>BMAW01064715.1:937732-960280 GCA_019974015.1 Nephila pilipes | reverse complement strand
TTCGTTCAGTTACGTATTGCTGGTGTTATTATACCTGTATTTTGTAACAGCTTTTATTAGTTAAGAAACAGAAGAGAAGCAGAACATATTATTAAATAAAATTTATTTACTTTAATGAAATAAAGTGTGAACCAATGTGTTATTGAACTTCTGGTTAACAACATAACCAATCTTTTAATAACTAGCAATGGAGATTATAATGAAACAACATATTTATAAATCTTCAAACAAAATTTTACCGAAAAGAAAAAAAGAAAAATTGAAGTGAAGAATACGAATAAAACTCGATGAAGGATTTGCTACTTTTTTTTTTTTTTTTTTTTTAAAAAAAAAAAAAGCTAACTGCCAATTATGAGTATTTTGGACTTAATAAGCACAGCTTCACAGATTTCTTTTCATCTGTCGTGTACATCTTCAGTCTTCAAGTTTATAATCTAAATCTCTTGTAAGTTATATTTGAAAAAGCAAATTTACAGTCATTTTTTTTCAAGATGCCGTATTATCATAACTCGTATTTATTAATAATTTTTTATTTTCTTGAAAAATGAAAAATACCACTAAGCACACACATATAATAAATTAGGGACAATTATTATTTTGTTTATAAAAGCTTTAAAGTCACTTTTGGATGCTTTTTTTTTTAGATTCATGTTTAAAAAACTCTTTTTGTACTGGATTTTCACAAAAACATCATACTTTAGACAATAAAAAAAAAAAACACTGAATGCTTGGATGACGGGTTTAAATGCAAATTTTTAATTTGATTCGATTTCATATATATATAGCTTTTATTTAGAACAGATACGATCTTCAACCGAGGTCTATTATGAGTCCATATCTAAGCATGGTGATGGTGATAGGCCAATGTGTGGCTGTCGTGTATAAAACCGTGAGTAATATAGAATAGTAATTCTGTAATACCGAGATGAAATTCAATCTTTACATATTAGTCGCCTTTTATTAACTCTAGTGATGTTTTTAGAAATGTAGGTGGACATGAGGAAAAGAAAATTAAAATAATAAACTGAAATGGACAAACTACACTTGCTTCGTGCTAAGAAGCGAGAAAGAAAGTGGGATAAAGCGAATTTTTTTAATCTATCATGCACGCGATTTATGTTTGGAATATTCATCATGTTTTTATTGATTTCAAAAATGGAATTTCTCAGAATGACATTGATCAAAATCAGGACCATCGCGTCAAGTAGCGAATGTTCGGAGTGGTAATTTTTAAGCAACAAGGTAACGTTTCTGAAAATTAGAGATGTGGTCAACCTAAAAAAAACTTCAAATCGAATGGATAAAAAAGACAAAAAAAAAAAAAAAAAAAGGCTTCAATTACAGATACTCCTAAAACAGAAACTGAAAATACTAAAGAAATTAATCAGGTAACAGTTTTAATGTAAGTGTTTCTCTCGTAAAATGTCGCCTAAAGTATGCTGGATTGTTTGGTTTTCGTCACAAAAAAAAAAAAAAAAAAACATTCATTTTTATATATAATAGAGAAAACCGTATAGAATTCGTTAAAACTTGTTTAAAATTTATAAAAAAAAATACAGAATATTAATATTCAGTTATAAAAATAGATATAACATATCTTCATTTGTTTATTTTAGGTACATACGTCTTAGGAGAAATGTTAAAAAAACATTCTGCCAAATTTTGCTCCCACCGTAAAACTTAGTTGGGAAAATGTTATGGTGTAGGGATATTTTTCCTCTAAAGGTGTTTTAGTATTATGTCAAATAAATTACATAATACATATCTTTTTGTTCAAAGATGTACTAGAAAAGCATCTGTTAAAAATTTAATTAATATTACTGTTAGATTACTCAACAAAGAAAGTATTGAAAAATTCGTTTCCCAGCATAGTAATAACAGAAAACGATCCATAAATGTTGTTTGTTTATTTTTACATATTTAAAAAGTTAACAATTTTAAAATGGCTGAGTGAGAGAGAGAGACTTGAAGTCCATACAGGCCTGAGTCCGATAGAGCATTTGTAGGTTGGTTTTATTAACGTCGCACTGGAATGCAACACAAGGGCTATTGGAGACGGACCACGTCATTTTGAGTCTCGGTTAAGTGATGAGGACAACATTTGTGGGAACAGTTAGATAAAGCCACCTGGAAGTTCAATCTTAAAATCCAGATGACTTGTATCACGCATTCAGTCGTGAATGGAAAGCTTTAGTTTTTAGGTAAAATAAGCAGGTTAATATGCTCCATGCCGAAGTAAAGGAGGTTTGAAAGAAAAAAGCTCTCCAAGAAAACATTAGGGTTCATTGAGACATTAATTTCTTGCATAAGTTAATTTATATATGTAGTAAATTCTGATTATTATGTATTTACACATTTTATTTCTCAATTAATAATAAAATATGAATACAAATATTGCTTCTATGTAAACATTCAACAATATTTGTGGTGTTAATTACATAACAAAAAAAGTAATTTAATTAAATCAATAGAACTTGAAATTATTGCTCTTTCTTGGTAATTTGAAAGTACGTTAATCGAATTAATAAAAGCTATCATTTGAAAGAGGAATCCTTTTTCTAGGAGTTCTTTTAAAACCCTATATTAGCAGAGATATTATCTGGCTGCGGCAGCCTAATGGTCATAAAGGTGGACTTGCGGCCGGCGTTGTTTTCGTTGAGGCGTGGGCTTGAACGATGACGTCACTAAAGCGGGGCTGATGTATTTTTAATTTGTCGAGGCTCCAAGATCCTTCCGATAGTATGATTTGGAAATTTGGAGAAGCTGGAGCCAGCTCAGGTGTCATCCTCCGTCATTTGAACGAGGTTTAAAATTATGAGGTCCGTCGAAAATAGCGCCCTTTCTTTCTTCCTTTAAGAGCTTATATTAAGACTATATAGGCCCTATATAGTCGCTCAGAGAAGCAATCATATCAAACTCAATCAAGCAATAAATTAATAAGCAATTGGTCTGAAAGTTCCAGGTATATCAATTGTTCAATTCTTAGAGAAAAACAGTTTCTCTGTTTCAAAATATGAAGTTATACAATGCTAGTTACGTTAGTATTGATTATAAAACTATTAAGAATTAAAAATCTTCATTTTGATTTTGAAACTATCAATCGCATGATTTAATTTTGTTAAAAGTAGTACTTCTTTATTATTCTGGTTTTGTAATACTAAAATATTTTTCTTACAAATGGATTTATGAACAAAATGAAATTTCAAAGGGCTTAAGCTAAAATTTCTGAATTGTTTTACTGTAAGAATAATTGCTATATGGATATTATTATTTCCATGGTGGAAAATTATGTCAATGAAATGACTTAAAATCAAACAATCTCACAATGAAAATATCAGTTTCATAAAGCTTTTTTTAATTGATTCTCGGAGAAATTCAATTCCATTTTTAAATGAACAAATTTATTTCATTTTTAATGTATTATTTTTTTTAAGTACTTTTAATAGAAGTAATTAGTTGGTACTAAAGATTGTATACTAGTTTTTATAGAGAAAAGGATTTAAACTCTGTGTATTCATTTTTTTTCGCCACGCTAGTGTTCGCAAACGTATAAAAATGTATGAAATTTTTGTAGAGAAATTTTAATTAATTGGATTTTTAGGTTGCAAAAATTTCTGGAGAGAATATAATTGACATTGGAAACAAATACTTGATCAGGAAAACATAGTAAAGTTATCGGAGTGATGTGTGTATACAAAATTTCAGCTCAATCTAATGATAAAAACCGGGTTAAAATTAGAGTACAAATTGCGAATCCTTTCCCTCCCCCCAAGTCTGTCACTGCATCAGTATGTCTGTCACTGCATTATTTCCCCCTTCACAAAAAAGTAGATTTGGCTCGAGAACCGAAAGCTTGAAAGTAAGGACCTTAGTTGGTGTTTTGCGTTTGGTTGATTTGTGTGGAATATAGAACAACAACGGCTATTATTCCTTTGTTGGTGTTATTAAAAAACTGTTTATTGATTTCCAATTTTTTAAACAGAAAAATGTTGTTTTATTACTAAATAAGCATTATTGTATTTTCTGTTATCGTTTTTCAATGAATTTAAGCACTCAGCAACAATGTTTAAAATCCGTCCTCGGAAAGAAGAAAAACAATATCTGCTATATTTTCAGAGGAAACATTAATTGTAACGCAGCGAAAAAGAGAAAGAGCTAAATCAAGTGCCAACACTCGTCGAAAGGTGGCGAGAACACACCTCTTGATACCTCCACCTCTTCCAAAATGTTATCCGAAAAAAGGTTTGCTTTTCTATTTCTCATTGGCATAATAAGCTAAGCGGACGGAAGACGCTTTATCTAAGTTGACAATACGATCTTGTTATGGGAGTAATTAATGAGAGCCACTCTTAATGCGTTGGTTACCCACATTTCTTCTGACTGTCATACTGTCACAGAAGTAAGTTAAAAACTTGGAAGAATTTATTTTATTTATTATCAAGAAATATATTAAGGAAATTCTCTCTCTCTCTCTGGTCTTGTTAAGTATTTATCCCTCTTATCCTGTAGGTTCGTATAAATCTTTTAACGCGGAGTAAATTAAAAAAAAAGTATTTTTACCTTTTTGATTAACAGTCGATGCTCATGAATGTATATAGGAAATAAACGCATTATTTTTTTTTTAAATGTCATACCTAGCGTTTCGATAAATTGTAAAATCGCCACTCAATTTTACAGTCTATCAAACATTTTGTTATTTATTGAATTTTATATAGTTTTAAAAAGCATTTTTATATTTAAATAAATTCTTTTTTATTTAGTTCACATGGATGAAAAATTGTAAGTTTGTCTAAATCGCTTGAATAAAAATAATAAACAAAAAAAGATACATGACCAATAAAAAAAAGCCTTTTAATTCTTTGGAAAATCAAGGTTTTATTTTTAACTTTTATATATCTTCATCGTGTCTAATCAAGTGAATCAACAAAACTATGATCCATAATTCTAAGTCTAGATTGTTTTTATCAAATAAAAAACACTACGTATCTCAAAAGCATTTTTTTTCGTTTAATCTTATAAAGAAATTAAAGAATTGATTCATTTTTTTATGGAATCAATTAAACAACTATTAAATCCTTTTTTTTTTAATAATAGAAGTATTGAACAGGACTTCGGTAGTAATGATTGATAAAAATGTCCTAAAAAATTTTAAATGGCAAAATAAATAAATAACAGCACAAGCAAAAAATTTATAAATGAAAAATATTAGCTAGAAGAAGGAAAAAAAAAAAAAACGGAACATTCTTTTTCTAATGTTTCCTCGGCATTGCAAAGTATTTACTTAATGATTATTTAGTATGAATAGTCGATATTAAAAGTTAAATTACAATTGCTCTGTTATTCATTGTATTTAAGAAATATACAATGGCTTTCGAAAGTTAAGGTTTAACCAGACTTGTGTGTCTAATTTGAAAATATATGAGCATAAAAACATATTTGGAAGAACTGTGCTTTAAATTGAATTTAATATGATTTTTACATCAAACGTGATTTACAAATTTAGAATTATATTTTTTACCCAAGTCTATCGTTTCATAATACGAGATAAAAACCAACGTTTTTAAAAACGTTACCAAAAGACTTTTTGGCTGAACGTTAACTAAGTCCGCGAAGCGGACCAGGGTATCCACATTTGGCAAAATACCGCCAAATAATTCCTGTCGCCAAGTACTGCTGTCGCCCCCCCCCCTCAATTTTTTTTTTGAAATATTAGTTAAAAATTGTCGCAAATGTCTAAATATAGCATTGTTAGGCGAGTAAGAACGATTCCCAAAGTTTCAGAGCTCTGGCTTGATGGGAAGTTGGTTAAATTGACGATCGACAATTTGATGTCAACTGGTACACACGCAGACAGATACACACCAAGTGAAATACATAAAAACGTTGTAATTAAATGGAATATCATATATTTTTGTGGAAAAAATTAAATAAACTGTTTTTAGTGAGAAATGTGTCTTCCCTTATTTAGAATGCATTAGTGGTATCGACTATCTATCCGTCACTGAAGTTGTAAGACACTGGAATGAGAAGCATCGTGCATATGTTAATTACCCGCTGTTCCATTTCAATTTACGGCATTCGGAAGTAAGACAATCATTTGTCTGCCAATGTAGTCTCAAAATGATCTATCGGATTAAGGTCTAGAGATAGAGATGGTCATTCCACTCACTCCAAACCTTGACCTTCAAGATATTTATCAACAAGCCTGGCTTGGTGAGGTCGAACATTATCATCCGTTACGATGAATTCATCATCAGTATATGGTATGGCTTAACGGAGCAATGATCTCGCCCCGTTATTTTCCAGTTCTGATTTCTCCATGAAGCACTTGCAGGTCAGTGTCACGAACCACAGAGATTCCAGTCCAAACCCTGATCCCATTTCCTCTGTAACTGTGTTTTTCGATATTGTTAGGTAACACATAGTGCTTTCTTCTCTCTAGGTCCAAAGTAAAGCGGGACTCATTACAATAATGCCTGTAATGAGAAGAGAAGCCTATTGCTATAAGGTCCATTGCTGGTGCTCTCTTACCCAACACAAACGGGCATTGCTGTGTCGTCGATTAAGAGGGAACACACAAAGGGTAGTCTTACGATTTTGAAGACACCTGTGCATCATAGTAATAGAAATTACCTTCCCTGTTTCGACATAGTAATCTGAAATGAGAGGAAGAACAATAGTGTTATTCCTTTTTCGGGCTGAAAAACCTAAAAAGTAATCTTTCGCAGAGGTCTTAATTTCTTGGTCGATCTGTCACAAGTCTTCTTGATACTGAATTGTCGGATTCATATTGATCCCACAGTCTTTGAAACCGTATTACGAATTTAATTAAGACGTCTACCAGCACAAATTTTTAATAATCCCATTTCCGTCCATCCAATTGCCCGCCATCTTAACGAACCATGAACGATATTTTCGTAAGCATTGCCAACTATATCTTAGATTGAAACTGAAGATCAACAAGCATAAAAAAAAAATTCCTATAAATTACAATAGTTTCCTGCGGATTCTATACAAAATAGCTTCATCCGGATTCCGTCCAATTTTTTAAAAATTAATGGTGGGTGTAATTGTATCAAGGTTTTTTATTGAACTTACTTATAATTATTCTTATAAACCAAAATTTGTACCTATATTTTTATTCTTTTAATGGTCCAAAATCTGGTTATATCTTAATTTTTAGAGGCCAGTGTATACTCATATTATTTTAAAATGTAATCTTTTACTAGAATACAACATTAATTTATTTTTTATGAAATGTTATAAATCTTATGAAATACAAAATGTTTCTAAAAAGAAGAGTTAAAACGTTTTACAGTATAGCAAAAAGCATGCAACAGAGTTATGTTTAAGCAATATAGAACGAACATTTTGATTAATCTAAACGATTTTTTATTTTTATTTTGGGACAAAATCAAGGCAAATATAATTATTAAGATGCTTATTAAATAATTTTGCGATTTTGAGTTTAAATGTCACTCAAAGATATTTAATGTTCATAAATTTGATTAAATTATTTATTTAAATTTTAGCTTTTATGAAAAATTCCCATTACAAAAGCATCGAAATGAATTAGGTGTAAAACAATTATTATAAATTAAATCGTATGGTTCTTCGTATTCAAAACTCAATGTATAAATCATTAATTATTTAAATATACAAATCTTCTTAAGTAAGAGAAGAAAATTCTAAAAAGAGTTTATTACAACATGATTAACGTTATAATAAATGTTGACATTGGAGTGAACAAATTATTCTTGTTTACCATGGTCACAAATTTGGAGACTGCCTTAAAGTCGCCAAATAAAGAGAATAAAAAATGTATTGCTCTTAACTGACCTGTGTGTTTTTCGGCGCGCCAACTGCATAAATTACTGTCATTGGTAATATGAAATTGAAATATTATATTTGTTGAGCAGATGATTTCCATTTATAATGAGTGAGTTAGAGTTTAAAGAATTTTGACAGGTTTTATTCTGTATTTGAATATTTGTAATTTCAAGTAAATTGTTTTATGTTTTTGGAAATAGAATTTTAATAAGCCTTTTTGTTTCGGTAGGAAATAATGGGTGTGGATAATATCAGAGAATCGTCTGGTGATGCAACAAAGTAATTAATAAAGATGATTTATCTAGTTTATGACGTTATAAATAAAAACTTATGAATGATAGTTTTTAAAATTATTAAATTAAATTTGTATCAAATTTTAATGTATAAGGGAAGCACTGATTATTAGATATTACAATTTTATGAGAAATTGGAGCGAATTATGATAAGATTTTTTACTTAAATTATTTTTCAAATCTCAAATAGTACTAATATTTATTAAATTATGTATTTGATGAAATATATGAAATTGTGTTTCATGAAAAAGCAATTTAATAATTTTTAAAAATATATTTAACCAAATATTCTTTTTCCATGATTTTTTAAATATTTTAAAGCTTTTATTTGTATGACTTTTTTTTTAATTAGTTGAAAACTTTTGAGTTTTTATTTTTCTCTTAAATAAGATAATTTTTTGTTTTCCTTTACAATCTTGTTGCATTTCGCGAACATAATGTTTCACATGATTTTTTTTTATAAATTTATTTAGAATTTTTTTGATATTATATATATAAAAAAATAAAGTTCAGCAATGTTGCAAAACGTGATATACTAATTGAATTTTATTCTTACCGAAGAGTTGAAACTTAATAACATTATTCTTTTTTGGGTAAAATATAACAAATTTTATCCATATAGAATTGATCATTGACACCTATATTATAATATATTAACATCTGAAATGCGATATTCGGTTTAATTTAAATTTTAATCTATAATTTGCTTTCAACAAAAATAATATAAATTCTTTAAAGTATAGAATTTTGCTCAATATTTAAAAAAATATTTAAGAAGTTAATTTTGTTTTACTCAGTTTAAAAATTTTGAAACAAAAAAAATCCATTAATAAAGAGCTATGCTGCTGAAGAATACTGTTTTAGAAGAATAAAAATACCGAAGCTTAAATTTACATTTCCTTAAAGAATTATAAATTAAAATTTCAATTGCTTGTGTGCAAATATTTGATTACTGGGTATATAATTGTTTAAAATTTGACTCACCCATGCATTTTTTTAAAAAAAATTAGTGAGCGCTTCGGTTGTACAAATTATGTTATGCTTCAAAGCACTTTTTATGAAATCTACTCCAAAAATGAACTAAGTCTTCAGCGATGTATGTCACGTAAGAAGTTAATATTTTAAAATAAAAATAGTATTTAAAATCCATTCTGAATATGAAAATAAGAAGTTGCATTTTCAAGCATTTCAAGAAATCAGAATGAAGAATTTTAAATTTGTAAAATAGTAAGTGTTTTTCTTTCCAACAAGACTGATATTCATCGCTAATAATCACTTTGTAATAACAAACAATGCATTCGTATAAAATAATTAGATTTGATTAAGAATTATTTAAGACAAAAAAACTTAACATTCGTTACGAGGCAAAAAAGGGCTATTCTAAATACTTAATTTTACCTGATGAACAAATTTCTTTTCCTTAGCTCTAAAAATATTTTTGTCATTCGAATTTTTCTTGATCTTTAGATGCATTTTTTAAAAAACATTTTGAATACAGATTTCTTAAATGTACAACTAAACTTATTACTTTTAAATTTAATCTTCGTTTACAAGAAAAGGGCTTTTCATTTATATATTTTTTAAAATAGTCAAATTTAATTTAGTGTAATCTCTTGTTTTAATTTTACATTGCTCGCTGTGAATTCTTTTGGGCATATAATTATTCTTACAAACGGCTACTAATTATGATTCGCATTGTTTTGTTGATGAGCTTTAAATTTTCTATGAGTATATATATTAAATGAAATTACCGGTATCAGCAAAATTAAATATGCTTATTATTATTATTTCTGTTTAAAATTCCATTATAATAGTAGCTTTACTCAATTTACGATACAGAATAAATAGATTTAATTAATAAAAATGAATAAAATTAGATTAAAATATATATATATATATATATTTTTTTTTGCAAATATCGTATTGGTAAAGGAACCTGAATTTAAAACATATAACCGTACAATCTATTCTGTTAAAATATTAGTCAAATAGAGATTCACTTCTGTTAATATACATAGAAGTTTCTTGTGAATAATATATAGTTAAAATTTACGAGCAATTGACATTTATAACCTAAGATTTTCGACATTTCGGTTTTACAGTTTTTAACGTGAAAATTTCAAAATGAGACATTCAATTTGAAAAATGCATGTTTGAAGTTTTAACAGATGTTTGTATTAACTCTTTTTTTTTTTTCGTATATTGAATATACAACTCTTAATAACCAGTCTTTACTTTTCTCGTTAGACACACAACAGAGGCTATTCTTTTAGTCAACGACAAAATAGTGTCAATGACTATTTTTCAAAATGAAGTCTTAAATGCATATGACTTGTTTATTCTCATTTTAAGTCGGTAATAATTACAGTTGGATTAAAATATATTCAATTTAATAATCTATCCTGTGCATTAATTTTAATATCTGAAAAGTGTACCATTGTTCACTTCAATACTTTATCATTACCTGTATCAAATACTATAATATTTAATTGAATATTTTAATAATTGTATATTTTAAAAAAGTTAGAACCTTTGTTGGCTAAAACTTTTCTTTGCATAGAACATCTTTTAAAAGTAACATTAGTTAATTTAAAACCCCATTGGCTTGTGTCGGACATATGGCTTGAAATCTGTACTAATTCGTTGCTGTAATTATTACAACTTTTTTGAGCATTTTAAGTTTTTCAAATAAAACTTTAAAGATATAAACAGTCAGAAATTTATTCTTATTTAAAAATCATAAATCCTTTTAAATGACAGAACAATTATATCATTACCAATAGTAATATTAATGGTTGATATGTTTTAAAGTAAAACTGTAAGAATGCCAGGCGTTCGCGTAATATTTTTAAGAGAAAATTATAACTATTAATAAATCAATAAAATTTCGATTATTTTCGAATTATTTGTACGAAATCAATACAATTTCGATTATTTTCGAATTATTTGTCCATTGATTGAATGACAAGAAGTCATTTAGTACTCATTACTTTTAAGAGTTGTTTTCTAAAAATTCTAAAATTATAAATAGTTAATTTAAACATTTCCAATAATTAATTTATCAATATGTTATAAATTATGAAAAGAAATCGGTTTTATATTCAAGTTTCTGGTAGTTACTCTAAAAGAGATTTTATTGAAAAGAAAGATTTTTGATTAAATATTAAACAAAGGACGATTTATTTTTGTTAATATAAAATAAAAATACAGAGAACATTTGTTGTCACTTTGAGAAATTAATAAAAGCTATACCTTGGCTTCTTCTTTTGAATTGCTTTTCGTAAATTGAAATTGTCTACTAAAATATCTAGTGAATTTCTTTATGCCTTTCTCAAAGACAAATTATAAAAATCAGAGGAAACACTTAAAATTCCTTAACTTTTCAAGGAAAGAATTGGTTATCATGAACTGGGTAGCTAAGAATTCTCGCAACAATAATTTTTTATTCTATTATTTTTTTTATTCAGAGAAACATTTTTGCAACTCACGTTCTTTGAATAAAATGAAATATCATTGAACCAATTTTGGAAAATTCAATTTTTAAAAATATAAGCAATCAAGTTTCATCATCAAAATGAATTGCATTGCACAATGACTAAACGGTCTATACTGTGTGGTCTTTTTTTTCGAACAAGGAAGAGTTTTGTAGAAATAATTAATGTTATACCTTTCTTATGTTGCTCTTTTCTGTCCTTCCAACTAGTTAATGCTTACTTACGGAAAAGTAATTACTCTTTAGAATCGGTCGGTGGCACTGTGTGTGTGTGTGATTAGGGTAGAGAAGATCCTTAATTATTAAATTAGGGAAGAGAGAGAGTAACCTGTCTTACGCAGTTCAAAGACATAATTAAAGAACTCGCTCAAGAGATTTTAATTAGCGGTAGAAGACACAGTTTTCTGTAATTGAAACTCTCATTGTTATTCTGGATCAGTAGAATGCTTTTTTTCGAGCAAAGAATTGATGTATTTATTATATGCCTTATTAGTTTGCGCCAATCTGCAACATAATTTATGGGTTTCCGCTACAGTAAAATTTATAGAGAACTAGTTATCATGACTTGTTTAGGACATTTTATATTCGTGAGAGTTTCCTTTTATGAAAAGGTAAGCATGTATTTTCTTAAAAGCATCATTACTTAGAACATATGATTTGTTGTTGAATGTACTTATTCCACGAAATTACTTTATTCTCGTTCAATTAACTGTATTGCATTCGAAAACTTAAAACGAAGTTTGGATCTTAATACCTCTATTTAAAAATAGCCATTATTTCTTATTCTTTTTATATATTTGATTCAGAATTCCTCATTTAATCCAAAATTTAGAACTTTGTGTTAAAAACTTAGAAGGGCATTAAGAATGGTATTGATGTTTTGTAAACTCTATAATTTTTGCTGACAGAGTTCAAGTCGGTTGATTTTTCTTAATTTTCGAGATATTTGTTTAAAACCAAAAATTTGCTAATATTTTTAAATTAAAATCTGATACGCTGTTTTATCCTCTAAAGTTAATTACGAAGAATTTATTTCATTAAAATTTAGTCGCTCTACTATTGTGTGATATACATTTTATTTCTGTACAAAGTTCTTCGCAGTAGAGAGTATAAAAATAATATTATTTAGATAATTTTCTATTTTAGTTCATATTAATAATTTGGGTCTATTTTGCTTGCACATTAAGCCTCAAATGCAGTAAACAATAAACTTTTTTTTTTGTTACAGTTAGACAATAGAATAAAATAATGCATACACATTTTAAGAAAGCTACTTAAGATAATTTCTAATCCATAGTGTTGGAAAATATAGCGAGGAAAAGTGAGTCACAATAACAAATTACAAAGGAAGCATAGGCAAAATTTATAGCGTATTTTTTTTTCCTGAAAGCTATGCAAACAGTCATGCAAGTGTGGCGGAAAGAAATAATATATATATATATGATCTGTACTATATACTTCCATAATAACGTAAATTAAAAGAACGCATATATCGGCGCATTTTATATCAGAAAAAATAATAGTTTATCTAGTTAAGTTGCATAAAAAATCGCATTTTAATTCATAACCATTGAGTTACTTAAAAAAAATAAATTTCACAAGACATTGCTTAAATATTTTTAAGAAAAATGTTCTTTAAATGTGATATTTAGTAGAAGTGAAAAATTGTGTGTTTTTTTTAAAAAAATAACATCAGTCGCATTAATAAATTTTAAATAGTACATGATCCTAACTATAAAAATGTAATGATTAAAAATATCCATTTTACCATTGTGAATTGATTTTCTTTTTATTCTAAAATCAGGTATAGAAAAGTTCTCTGAAGTTTCTCCCTGGAATAATTTTATAATATTTAATTTATTGAAAAGTTTTAATATTTGAACAAAAAAACGCGAAGAAACTTAACAATTATTTCAAAATCGGGTAAGTTCTTAAGATTTCAAAATAAATAATAATGTGTTTCGCAGAATAAAAAAAAAATAACTTTATGCTATTTTTTTTTGTTAATATTACATTACAACAAATTCATAACATAGAACTTTTTAGCTTGTGAAACAACGTATATTTATTTATATGTAATACTCATATTGTAATCAATGATTTAAAGACATTAAGATTTTACACAGTGAGCGAAGGAAAAAGTATTAATTTGTTACCAGTATTGTTATTTCTTTTTTACGGAAGTTATTTCGCATGCTTGCATGTATTTATGTGTTTCTGTGCGCCCGGATCAATTTACACCAAAATTCACCAGTCAATCTCAATTTTCACAAAACCATCCATATCACTACAGTTCATTGTCTTTCAGTTAAACTTACCCAAGATGATGCTTTTTTAAACCATACTCATGACAGAAACCACGGTGTTGTAATTGAGGTCATCAGCATTGTCTTAGCTCAAAATCTGACCTCAAACTAGATCTTGAATCCAACTCTCAATCCCATAACAACGTCGTTATCCATAATAAAACTTGTGATATCGCTTCTGTGCTTCAGGGCAAGACTTCCGTAAAGAAAGCTTATAAGAGTTGTATACTTTTCTTTTTTTATAATTTTTTTTATCATAGAAATGCTAAAAAGAAGAAATGATAAAAGAAAGAAATATACGAATTCTTTTGCTCATTCACAGTCGTCTTGTATTGCAGAAGGACTGCCGCCGCGGGCGAGTAAAAAGGTGTTACACGTGTTTCTGCTGACAAATGGATGCGCCTCCTGTGGGTTAAGAGGGAACGAGAAGATGGATCGTAAATCATGCGTAGGGACTTCAAAAGACGTCGTCAGCTTTGATACGCATCAGCCATCAATTTCATGCGATGAGTGGAGATGCGGTTAGAATTCGGGACGGTTAGAAATTTTTTCCGGACGTGGAAAGGAAAATTGCGTTGTTTTAACAGGTTTATGGCATCCTCAAGAACATAGATTTTTATCGTCGATGCGATGTTGTGATAATGTTTCAGTGGAGTTTTACTCCCTTTACCAATAAATTTATAAGCTATTAATGATATTTCTATTTAAGGCTGATTTCGAGTTATTGTTGGGGAATTGTATCCAGATTATGAGCATTTTCTCTGATAGAAATATATTCCAGTATTAATAACATGCTCTACAAAAAATCGATCACACTCCCTATATTGAGAGAACTGCATTTTATAATAGGTTTGTGACGCTGGACTACAATTTACAAGTTTCTCTTCATTAACCTCGGATACTATTGGTAATTTTGAATTGTATAAAATTGCAAATTCTTCCCAACCAAAATAAAACGAGATTAGGAAAATTTGACAAGATAAGAAGTGATATATATATAATGAATTAATGAAACTTTTTGTTATTAATTTGTTAATATCGTATTTGAAAATTTTACTTCAATAAAATATTTACTTACTTACACAATTAAATAACGTTAAATATTTGAAATTATTAATATAAAACAAGAGAGAGGCAGTTACATCGTGACATTACGGTGGACGCAATGCAATATGCTTCCACTAGCTTCAGTTGTTAAGTCTCTGAGAGAGCAAAACTTTCCCTGTTTGGGAAGAGGTAACTGAGACACCAAAATGCTTCAAATTTGGCATTTTTTAATTTTGATTTTAAAAAATAGAGGGCGCTTTTCTGAATGCAAAGATGTATCATTTATAGGAATTGGATAAATAGAACCTTCAAAGAATTGAATTTTAAAATTGTAAACAAACGTGCCACGCCCCCTTTTTTAAAAGGGGGCGTGGCACTATTTTGTGATATGATTTTAAAACGCAATCATTTTCTATTTTTGAAATTAATTTTAATGTTTTAAGATTCACGTTAACATGTTCTGTTTACTGTGACTTTCACTACATTAAAACCTGTGTTTACATTTTACTGTACACTGTTTTGCTTGATAATCTCGTTTGTATTTTGAAAATTTATTTTCGCAACCAGTACATTTACTTGTGTATTTTTTTTTAATTCTTGATTTTTGTCGTTCGTTTAAACTATGCCTCGCACAAAATCGTTTGGGAAACGTAGATGCTATTTCATACCAAAACAAAAAGCTGAAGAAATTTTGGATGCCAAAACTAATAATGCCTCTACTTCGAAAAAGAAAATTGAAAGTGCTGCAATAACTGTAAGCGATGCTGATTTCGATGATCGCAGTATCGTGAATATTATTATTCAGATGAATATTATTTCTCAATTATTAAAGAATATAGCTAAATGCAAATTCTGTAATCAATTAGATTCACTTGTCATTAGTGAAGATTCTGGATCTCGCAGAGGATTATGTGTGAATTTAGTTTTACAGTGCATTTACTGTGGGCAAGCTACTAGCGCAATGTCATCTGATATGACAAATGGATTTGATGACATTAATATTAGATTGGCCTATGGTATGCGCTGTTTAGGAAAAGGTAACAGTGCAGCGAAGACATTTTGTGCGGTTATGAATTTACCACCACCTCCTGCAAAATTTGAACGTTATAATGATATACTCTTACGTAGCCTGATAAAGGTGAGTAGGGAATCAATGAGAAATGCTGTAGAAGATACTGTAAAGAATAATAACAGCAACAGGGATATCACAGCAGCTTTTGATGGTAGTTGGCAGAAGCGTGGCCACACATCCTTGAATGGAGTCGTATCTGCTACATGTCTAGAGACTGGAAAAGTCTTGGATTTCGAATGCCTTAGCAAATACTGCTTCAAATGTAAAAATAGAAATAATAAAGACCACACGTGCGAGAAAAATTTTGAAGGTTTCAGTGGGGGAATGGAATCGGACGGTATTTTAAAAATATTTCAACGTTCTGAAAGATTGAATAATGTTAGGTATGTGAATTACCTTGGAGATGGTGATTCTAAAGCCTTCAACACAATATCGAAAGCAAAAGTTTACGGAGATGATGTAGAGGTAAAAAAATTGGAATGCATTGGACACGTGCAGAAACGAATGGGTGGTAGATTGCGAGCTTTGAGAAGTACTAAGAAATCTCGTAAGCTTTCTGATGGCAAAAGTATCACTGGCCGCGGAAGGCTTACAGATAATGAAATTCTTCTTTTACAAAGATATTATGGTTTGTTTATTCGTCGAAACATAAGACGTCCCATATCTGATATGGTAAAAGCTGTATGGTCAGTTTATTTCCATAAACTATCTACGGATGCTAACCCACAGCATGGATTATGCCCGTCTAGTTCAGATACATGGTGTGGGTATAATAAAGCTTTATTGTGGGGAAAGACTTATTTACATAAACATTCACTTCCTGAATCTGTGCTTCTTGCCATAAAGCCTATATTCAAATCTTTAAGTGATAAGAAGTTGTTAGAGAAATGTATTCATGGTAAAACTCAAAACCCTAATGAAAGTTTCAACCATTGTATATGGGAACGTTTACCCAAAACAACCTTTATGAGCATAACAACAATTAAAATAGGTGTAATGGATGCGGTTATATCCTTCAATGATGGTGCTCAAAGTAGGTTGAAGGTATTAGCAGAAATGGGAGTAAAGCCTGGCTATTATATGAGAAAGGCATTACGAAACATTGACAATAAAAGAGTTTGCGAAGCAGAAATAATAATTCAGAAAGCTTCTGAAGAAGCTAGAATTAAAAACAAAATTCAAAAGCAAAAGCAAAATAATTTGGAGCAATCTATTCAGTTAGATTATAGTGCTGGATTATTTTAGAAATTGCAGACAATGTAATTATTCGTGTTTCCTCGAAATCAGTTTTTATGGAAGTACGATAAGATTCAGGTACACTTTTCTTCAAATATATTTATGTTGTATGTATTATAAAATATAAATCTCTCTTGTGGAAGTAATATAAGTTAAAATATTGATAGGTACATGTGAAAAAAATTTGTATTTTGTGTGGAAGATTATGTGAATTGTCGATGACATATAATGAAGTAAACATAGTTATTCAAATTGCTTCTAAATAAACTAGAATTTAAAATTCCAAAACAATTAATTGATAAAATGATGCAGAAGTATCCAATTATACATAACAGAATGCTGGATTGCATTAAAAAATAATATATTATAAATTATAGTGAAAAATATCTTTATTTGAGTTTTTCTCAAAATGTGTTTTTTTAGGATTCTGGTACACTTTTCTCAAATTCTACTTTATCTATAAAGCTCAAAATTTGCACATTATGAAATGAATCTATTTTCTACAGGGTGAACTTAATGTTTTTGTAATAAATGCTACCAAATTTTAGATATAGCAAAATATTTGTGAAAAAATTGTAGCAAATTTGAATCATAAATTTTAAAAAATTTTAAATTTTACTAAATTTAATTTTTGAAATTTTCAGGAAGTTCAGTATATAGAATGAAATGTTTTTTAGTACTCTACAAATTTTTAAAGCTGTAAATGCAGTAGAATTTATGTAAGATGTACCTAAAGGCAAGTACATAACTTAATATTGTAAACAGGGCTATTGTTTATTATTTGCTCATATATAATTATTTAAGCTTGTAAATATATTTTTCTTTATATACACAGGTACATAAATATATAGATATTCCATTGTAAAAATTTGATTTCAATAGCTTTGAATTTAGAAAAGTTAGGATCCGTTAAACATAGCTTAAAATCAGCTCCTTTTTTCTTGTCGAAGGTGTCTCAGTTACCTTAGTTAGTTAGTTAGTTAGGCGTCAGAATTTTTCAGATCACGTGGTTTTAGGTTTAGTGATATTTAGGTATTTCATATAGAGACGGAAAGTCTGGTAAAGATTATCCCTGCAACTTGGAATCATGGGAATGTGTTAAATCATGCACATTTATGACACGTGATCGAATAAATTGGAACATTAAATGGAATTGTATCAGGAAATAAAGATGAACTCCGATACTGTGATTGTTGAAGTTTGGGATAAATTGAGAAATTAAATTAATTTAAGTGAAATAATTACATATATATAGTGAAACAGAATTGAACACAAAAAGACGGGATATAGAGGATAACGACAAACTGATGGATATTTGTAAATTGGATTGTATCATCGTAATTATTCATTTATGTTCCAAGTGAATCTCTGCTATGATCTAATAATGCTTCAATCGGAATGAGTGATTTGGTAAGCCAAGACTTTATCAGAGCAAAACCAGAGATCAACCGAATTAAGAGGGATTCGAGAGAGAGCAACCGTACGTGTTCTATGTGGCTAGTTAATAAACTATTTTGTCATGTTCTTACGCATCTTCAATTAGAGTTTTGAATATTTTGACGACTTAATTAGACTTAAAGATGGCTGTAGAGTTAAATAATGAAGGAAATACGCCACAAATTATTATTATTATTATTATTTTCAATCAATCCATTTTTTCCTGAACACGTTGCCTTTCATATTCAGCCTCTTATTGGATAATGCTAAACTTTTGTGTTAAAAGTGCGTATTTATAAAACATATCTATATTTTAAGTATTCAGTATAACAAATGGATGTATATTAATACTGGGACATTTTTCTATTGGAAAAAGTAGTTCAAATTTGTGTGTGTCTTGCTCTTTCACATTAGATTAATACAGCCTTAAACTAATAAGCCACGGAAGAATGTAATTTATTTATTATATGTAGAACAGATATCTCACTAATACAAATATTTCATAGCTAAGCAGTGCTTTAAATTCACGTTTTAAAATAAAAATTATTCATTTCTGGAATACTTCTGTATTTTAAGGTTTCCTTATTGTAAATAGATATGCTTCTTATAACTAAACAGATTTATATTCATATTGGAATTTTTTCAGTCTGAAAAATAATGTCTAATTAAGATTTCTTTTATTAGCATTATGAGTAGTCTCAATTCTTAGTTGATTGTCTCACTCTTTGCTGCGTCGAATTTCAATCGTAAAATAGTTTTCGAAGGGAACGCAGTTACATTGTCAAACTTGAGAGGCTTCTTTAATTTAAAATGCAATTTACTCAAGACAAAAGTATATGTCGTTATGAAAGGGAAGTTTTGATTGAGAATAATTAATCGTAAGATTGTTTTTTTTGTATCATTAGGTTATGATTAAAAAGGAATTAATTAATTAATATTATTTGTGTAATTTAATAGTATTATGTTATTTTAACTTTTATAAGGATAATATCAGACTCACAAACATAATTATCATGAAACAATATTTCAAATTAAGAATAAAATTTTATACTTATGAACAGCATTTTTATAAGGATATCTCTTTTTGTTTTGAATAAATTAATGAAATAATTGAGAATTACGAGTAGTATTGTATTTTTGTTTTCGTTTCAGGATAAAATAATCATTTTAAATTCGTAAAATGGCCCACATACATTGCAATGGACAAATTCTTTTTTGATTCATGAAGTTTATATTACAAGTAATAATAAATAGTGATTTTAAGCAAATAATTTTTTAAAACATGTTTTTGACAATGGATAGAAAAGTTTTCTGATTAGCATCGTTTGAAATTCCGCACAGACCATTTTCGACTATCTTCTAAATTGTATGGGGCTTGGCAGAAAAGACTTAATAACTATCTCATCTCGTTCATGATTTCTTCAAGATTATTGGTATCGTGGACTTGGTCTCGCTTTTGACTAGACCAAGTGGAATAAGTCACAAAAACAACAACCAAGTGATATTTTAAACAATTTATCTTATTTTTATTATACTCCTAATTACTTGGATGCAACATCCTATTCCTTCAACTAAAGTATATCAATGCTATGAAGCATGCAAATATGCTGTAGAATAGAAGTATCAGTAAAATTTGTGAGAGCTCGAAGAACCACATTTCTAAAATCTAGATTTACATGTGAATTGTAACTTTATTTATTCATCGTCTTCGATTCGACGCCCTTCAAGCAGGTCAAATACATTTGCACTTGACGGTCACACCCTTAGAGTTCACTGAAATGCATTCGTCAAAACTCTACAAAAATGAATGAATAAATAAATAAATAAAACAGAAAGGCTCACGAATATTATGTAGTCTAATATACAGCTTAAATATCTTCACACTATAATCTTTTTAGTTATTAGTAATTGCGATGATTATATAATTCTCTTTTTGAGAATCTGTGATAAAACAAAAGAATAATTATATATATATAGAGAGAGAGAGAGAGAATATAGTATATATATATATATATATAGAAGAGTAGAAAAAACAAAATGTCAAGAAATTTGGAAAGTTTGGAAAATTAAAAAAAAAAAAACTTTTTTTTAAATGCAAAAAAAGGAGAATATATTTAATGTTGTATCAGTATAAAAAAATTTTAAAACAAAAATCAAAAACTAATATATATATATATAACACATGGATCAATAAGCCCAGAGACTGTGCGGTCGTTTTTTTTGCGATTTCCTCCTTCAAACGCACCAGCAAGTCAATATAATAATCACTGTTGATCGATTTACCTTTTTCGAGGTAGTCAATGAAAATCATGCCATGCGTATCCCAAAAAACTGACGCCATGACTTTGCCAGCTGACTGCTGCGTTTTCGGACGGCTTTCGCCATCTGTGCGCCACTCAGATGACTGCCGCTTCGACTCTGGAGTGTAGTGATGTATCCATGTTTCGTCCATGGTCACGTAACGACGCAAGAAATCTTTTTTGTTGCGAGTAAATAGCGATAAACAGCTTTCTGAATCATCGACTCGTTGCTGTTTTTGTTCCATCGAAAGCAATCGCGGCACCCACTTGGAAAAAACCTTTTTCACTTCACTTCAAAAAACCTTTTTCAGTAAATACACTTCCATATGATATCTGTGTCATCTCAGCAATCTCACGGAGCTTCACTTTACGATCTTTCATTATAATTTTTGTCACTTCACTCACATTTTCCGGTGTAACGGCTTCCACAGGTCTACCCGAGCGTTCCGCGTCATTTGTGTCGGTACGACCACGTTTAAACTCGGCAAACCACCGACAAATCGTTGCTTTTGATGGACAAGAGTTCGGGTAACATTTTTCAATCCATTGTTTCGCTTGCACGGTGTTTTTACCCATTAAAAAACAATGTTTTATCAGAACACGAAACTCGGTTTTTTTCCATTTTTTAAACAAACTACAAAACGACTTTACTCCAACCTCTGTACTTCGTTCAGTTACTCAAACTACAAACGTACTTTAAACCTCGATAATCTAGCTGGTTCTGGTCCGATCGACTTAAAATTTTGACCGTTTCAAGCAAGGTTAGATTTTAGAAAGACCTGCTTACTGGTTTTAACTACGAGCGCCATCTCGTTAGTCTCGAACTTATTGATCCATGTGTTATATTGTGTGTGAGAGAGAGAGAGAGAGTAAAGATTTCCCTTAAATTTAATTAACATCTTAATTTATCCTATTTTTTAACTGCCATAGTACTGCGTTCATCATTATATTTCGTTATCACATTCCATTTAATCTTTAGTATCTGCAATCACGGTATTTCTAAAAATGCTTATGTCTGCATTTCCCACATTCTTAACTAATAGGGATATTCCGTTGCAGGCTCTCAGACTCCAAGTAAAATATCTTAAGAACGTACATCTATTATCATGTGATTCTATAATCCTCAAGTTTAACTTTCCCGGAGAAGCAAACAGGGAAAAAAAAACTCTTGTCACTTCGTTCTTATTTATCAGATTGGTTGTAGTTATGTCAGACACCCTTCTCGATGTATCTATCTGCTTCCCTCTCATGTGAATATTGATAAATTTGTCTTTGATTGATTTAAAGTTTCCTTTTTATGCCATGACTTCCACGACATAATTACAAACATGTCTTCAATTCAATATTTAAAGAAATACCTAATTAGTTATATATATAATTAGGAAGCTTGTTGATCAAATAGCAAAGATAGATACCCAAAACATAAGATATATAAATTAACATAGATGTTAAAATAACATTCGCTAAAGCAGGAATTCTCTTTGAATTTTAATAAGAATAATTTAATATATATATATATATATATATATATATA
>BMAW01064715.1:835350-937707 GCA_019974015.1 Nephila pilipes | reverse complement strand
TATATATATTGTATCTAGTTTTTAAAAATTTTCTAGATCTTGTATTTAAATTTTTTTTGTTTTTAAATAGTTTTTTTCTTTCTTGTCATCTTTCTTTTAAATTTTAAATTTTTTCTTTTTTTCCCTCTTTTTTCTAAGCATTTTTAAAAGTCTTTAAATTTCTTCTGCATTGGTACTCTTTCTCTTTGATAGAAGGAATTGCTATTTTCGTATAAGAGCTAGAAAATCTTGATCTTACGAGATTCGTGTTTTGTTGTTGTTAGACTATTTGTCTTATGTAAGTTTTTTAATCATTTTAATCTGAATCATTAATTTTTGGATTGTTCTTTTTTATGTTTTCATTGGTTATTGTTTTGATATATTGGTTATTGTTTTGATATATTGGTTAATGTTTTGATATATTGGTTAATGTTTTGATATAGTGTGTGTGTCTTTACATATTTTGTACTTGGTTTCTTCTGTTACAATGCGGTCTTTTTTTGCATTTTGTTTCAATTGAATTTATAGAATTTCCATATTTGTTAACAAATATGAAAACTGTTGGGGATGTTGGGCAGGTAAAACATGTTTTAACAGCTAATTTGTCATAAGCCAGATTCAGAATTTTTAAATGTTACATTTTATTTTATTTTATTTTTGGCTTTTTCTCCTTTGATTTCTCTGTTTTTATGCCTTGGTTAGCATTTATTCATGATTTGAATGCTATCTTCTAGCTATTTTTGTCTGGTATTTTTTCAGGTATTTGATATCTTTCTGAATTGTTTTCCTGTATGGTTTTCCTTTTTCTAATTTTTTGCAATAGAAAAAAATTTCTTTTACTTTTCTGTTTTCTAAAATAATATATGTAAGTTTTCTTTGTAATTTAAAAATGTTAAATTAGCTTTAATTCTTGTTTCTATACGATTTTAATTCATTTAAATTATTTTTTATATTAATAATTCACTCGCGCACGCAAGCACGCACACACACACACATATATATAATATTTTTGAATGCAAACATATAAAAACGTTTTTCGTAACTATTTAATAATTCGTATTTTTCATAGTTTTAGTAATTTTTTTCAATTTTTCTTTTGCTTTTCAAATCGGAAAAAATTGACTATCATTTGGCGCGAAAACATTTGAAAATATTGTGTAAAAGTATTTTTTTATCGCAAATGCTTAGAATCTCACAAATTTTGGAAAGCATTTAAAAATAGTAAACATTTTGTGACTTTTTCTCTAATTCACTCTAAAGTTAATTCGCATTTCTTTTTTTTTATTATTATTTCTGGTAATTATTGAAAATTAACCATTTTTAAAACAAAAATTGAATTAAGGCTGTCGTTAAATTGACGAAGGTGATAACTAGGACAAATTTATGCGAAAACGCAATTTTCGGATTTTCAATCAAATATTTTTTGAATTAGGAAATGCATTTTTTTTCACTAGTTTATATTTTTACTCAAATACATTGAAAAAAAAAGTCACCTGTCCTACATTTCCAGAAATTCAAATTACCCATAAAAAATATTCGCTGCTTCATTTACATTGAAATTTAAGATCATTTGAAAATGACATGATTTCTAAAATAAATATTTCTCTGAAAGCGAAAGATATCAACCTCCAGAGAATTCCCGGAAATTTTGATAACATTTTATTGCACACATATATCAATTTAATCTGATGCTTATATGGTGTTTGGAAATTAAATTTAAAATTATATCGCGTTTAGTAGAAAGTGGCAAGTTCAGTAAAAAGGAGAAAAGTTCTGTAAAGACAAGCAAATTGTAATCGACCAGTGTCTTTGGTACCCTCCTACGCTTAACTGTTATTACACGGCATATTTATCTTCATTCTCCTTTTAAATCTTTGCAAAAAATTGTACAAATCGTGTACCACGACACCTGCACCTGAATTAGATGTTCCTGTCTCAAGGTTGAAACAAGAAGTTGTCTGTTTAAATTATGAACTGCTTATCGGATTATATTCGCGGCAACAGATATTTTTCTTACCACTTCTAACCCTACATGATATTCTGAAATCAACCTGTTCCTCGTAGAAAGAAGCTATTGCAATAAAGGCTAACAAAAAGAAGAAAAAAATCGTCGTATGCGTCTACGTACAACGATAACGCTGCCCACGTAAGAGCTATGTGTGTGGAATGCCCTATTAGTTTCCAAGTTCTATCTTAAAATATATGCTATTAATATTTATAGGTATTTTCGAAAATTAAAGATATTTTTCAGTTGTATTATGCAGATAACGAAGTATGACTAGTCGTAATATCCTGCCTTCAAAGATTAATGTAGTTTTTAGACTCATTGTTTGCCTTTGAAAATTATTTTAAATAGAATAAATACATCTTCATGAAAATTTTCAGGTTAAAAGGATCTTTCCAAAAATAGCTTTTTGATACATTTCATACAAAAAAAAAATAATTTAAAACGAATTGTTGAGAACTGGTAGTCCTAAGGTGACTGCCTGAATTATGGGACCAATATTTTTTTAAAAAAATTCTATTTTTTTGTACATTTTTGTGTTTTGTTAGGCCGAATAGTAGATAAAAATAGATAAAACTTTAACATAAATATTGTACTTTTTGACACATTGGTTGATTTCAAGAAAAATTATAGTGAATTTTAAATGAAACGGCTGACACCTATAAAAATTTATAATGCAACTACCTTAATTTCCTTCTGACGCAACATACGCATAAAAATTTCATGAAAATAACCCGAAATCTAAGAGAAAAACTGAAATTAAAAATTTACAGGGAATTATTCATTCTGATGAGAATTGATTTAGTAATTTTTCCAACTTTACCTTCATGAAAACAATCCTAAATAAAAAATATTTTTTGGGTCATTTCATTAAAAATAGTGTGCAAAAAATAATCTGAAAATTTTATAATATTATTTTGATTTTTTTTCTTGCGATATTAAGTAAACGGTTAAGAATTGTTTTTTTCAAAAACACAATTTTCAGACAAACACATTTAAAGTATTATGTTATTTTAATAAGTAACTTAATCTTTTCAAAATGATTGAAAATTCACCAGACTGAAATGGTTGGCCTCTTTTTTTTTTCTTTTTTTTAAACTTTTGCAATACTTTTTCTTTTTCTGAGCGCATGCTTTTATTCATTGTAATACTATAAGGGCTAATGAATGTCTTCTTGCAACGGTGATATGTCGGCAGTAATTATAATGTTTTAAAGTAAGGAGCACATATAACAACAGATATTTAACTACAACTTATTCACCACCTCTATCAAACCAGTAGCCCCTTCATTAAATTGAGGAACAGCTATGTAGGCACCTAATTGAAAGTTTGCACTTCTACAAATTTTGTTTCGGAATTATATTCCAACAAAAACTATTGAAACATTCATTGGCATTTTGTGTCATGCTATGCAAACACTTTTTTTTAACAGTATTTGATCCCCTAATTTCATGTATGTTAATTAGGTTAAAAATTGTATTTATTACATTTGGGGGAAGTCCAATGGGTTCATTAAGTAATGTTTTACGCAGTGCTTGTGCTGATTGAAATTTACACCTGTCTGTTTCTGGTGGGAACTGAACATGCATAGGATGCTTATTACTGGAACAGTAGTGGTAAAAAGGTGCATTAACTGCATTAGTAAGTCCCATAATATAGGGTACGAAAATGAAGTCGTTATTCCTTCTTTCGCCTTTCCCTTTGTCTAGATGGAAGATGTTATATCCGATTAGGAACCCAAGTTATTCTTCTTACCTTAGTAGGCTGAATTATCTACTTCCTACTCAAATGTTATCTATTTACCAATAAGTAAATTGTATTTTTACATTACCTTTTAATTGGATCGAATGAACTATTTGAATCTGAATAAAGTAGAAGCAAATTTTTGATTCTTACACGGTAAATTGAATATTATATTTAACACACTTTTTTCCGTTTCACTTAACAGAACTATCTTAATCTGAATTCATTAGAAGCGATTTTTTTGATCAATGGAGTAATTATGTTTACACATACCTTCGTACGAAAACTTAATTATTCTATATTTTAACAATTTAAAAAGCTCTAATGAGTGTACTATAAGAAACAAACTTCTATTCATTATATGAAAAGGAAATAAATTTAGCAGCCTTTTTAATCCATTGAGTTTCATTATACTCTTTGAAGCAAACAAAATTATTTGAAACATTGCTTTATATGTTTATTTTTTAATGGATAGAAAAATTTGTTTAAACTTCTAACAACAATGATAAATAAAAAAATAAAGATATTTCTTCAAAAATTTCAAACGCATGCTATGTATGGTAACAAAAAGATTATTATTTTTACAACAGAAAGGAAACTGTTCTTACCACAATGGTTTTTTTTTTTTTTATTTCGTTGAGAGAATTTTACCTTCTTATGTAAATATTATTATTCTATGTTTTGCATGTTTAGAAAACTGTAATGAAAATGCTATTTTCTGTAAGATTTTTTTTTTTTTTTTTAATTTTTTAAATGTTGACTTACAATATCTTTATATCTAAATATTTTTCTATTCAGACGTATTACATTTTTTTACCATATGCTTATTATTTTTTAGAAATAACGTATATACATAATTTCGTCACTCGTTATATTCCTTCAATTAGATATAATAAAAGCATAATTATAATAATAGAGAATATTCTCATTGATTTTTTTATTTGCTTATATGGTTGAAAATTAAATTAAAATTTCTTCAACATTTCTTTCATACATTTTCTGAATTGGAAATATATTTAATAACCTTAATCAGGTTATATTATTTAAGGCCGGGAGTCGGGTTATTTATTAAGGGATGCCGGGAGTCGTCAAGTGACGAGGACGACACTTGATCTGGCACCCCTCTCTCTAAACTTCCACATCACGCCAATGGATGTGAATCATCCATTATAAACTTTTCTGTACTACCATTGGGTAAAACAAAGCATAGTATAATCTTAATAAATTGAAACAAAATTTCTTGATTTCTTTTTTACACGTAAAGTTGCGGGATTGGATATTATTCTAGTGTATTTAGTCTTAATTAAAAATACTTTTAGTGTAATATACTTCCTAAAACGACAAAATATAGAATAATAATGTTTACGTAAGAAGGTAATGTTCTCAGAACGAAATAAAAATCGTTGTGGTAAAAATAGTTTCCTTTATATTGTAAAAATAAAATTTATTTCGTTACTATATGTTGTATGCATATGAAAGTTTTGAAAAAATAGCTGATATTTTTTTATTTATCGTTATTGTTCGAAATTTAAATAAATTTTACTGTGCATCAGAAAATAAACATAGAAAACAATATTTGAAGTAAGTGAGGAACATGATTGTTTGTTTCAAGGTACATGGTCAAGCTCATTGAGTGAAAAAGAGTTGTTAAATTCACTGCCTGGTCATGTAATAAATAAATTTTTACTTCTGATAGTATATTCATTAAGTTTCTTAAGATTTTCAAACACAGAATAATTTCGTTTATGGACGAAGGTAAAATTCACAACGCATTCAAAAATGAGTTATAAAAAGGGTTTCTAAAAATAGTAATTCCCTTACCTTGCATTTTATGTGAATGAGAGTTTTGAAATAAATAGCCAATATTTATCGTAATTGTTCAAAGTTTAAATAATTTTTTTCTGTACAAAAAAAAGAAAAGAAAGAAAGAGAAAGAAAAAAAAAAATGTCAAAATAATACATATTTTAAAATATTTCCAGTTTAAGACATTGTTAGTTTTAAAATAAATAGTCAGACTCAATGGGTATTAAAAAAAAGGCTGTAAATCCATCCTTTTCAGTTCATATGAAATTTGTTAGAAAATATTTATTGTAGAAATTTTAACTTGGTATTTTCATATATTAACAGTTTAAATAATTTTTAGATAAACTTACTGTTGATCAGTGTAATAATTCTATAAATTAGTTTTTTAAATTAAACAATTCAATCTTACGTATTCAGATTATATTAATTCAATTATTTAAGCGAAAAAAAGTATAATAAAATAATATATCCGACAGCCTTTTTTAGAAAATCTAAAAAATTACTTCTGATGTATTCAGTTTAAAAAAGTTTTATTAATTGTAAGGGTAAAAAGTGTGTTAAATATAATACCCAATTTTGTGTTAAAAATCGAAAATTTGCTTCTATTTTATTCAAATTAAAATAGCTCATTCTATCCAATTTAAATGTTATGTAAGAATACAACTAACTTTTCGGTAGAAAGATAACATTTGAGTAGAAGGTAAGAAATTCCATCTGTTAAGGTAAGAAAGATAGCTTGGTTTCCTTATCGGGTTGACATCACTTCCATCTAAACAAGGGAAACGGCGAAGGTAGGGGATAAAACATCACTTCCGTATCCTTACTGAATATACTACTAACTGCACTTTTCATGTGTGTTCAATTGCTCGAATGCTCGATGGAATAGTTATTACAAATAACTATTCCATAATTATTCTGCCGCTTGTCGATAAAACTGTTTGTTAATTTTCCTCTTCCCCTATTCCTTTAGTCGACTTTTTAATATCCGAAGATAACTTCCAACCCTCTTCTGCATATGACAATACATTATAAATTATTAACTGTATTTGGGATATACATATTTTTTACGGATTCATTACGAATTGCCATCGTTGAATTAATCATTGGACTGCAATCTCCGAACGCTCAAATGCTCGATACGCTCCAACTGTCTCCGTATTTAAAGCAGAACCCTCGTGATTGTGTCAAACATGTAAATTGGAAGTAACACCTGAAGTGTTTTATTGCATATTCTACAGAAATATAACATTTTGTGATTTCCAATACCTTTCTAATATTAATGAATATTTTATTAACACAATCATTGTGAGAAGAATAGTCACGTTTCTGTCAAATCCCATCCATCGATACTCCACAGCAGCTTCTCTGTTAATTAAATGCTTCCTTTTCTTATTTCATTTGCTGCATTTTTTATGCTTGTTTTAGCACTTCAGATGAAATCAGCTGAATTTTTAACTTCTGATTTTTGAAAAGTTGTTTCAGAAAGAAAAGAACTTAATAGAAACATACTTAACAGTTTATTTCCACTTGTAAAGCCCTCAGTACGTAAGCAGTAAAAGTATTCGGCTTAAGTGTATTATTAACCTTTTCAGATGAAACAAATCGCTTCACAAAATCACAGCTAACTCTTTTTACATACGAATTTGAGCCTAGCCCAAATCTTGAGTCTTTTATCTAGCTTATGTTACAATAGAAACAAACTGGATAACACAATACTGCCAGCATAGATATTGATGTTCTGATATCATATATTCGATGGCCAAATAGTTCACTAGAATCTTCGGAATTATTTTTATCGGTAAAGGTTGCTTCAAACCCTCAAGTTTTGAAGCATTCATGGTTTTCAGTTCATCATCACTAAAGGAGAAAACTCCATTTTCAGGTTGAGATTGCTTATTACGCGTTTGTTTTTATATTGATTTTCCGTAAATTTTCGTTTCTTTGAGCCATAATATTTACCGTGATAATTATTTTTATTTTTACAAGTCCCTACGTATATCTAAGATTAAATTTTTAATCTTACACTGGTTATAATAATTGCAGCATGTGTTCAAGTATGTTTGAAAATTCAGAAATTATAAATTTATGTGTATTCATATTATTAATGATATTATATATATTAATAGACAATAATTAATTTATGAATAGTATAATTATGTTAAATAATAATGATATAATAATGCTATAAAATAATACTATTATATGATATAGAAATATTATTACATACCAAAAGATTTTTAATCAAAAAAATTCATGAAATATGTTATGGTAGTTTCCTTTTAAACGGCCAATCTCATATTTATTATCGAAAAATGTTTTTAAAAATGAGAATTTAAAAAGGATAAATAAAGGAATCTATCAGTACGAATAAACATTTTTCCAGTATGTATTCTGCCGGCCTGGCCACCCTCTGACTACGAACCTGATGCAGACGTTGAGGGATCAGGTCGTTCATGTTCAAGTGGAAATGATAAAAATGTTGAGCTTGTGCAACAGAATTTCTTCGTTAATTTCCACTAAGATTACAGCATTATATAAAAATGTTTTGGATTTAGAAATGAATGCAGCGTGTGAGGTCCAATTTGTTCGACAGAGGAAATTGGTGTTGCACAACAATGCACGACTCACATGTCTGTTTTTATGTGGTCGTAGTAGCTAGTGGTCATGGTCGCGAACTTTGAGCCGGCGTTGTTTCTTCGAGTCCTGATTCCCCTGAAGATCCGCCGTGTAGTGGGGATGATGCACATTAAATTTGTCGAGGATATTAATTCTCCAGTTGGTATGGTGCAAGTGTTTTGAGATAAAGGTGCAAGTTCTTGACCGAAGTTCAAAATTACGGAATTCCATCGCCAATGGCTCTCGTGTTTCATCTAAGTACAATGTTAATAAACAATCAATCAATAAAAAAGTCCATCCTTGTGCAACATATTTTTGCGGGAAGGCAGATTGTGTTCATGAGCCACCCCTATACTCGCCAAATCCCTCGGGATTATTTTTTTTATTTCTCCAACTGAAATTGATGATGGAGAAGCAGGGGTACCAGTCGATATTGAAGATTAAAGCTGAGGTGACTCCGGAACTCAATAGTGTCAAGAATAGAAGGGTTCCAGAAGACGTGTTTATGAATATGTACACCCATTCCAAGTATTGAACTGAATTGTGAGAAAAAAGCTTAATATCAAAGTCGCGGTGGACAGTGGTTAACAAATCAGACTGCGAGCATTGTCGACCCAGATTTGACCCCCGGTGACTTCGGCTTGGGTAACTTTTCATGGGTCAACTCAGCCCTTCATCTTTCCGGGGTCGATAAATGAGTACCAAGCTTGTTGGGAAATTAATTGGAGGTCCAGCGTCGGGCTACCCCCTCGGCCTTAGCACTAACTTAATAATTAGTGCCCCAGGTCCAAAGATTACAGAGACAGATATGGGCATCACCTGATAGGACTTCTTAGGCCTGAGAAAACTTTAAATATATGATCTGTATGCGATCAGTCTTGGAACTTTTGAATACACTGTAAGTGTTAAAATGTGTATCTTGGAATCATTATGAATAGAATTAAATTTTTGAGTAATTATTTATATCATTGAAAGTGTGAATGCAAAAGATAATGAGATGTAAAATTGTGAATAGAGAGAAAATTTGAGATAATTACACAACAGCTTATGTAAAAGGCAAGAGAAGAAAAAGTTTTTTAGATAGCGTAAAATTTGATTTACAAATTAAAAATGGATGCTAAATATAAACTGTGCGATTTTATTGGTTTCCTCACATTTTCAAATTTCATTTTGCTTTGTTAAAACAATTGTGGTATTTTGTTATTATATATTATAAATAGTCATGTTGAGGAAGTCATATTGTATTTTTTCCTTAAAAATTGAGGAATTTGAATCTAAAATTTCTTTTATCAATAGGTTTCTTGTCCAAAAAATATCCCTGTTAAATATCCACGATATGCAGAGTTATTTGTCCGAACTCTTTAAGCAGCATGGCATGTGTATTATCACAATCAGGGGAAATTATTTTTCAAATCGAAGTGTTCTTTAATTTAAGAAGTTTCTTAAAATCTCTTATTATAAGACTTTGTCTTGGTATTTTATATTAACAGGCTCATTAGCTGAAAAAGAATGCTTTAAAAAAAGAAAAGAGAATGTTGATAACTTAAAAATTTTAAAAAAAAGTTATAGCATTGTGATAAAAGTTCTTTTTTAGTGATTTTTAAGACAGAAAAAATGAAAGAAATGTTTGAAACTTTTTCATGTTTGAGATGATTTTTTTCAATTCTTAAAGCCAGTCTTTTCAGATATAGTGATAAATACGTACAAAATAGCATTTTGCATTTAAAAATTAAACATTTTCAATAAATAACCTTTAACATAATTAACAATAATTAAACATTTTCAATAAATAATTATCATAACTATACGAAATTATTTTATACGAGGGGTAACGTAGTTTTAATTTTTACTAAAAAAACATCCACGATATTTAGAAAAAATCTGTTTTACATATTATGTATATAATGTTGTAAATTACTGCTATTAATATTAATTTGTTTGGTTTAGGGAAGTCATTCATTGTAATATTCTAAAGTTTTAATTGTTTTCTTTTTAAAGCTTTAATTATTACTAAAATAATCGAGATTGAAATTTAATTTTTATTTATATTCTTCAGATTTCATTACATAGTCACCATCCAGAACTATACATTTCTCTCAGTGTTTCTTAACTTTCGGAAGGTATTCATGGTAGCTCAGCAGATTGAACTCGTATCTTCTCAATATTGCTGGTTTCCTCAATCTACGGCTTCCTGAAATCAAACAGATCAAAATTAATTGTTGCAATTTACAACATTATGTACATAAAGATCAATTAATAGGCATAATAAATTTTGTCCAGATATCTCTCGGTTATTTCTTTGAATAATTAAAACTTAACTATACCTTCTCGAGTATGTTTAATACTTATGTATATTATACAAACGAAAAATACTTTCTCAATGTTCTCACTTTTTGGATATATATGCATGTACACTGAAGAATATTCTTTAAAAAAATTTCATACCCTTATTCCTTCATATACAGGGTTATTCAAAATGATTCATCCGATTTTTCAAAAATAAACGACACAGAATTATAAGTAATACATAAATTATAAAGGAAAACTGTGGAAGTTTTATAATGTGAAAAAAATTGATTACTATTCACGAATGAATGGAGCTGTTTGATGAAAGTTGTAGAAGCTTTCACGGAGCTGCCTCGCAGGTTGCGAAATCGGTCGAAATGGACCAGATGGTTTAATGCTACACAGCTGGCCATCTAAGTCACCTGATATGGCCATATGCGATTTATTCTTTTGGGGGGGGGTGTAAAAGATAAAGAGTATGCACCACCAGAACCCACAAATTTATTTAACCTCAAACAAACAACGTGTTATGCAGGAATTTATAAATCGGATTGGGGCCTCATACATGTAATTATATAAGAAGTTATGTCGAACATTTGTAAATAATACTTCCATATTTTCCCTTTGCATCCTTGTATTACTTATAATTCTTGTGTCGTTTATTTATAAAAGCACGGAATTTTAAAATCATTTTGATAAATCATTTTGAATAACCTTGTATTTCGAAATACAAATTATGACACAAAATTTATTATGATTTCTGATCATCACTTTACCAGAAAGAAAAAGGAATATGAATTCAATATATGAAATGATGGCACAGTTTAAACAATTAAAAAGATATTTTTTGCCAATAAAATGTATTAAATTGTGATATGACTCGACCAATGTGTGTGATTTACAAAGTCCCATATTCTTAAAAAGCAATCGCTTTGTGACTACATATTACCACTCATTTGCTGTTTTAAAATGAACAATGAATGTAATTTTCTGAAATTAATGTTTCACATGATGTCAGGATGCGTTTTAAAACTGCGAAAACATTTCCACAATTTATTTTTTTTTAAAATTAAAATCAAAGGCCTAAATTCGCAAAACTGTACATTTATTGAAGACTTTCTATTTTAAGAATTTCCCCTACGAGATTAACATAGCAATAATGTTGTTGTACTCTCGCATTAAACCACAAGTATTTTAAAAGAATTCTTTTTGTGTTATTCTAATTCAAAGATCTGCATTGAAGGATATAGCCCGAACGCCATACGTCTTCTGAAAATTTCCCTATTAATTCAAGTCGGAAGGAAGAAGTCGAGCTTGTTTTGAGAAAGACCGTGGCCATAATCGGGATCAGGGTTGAAAGGGTGCGAGCTGGGTTGAGCGGAGGAGTTGTGCCAGGTCGTTTATTCCGCTGGCACTTGACAAGAAGAGATGGGTTCATAGGGTAGACCGAAGGGAGACTGCATGGCGACTGTTAAGTAGAAAGGATAGTCTCCCTTTCTTTATTTTTTTGGTGTAAGCATTTCACTTCGTTTCTTTTACTGACGGCCTTTTTCCTGTCTCTTTCTCTTTAGTATGCAGAGCAGGCGAAGGTATTAATTAAAATATGAGAAAAGCAAACAAAACAATTACGAATACCGTTTAGAAAGTTCAGATCTTTCCAGAATGCAGTCACCAGGTGGTCTTTTTTGGGGTCGGCCTGAAACAGATAAATGGATTTGTTCTCGGAAGTCTAATGGAGATTTGAATTCTAAATATTAAACAGAAGAAAAGAAAGTGAAACGTTTTTACACTTTTTAAAAATTGTACTTCATGTACAATCGCATCATGTTAAAATACATTATCTTTTTTGCGACAACCTTTCAGAAAGAAAAAATATAGTTATGTAATCATTTTCAATTTTTTCGAGTATATTCACTGAAGAACTTGAATCTTTTTTCCACTTTGTAAAATTTTTGTAAAAGCATTTAATTAAAAAAACTATGCATTTTTTAGTAGTAGTGTATATTTTTTAATATTAGTAGTATTCATGTTCTAGCTGGTTATATTAACTCAATTATTATTTCAGTTGTTCGAAAAGGTCTTGATATTTCAAAAGTATTTATATATCTTGATTAAATAGAATTATTAACATAAATACAAAGCATATTTTTTTTTAAATGAAAACATTGGTATAGTTTGGACATGCTATGTCTATAAGTATTTGTTTATAATACAGGAAAAATAATTTTATATTTTGAAATGGAGGAAAATATACAAATATTAAAATAAAATGTAAACTCAAATTAAAAATAAAAACTGATTATATAATTTAATCTTTTCATTTTGTATCAAAAATGAAAAAGAAAACAAAATTAAAAAGATCTCTACTTGAAGCTACTGTAGTAGCATGATCATACACGAATGAGAAATAATCGGCATAGGTTTGAGTGTGTTTTTGTTTATAATTTTACTTCTTTATTCGATATGTTTATTTTTAAGCACATTACACATTCGAAGAAACAGAAAATTTTAAAAAATAAATATATTCATAAATATCAAAGTTTAAGCTTATTTTAGTAATTACAAAAATGCCTAAGAATGAGATGTAAATGAGTTAATAATTTTGATTATTGTTTTGTAGTCGTTGTTTAATTTCTTTGTGCAATTTTCGTAAACTGTCGGACATAGACGATTTTTATAGATCACTCAACACTCAACATAAATAAGGCTGAATTTGAATAGCATATAAGAAATATGGATGCTTTTTTAGTTTTCAAAAAAAAAAAAATACTACTTATATTTATTCGTTAAAGCTGTATAGTGAAATAGGGTTTTTATTTTTTCGTTAGTTGTGAATTCATACAAGAAAGCATTAAAATAAATTTTATTTTCAGGCATGAGTTTTTTGTTTCAGATTTCATTTGAGTAATAGGCTTAAAAAATTTTCGAGTAAGTTGCATAACTATTTTTACAATACTTTCAAAATAATACAATATATTTTTACAATGTGTAAAAAAGAATAAATGAAATTTTTATGTACCTAATCTATCAAAATTCTAAACAAGTAAATGCATAGTAAAACTGAATTAATACTCGCAATTTAAATTTATTTTTCTATGTTTATAATAATATATTTGGAAAAATATTTGATTTTTTAATATTCGCTTAAAACAGAATTTGTCTTAATCGTCTACATTTTGTAAAGTCATACGAGTAATATTGCAAATCAACTTCACGGCTTCAACTTTCCTTTTAGAATTTTTTATTTTTAAAATATGTACACAAAATAATTCAATTTTTTATTAAGTTTTTAACGCATAGATGTAAGTGATAAGTTTCTTTAGTATTACACAATTTTATTCTTCGTGAATTCTTTTATTGTTTGCTATGTATGTGTTTTAAAATAAATTCTTTACTTTTTTATTCGTTTTTCTTCCTTTTTACCCATTTAAACTAATATAAAATTTTAATGAAAGAGATATTAATATTTCCGCATTTCGGAGCAAAATAAGTAGTACATGTAACGTTTTATACTGTTTGATTTTTTTTCATCCTAGAAGTGGCAACTATCGTCGCAGATACACTTATATCAACCAAGCGTTCAAAACGACTTAACTGAGATTAAATCAAGGGATGAAATTAAGAAGGGATGATTATCTGCTTCAATGAATATCCAGTCGATGCTTCTAAGAACTTTTTTTTTTTTGAATATTTAGATATAGTTTCACATATGGCCGCGGTTGTCTAGTAGTCATGGTCGCGGACTCACGGACGTTGTTTTCGTCCTATGTGGGTTCGAGGCCAGATGCCACAAAAGATCCTCCCCGCCCCCGCTTAGCGAGGTTGATGCATGTTAAATCCGGTCGTGGGTCCAAGTTGTCCCTTGGAATAGTGAAGAAGTTAGGAGAGTGAGACACCTGCTCAATTATCGTCCTCGTCACTTGACCGAGGTTCAAAATTGCGTAATCCGTCACCACTGGAGCTCGTTCTGCGACGTATATAAACCATCACATGTGTAGTTTCACATGCTTTTCTGTCTATTTCTCTATTCGGTTTGAGCTTGTTTAAGTGGAGTAGGTTGAACTGGCTCGTTCGAACTATATACTCGTATCAATGTATGCATTTTAGAGGGATCAAAAGTTTAAATGACTTTTTTTTATTGGTGTGAAATTCCATTGTAAAGTTTAATTTATTTCAAAAGCAACTGATGATTTTTCTAGTAATATATAATATAATATAATATATATATGCAAAAATGCATATACATATGTATATATGTGTGTGAGTGTGTGATGCTTTTAAATTGTGCTTCTTAACTATTGGACTTTAAAACATGTTTTACTTCAGTCGTGACACAATTAAACTTTAAATACTTGAATTATGAATTTATTAATGTTACACGAGATGGAGGGTGATACATCGGCATGGTGGCGGGCGGGCGTCTACTAAGACAAGCGATTGATAATGAAGTGTTCAAAAATATTTCTTGTTCGGGAATTTAAAGTGGGATTAATCAAATCACGTGGTCATAGATGTAGGGATCTTGAGGTATTTTATATAGAGACTGAATGCCTAGTAGGGATAATTCCTTTTGGTTAGAAACTTGGGAATATACTGATCTAAGCAGATTTAAAAATGGCGATATAGAATAAATTAAAAAATTGAATGGAATTGTGTCATATATATATATATATATATATGTGTGTGTGTAATGATCTCGAAAAAAGGAATTTGATTTCTTAATGTTTCCCATTCCCTAACTCAAAAGTAAAGAATTCATTCCTGTTTTCTGATCCAATTCCAAATTATCCTTTTATTTATTAGATCACGCGCTCATAAAATCCGTTTCATCGGTTTTCACGTTGTCATAAATCTGTCAGAAATAATCCTTACGAGATTGATAGATGTCATGAATATCCCTCATTATCCCTTCGTCTTTTTTCCACGTGATCTGGAGAAATCTCTGGAAATCCATACTATAAAATAGAAACACTGTAAAATTCGCTGTTTTCAGCTTTTTGCTGTTTTTACTCAAATGGGTAGAGCTACGTCTCTCCAGCCTTACGAATAATTCTGTATTGCCTCTTTCTTTCCGCTAAAATGAATAAACAATCTTAAATGCAAAAAGGGCTGTTCATTTCTACGATGGATATTGAAAGTCGCATTTTTATTTACTTTGTTAATTAATTTTTAAATTTGTTATTTATATATATTATAAATTTTTAAAAATCGTGGTTTTGTGCAAGTTAAACGTCAATTACTCCAAAAGCTGATTACGTGGATCCAAGAATAAACATGTCACAACCCCTTCGTTTTTTTCATTCACCAGTTAAATCTGTAGCTTCCTCCACGAAGCGTAGGACGTTTTATCTACCACTTAACATTCCGTCAATAATATCACACTCCTGCAAAATTTCATCTTTCTGCGTGACATATCATGATACCCTCTATGTCGTTTCTCTTGATACGTGATCGTAAAGTGAATGTTTAAATGAATCCCATTCCCCTTTTCCATTTAAAGCAACAGTGACAGACTCCTTTGGCGCATACGCACACACGACGTGGATTGACCATATCGTTAGTGAGTCCTTTTTATCTTTTGGGGATGACTATATAAGCAATCCCACACCCCAAAGATAAGCGAGAAAGAGATGAGAATGAAATAGCTAGAGAAATGATCACTTCAAAAAAAAAAAAAAAAAGAGTAGGTGGAATTATTAACCTTGAATATGGATATATATCAAAAGGAGAAAGTTGCTTATCTTCAGTGGTGTTTCTAAATACTTTTTTGATCTTTGTCTTAAATAGTAGTATATTGATTATCATACGCACATTTGCGATATTGCACATTTTTGAGAATAAACGAGAATAGCATAACTGAAAGATAATAATTGACCTTACAGAAGAGTAAATAAGAGATATATATTTTTACGTATAAAAATTATATTATTGATACACCTAAATGGATTTTTGAATTCGCCTTTCAACTATTTTTGTTTGGTAAAATGTTTCTTGACATTTTATGTTTTTTCTTAGCTATCACTTTAAGAAGGCACTTGTATTTTCGAACTTGTTTTGTCTGAACTATTTATAAGAATCAGAAATTTCGGATAAAAAAAACTTTTATAGGTAATAATTTGTGTCAATGCGTGTGTGTATGGTGAGTTATGTTTTTTTATGAATGTATTGTATATCGATAACTATTTCAGGGAAAAAATAGTATTACTTTCAGTATACATTATACTAGAAATATATTTTACTCTACGAAATATATATAATACATTTTACTATGAAAATTTAAAATGCATTTATTGACAGCTGAATTTCAGCAGATAATTAAAATTTTAAATATAATATATTTTCCAGTGCCATTAAAGGAAATAAGGCAAAGTTAAATTTTTAAATAAGATGCTTTGTATAATGTTTGAAATAAAAATAAGTTTTTTACAATTTTTAAGACAATGAGTACTTAAAGCCGTATTCATCAAATTTATTTTATATCAATAATTTATAATAATTTTATTTATATCAATACTTTATAATAATTTGTGATAATTTTTTCCCCCTCAAAATCACATACTTTTTAAACTTATTCTTCGAATGAAATAATGTTTAAGAACTCTGGCTATTATTATTGCTAGAGTTTTTCTATGACAAGACGTACATTTTAAACTCTGATATTCTTTAACGAAAATATTTCAAAGCAAATGAATAAATAAGTTGCTAGAATGTTGAAAATCCCTCCATACATAGGTTAGTGCAAATACATTCTTTGATACTCAAAATATAAAAAGCAAAAAAAAGAAGAGAAGAGATTTTAATTGAAATAGTATGAAATTTTCACCAGAAGATTTAAAAAATTCGAAGATTTTTATACTGATATAATAAATAATACACGCAAAGAAAAGATAATCATGAAATTATCAAACAGAAAACAAATTCTAATTGCACTATATTGAATAATTATGTCTCAAAAGAATAAAAGCATGCAAATGATAATAAGTTATATAATGTAATTTTGTTAGTAAAGGTAGCAAAAAAATTACGTTTTGCACGATTTGAGAAATAGAAAATAAAATTTAATACTATATGAAATACTGATGCAAAAATTTATAACTATTGTTAATTGTAACTATTATTTGAAAATAATAATTATATGTAAGCTTCGAATCATGAGATTTAGATAGCAAAAATGATGCAATAAATTAATTATGATTTATGATTTATTTAACACCACTTATTTAATAACCATCGGAGGCATGGGTTCTGATACTTCTCGATATATTTACATGATGAAATAAGTCCTGATAATTTGGGAATTCTTTTTGCGAAAAATTAAAAAAAAAACTAAAATATCCAGTATCAATCATTGATTTGAGAGAGAAGAAATTATTATTTTTTTCAGAACAAATATTAGACATTCTCTTTCATAAAAAGATTTATCATAAACTGTTTACATTTTACTTTTGAATGAAAATTTTACCGTCGAGTGAAAAAAATTAATTATATATTTTATAGAATTTTAAATCATGTTATGATTGCAATGAATATAACAAGTTGCATGAAATGTTACTTAAAATGTACTATACATGCTGTATAAATAAAATAAATTTAATTAATATTTTCACATAATGAAATTGAATAATAAAATAATGCTGATGAAATTAATATTGAAATGTATATGGCTCGATCATATGTTGTTACAATTTTTTGTATGATTTTCATGATGTATTTATTACTTCAATGTTAATTAATATTATATAAAATAAAATTGAACATTTCTTAAAGCAAGTATGTGTGTCCAACCTTTTTGCTTCCCTGGGACACATTGAAAGAGGATGAGTTGTTTGAACAACACAAAAATAAATCTAACTCTAAGATACTAGCAATAAATCATGAGTTAAAAAAACATTCAATATATAAAGTATATTAAATATATTAAAAAATACACATTTAATAAGATCCACATTGTTTTATACATCTTATATGACATTTTACACACACACACACATACACACACACACACACACATATATATATATATATATTATAAATATAAAATACTTTCATTATAAATTTTATGGATATTTGGCATGGAATTATAGAATTTAATGTATAAATGTAGATGCATTAAACTGAAGTGGTTGCAATTCCCACTAAGTCTCGTGAAGCTTTCAAGATGTTCATCCGATATTATGATTTAAATTGCTCAATTGCTCTTTGTGTGCTGTGCTTCACTCTTGAAAATAGCTGCGCACAAATATGCATGCTTCCGAACAGTGATGACATATATAGAGAATAATCGTGCAGCGAGAGATATTTGTCTTTCAACAGGTATGATTTATATAAGTCCAACATAGATGCTTAATGAAATTTCTCTTTAAGTTGGAAGCAACATTGGTCTCTTAATTGGACGAGGAAGGTATTGATTCCCCCCTCCCCCCGTTTAAATTCGTATCTACGTAACTAACCTTTAGAAAAGATAATGTCGGAATTGTAACGTCGTTAAAATGCTTTAGTTGAGGTGCAAGGTCTGTATCGCTTTTTTTTAATGACATTCTTGACACGCGTTGAATTAGGAGGCATGTTTTTGGATACTTCAACACGTTCCAAATTATACTTTTTGAAGACAGGTATGAGAATACGACAAATAAAACAGAATGCCCTCCCCTATGTCTCTCAGTTTTCTTATCATTTAAAAATAATTCTCTGGCCATTTTTCATATCGATTAATTTTCTTTCATCGATATACTTACACACGCACGCACACACACACACACACACACACACACACATATATATATATATATATATACAAAAGAACAGAGAAAATATAGAAAACAAAGTTCAATTAATGAGAAATATTTACTTGCCATAATCAGAAGGTAAAACTGATGAGTCAATAACTATTTCATTTTCTTCATTTAATGGACAGAAACACTTGCAGTGTCAAAACAACTGTCTTGCCTCATAACTGTTCTTAAACTAAGCAGAAAAGGAAATATGCGATGTATTGAGCGATGTACAACTGATATCATGGCCCATTTGATTCCGACCGTAAAATTAATCATAGGAGTGGGGCTCTTGCTCTTTATTTGGGTTCTCCAGAAGAATAACGCTGGTTTCAAACAAAGCAGTAGTTGACCGAGTGAATGATAGTAAATGTAACTCAGAGGAAGACAGGGAATCGCCTGTTTTCCTTCCCACTCACTCAACTCCCATCCTTAGGCGACTGTCCACCAGGCACAAGTTCCGCTCACATTCTCATCCCATTAGATAAATTAGCGCAAAGGACAATATTCGATGCTAGAAGCTTAAGACCTGTCAATTAGTTCAAAGACAAGTGAACTGAATCAACTAAACCACCTTGTCTGAAAATAGCACAACGCTCCTGAAAGAGATGTGGACGCTGGCCACTAAATGGACCTCCACCTGTTGTTATCTATTTCAGGCCACCAGCACCGAAGCGGATTATTCACCATTGTTGATTCGCTTATAACTCATGGCAATTTCATCGGGCTCCTTCTTGGCATAAGAATTTGTATAATATTTAGACATAATAGAAGGGGAAGGACTAGACTCGAAAGAGGCAATTAGGCACAAGGATTCTTGAATCAGTTTTGTGGAGTTATATTTCAATGCAGAAGATACTGATATTTCTTTCGCCTCCGCAGTCCCTTATTGAGCTGCATTGATATGTGCCTCGGGTTGCCGATTGGACAACCTATTTAAAATACATTTTCTGATTACGTATCGTACGAAACTTCAACCTAAATGCATATAATATCGGAATATAGGCTATTAAAGACAGATCTCATAATTTTGAATTACTCTAAAGAAGATGCAGTGCACATTTCCCTCTTCCAGCATCCACTTCGTACTATTCGTATCTTTAAAGCAATGAGTTTCAGTAGGATTCAAAGTGAAGCAAATCTTCATTATTCTACACCATGTCTTAGATAAAATCCTGATTCGAACCCTCGAGCATCAGCCTTAAAACTCACATCTTTGCTACCAAACTACTGAAGCTCCTTTGATTTGATTCAGATACATATTGTTCTGAATTTAAATCGAAACCTCTTCTACCCCAGGTTATTTTTTTTTAAAGAAAATACCAAAGGAACGAATAAAACAGCTAAAATTATGAGATGGAGAAATTAGTTTTATAGTTCTAAATATTATTTTGAATTAAGAAATTTGCTTTACTATTAAAAAATATTGGAAAATAAAAAAAAATGTAATTTTTTTAACAACTAACTTGTTAATGGAAATACTAGGATATAATGTTTCTCGCCGAGAATTTACATTGATAAAGAATTTAGTATTAATTAGAATCATTTAAAAAAATAATCTTTTTGGACTATTTTTAGCAATTTAGCTTATATTTAATTTATCTTAGTTTATAATAATTGTGCCATTTCGAGAGGGGGGATTAGAACTTTTATTTCAAAATTGAGATTTTTTTTAGTAAAAATATTCACACACAATATAAAGAGAGAGTGAGAAAGATTTGCATCTATACGAATGCTGATAAATGCTTATGGTATTTCTCTTTTCGTCTATTTACTAATCGTCTATTTTTTTGTCTATTCAGTTATGAGTAATTTATTTTATATTCTTAAAGAGTTTTTCTATTTTTAATCAAATATAAAAGAATACATATCGTGATATCCGCAAGGAATATTTTTTCATCCAAACTTCTAAGTTGTATTGAAAAGTGGAGAAGAATTTTGTATGCAAAAGTGATATGACTTCTCTTTTAAGAGATACATAAAAAGTACTCCAATCTATCAAGAGGTCAAATTGATATCGTTCACCAAAAAAATAAGGTTGGTGTGGTGTTTAAGTTATTAGCATAATGCGTGGGTTTGGTGTAAAGATTTTTTACACATTAATTCTAGAATGCTTTTTCCTAAAACGATTGTTGCCTTAATACTTTTGAAATGTTTACTCAGTTCCCTGTGAATATATTTCATTATCTTGTATGATTCATGATCATGATAAGGTTTTTTAGATGTTAGTTTACAGCAGCTGTGAGACAGCTAGGTACAATATTTTTTGTGATATGAAAATAAAGTAAAAAAACTATATATGATAACTTATTTGAAAGAATAACTAAGAAAGATATCAAATTAATCTATAAAGAGATTATCGTTTAACTAGTTTGGGTGTTGAATATTGAAAATTTTATTGCAAAAAAGGAAATTCTTTAGAAAAGTGATTGATTTATATATACATAAAGTTTCTTAAATAGTCAAAAAATTATTAAACATTAATTGCAATTATTATTCATTTAAAAGAATACCGGGCATAAATTAAGTAATCTGTAATGTTAATCATTAAAATAATGTAAAATCTAAATGCTCTAGATCTAATTTTTTGTAATTAAATTATTTGTTAAGGGTTTCTAAAAACAGTAAATCTTATAGAAACAAATGGTTGGAAAAAAATAAATTATGTATTTACTTAATGATCTGGAATGGATTTACAAAATCGAATTCTTATCACTTATTCTCAGTGGCATGCTACTGAAAACTGTAAACTAGAAATTTGTACTATCATACCTCAAAATTATATTCTTCGAACCTCTGAGGTGTTTTCTTACTCTCTCATTACAGTTGGATAACCCGATGCTATAAATAAAGATTTATTCACTCTTGAAATTACCTTTATATTCTTCACTATTGAAACTAAAGTTAGATAAAATTTCTGTCTTAATAAAAACTTCAATCTTAATAACAGAAAAAAAAGTTTAAGCTCTTTAACTGGTGCAATCAGTCCTTTCTGATAAAATAATGTCTTTTGAGCGTTTTAATTTTATCAGATTTATATCTTATCCTATAAAACAAATGAAGCCCGTTGACATACGTAATGAGATAAATAATAACTTAAAACTGCCTCGTCTGCAAGTAGGAGTGGTTAAAATCTTCTTTAACTTTTAGAGTCAGTGGGCGTTGTCTAAAATCCATCGAATTACAGGCCTGTAATTTGGTATCGATTTTAGAAGGATACTTATAAAGAATGTTATTTATTGTTTCTTCTCTTTCAAGAACTGTAACCGTTGTGCAAGTTAAAAGAAAAACAAAAAAGTATGCTTCTTGAAATTAAGACGTCTTGCAGCGTTTCGTAACCAATTATCTTTAAAGTATATAATACTTGAGAACTTGATTAATATTAGTTTTCCTCGCTAAATGTCATTGAATGTTTCTCTAATTCTGAGTAGCTAATTTAGAGAAAATCAATTCGTTACAAACATTTTTATATACTTTGACGTAATAAATCTTAAAAGTTTATTTTAAACTATTTTCAGCTTTTGATTTCAATGATAAAAATTAATGCGGAATTATATATATATAAAAAAATAAATTTATTTAATATTAAATTACTTATTACTTATTATTATTAAATTATTTTGCGAAAACGTAATTTCTTAGCTATGTTATTTCTTAAATTACAATAGTGGAAAGTTATTTGAATATATATATATATGAGACTATTAAAACCTTTTATTTTGATATCATGAATATTTATTAATTACCACCTTCAATATACACTCCTCCTCTCTCCCTACAACACTCCATGCGAATCTTGCATTGTTCGAAGCAATGCTGGAAGTCTGTCAGTTCCTTCAGGACGCGTGCCGCTTTCTCTTACACAGTTTCAACGGAGTCAAGTATTTTTCATTTTAATCCAGATTTAGGAAACAAAATGAAGTCTCATGGTGCAAGATCCGGCGAATAAGAAAGATGATCTAACACTTAGATGCTATACTAGGCTAAAAACCTCAGTATCGAATGGATTGTCCTTCCACAATTCAGATAGCTTTTTCCTTTTTCTTTCACGGAGTTCAATAAGAACGTGAAGGTAGTGATGTTGATTAATAGTTTGACCTTCAAAAGCCCAGTGAAGGTATACAATCCCATGAATAAAAAAATAAAAAACGGTTCAACGTGGCTTTGAGAATTTTGATTTGCTCATTCGAGCTTTTTTGGCTCTAGGTGAAGATGGGCTTTTCCTGTGCATGGATTGTCGCTTCGTTTCTGGATCATAAGTAAAAAAAAAAATACCTCACGCTTCATTTCAGGATTATAAATGAAAAAAAAAAAAAAAAAAAAAAAAAAACCACGATTCCTCACACGTTATTATCCTTTCCAATAAGTTTAGTTCATTTTCAATGGCATTCAATGTGTCAGTTCAAATATTTTTGCGAAATTCTTGTTGATCAAACATGAGAATTTTAGGCACAATTTTGGCGCACACTTTTTGAAGTTAAAATTGTTTTGTAAAATTTGCCTCACAGATTTTTTGTCAATTCTTACAGTCTGAGAAATCATACAAATACTTAAACGATGGTCAGATCGAACCAGATTACCGAATTTTTCGATATTCCCATTCGTTTTTGACGTGGAAGGGCGAGTCGGGTGTGAAACATCCTCAACGTTTTCTCGACCATCTTAAAAACGCTTAAACCACTCAAAGTACGTGCACTCGATAAACATTCATTGTCATACACTTCTTTCAATAAATTATAAGTTTCAGTAGCAGTTTTTCCAAGTTTCATGTGAAATCTCAAAAACATTCGTTGTTCTATTTTTACACTGATCATTTCTCCAGCGAAACAACAACAACTACAAAAACTAATCCGAACGAAAGCTATGGTTATTTGGGTTTGCTTACAGAAGCACGAGAGGCACTACAATCGAAAGAGAAGGGCTCTCGCTAAACAGTTGTCGGTCGATGGTGTTTGGCGCATGCGTACTTTTACAGCAGCGCCAGTCTCGTTATTTAATATCCACACCTTGTATTGTGAAATGACCGATCTATAATTTCAATTCGTCATCATTTTCATTTTATTTGTCATATTTTTTCGTCACAAATTCTGCAATGTATTTAAAATTTCGCATGCATGATTTGGAGATATCAGAGCCCAGTTATAATTATGATGAAATTCGTAACATCTATTTTACTGGATATGAATATTAATGTTATGAATAGAGGGTTTTGTAAGATCAGCATTGCACATTCGTTGTGATTCGAAATGAACTGCTGTATAAGTAAATAACCGTAATTTTAAGGATTAAAACGACTTCGAAATACTGAAATTTGCGCGAGTCAATAGGTAGTGAAGAAAAATTTAAATGAGTCTTCATAACTGCGCATTTGAATCACCACTAAGGAGTAACGTCTATTGCAATTAATAAACAGACCTTGAATTATAAATCCTATATTTATTATCACCGCGGAAGGTATCATCAGTAGTCTTGTGTCGTATTCCCTTCTGAATCCCGCCCGTGAAGCATTCTTATCCTAGAGGTCAGGGTTGACCGGAAGTAGTGACCCCACACCTGCGGTATAGATCGGTAAGAAATGTATACGCCTTAGTGTCATGCGAAATGCCGCCAAAGAAGATAGAGTGCTATATGAATATTTTATCCCTGTAACCAGACGAAAGCTTTTCTTGTTTGTTACGAGCTTTGAATGTAATAAGACTGGTTCACTTTCAAGAAAATTCTGGAAAGTGTTCATTAAATTTGCATTTTAATACTTGTCGTACGATTTCTGTACAGCAAGTGCTAAAAATATCTCGCATAGTTCAAAGCAAATATCTCGCATGCAGTCAATTATAAGTAAAAAAAAAAATGCCTGAGTAAATAATCTTTCAGAATTCTTAAAAACCGTTATTGTAGTCATTATGAAAAAATGAGTTTTGTAACGTAAAACGTGTATGCATTTTAACATTGAAAAAACTGTTCGATGGGAATTATAAATCGATAATAGAATCTAGATATTTTAGCTGACAAAAATTGTTTGTTACTTTTGGGATACGAAGCATATTAAATTATCGAATGCAAAATAAGGAAAAAATTAAATTTTGTTTTTCTAAAAAATTTTGTACCGTTTTGTGTTTTATTAATAATGTGTTGGAACTGCTTAAAAAGCTTATGGTGGTAGACAGCGCAATTTTCAGTCACTTTCGAACAAGAGTTTTCTTTTACCAAACCTCTACACCACATGAACAATTTGAAGCTTCTGACCGAACTTAATGCAAACAATCTCCATAATTTCGCCTTATAGTGTTTGGCAGATTCTGATCACGATTCAATGAACTCTCGTCTGCTATATGATTAGGATTTTAACTCTCTTTCTCCCAAGCAGCCGTAACTCCAGAAAAAGCTAATAAAGAAATAAAATAGTAATATTACAAACTTAGAACATATCTTTAACTTTTTTTCAAAGAAAGAAAGATGTATAAATCAGTCATGGGCTATTTTAAAACATGTGACAACCTTTCAAAATTTTTTGAATTAATGCAAATTACACCAAACAAGTAAGATATTTTTCTTTTTGTATATTTTGCTTATCAGTTATTATTTTTTCATTTATTAATGAGCATACTCAAAATATAATAATAGAGTACGGTGAAATTCTGAATCTATTGTAATGAGCAAAAATTAATCTATTATAAATTCATAAGAAACAATTACGAGTTATATATTACTTAATGACTCAATAACTTGTTCTATACGAAGGTATACTTTGATTTGTTAACGGCCATGATTTCAGTTGAATATCCTTGAACTGTGCGTTATTTATTGCAAAAATAATTCATGCTTTGAAGAATATCTAATTAAGTTTAAAGCAGCCGACATGAAAATGAAGTTCATCCCGAAGTTCATTCGGTTTAGCAATGATTACAGACTTTACAAACCCTTACGTGATTTCTTTAAAAGGAAATTGTGGATGAATTACTATTAAAATAGTGTCCATTTCTTTTAACATATTGTTCGCTTGATGAAAAATGTTTCCAAAATTCTGAATTAATTTCTTCTCAGATTTTTCCATTACTCTTAATTTAATCAATTGGGAGCATAGAATCATTATTATTTTTGAGAAATACATCTATTCATATTTTTCTGTGGGTTTTTATAATCTTCAAAAATGTGAGATTTAATTCGAAAGTATGAATTTTAGCTGACCCACAACAATTAACTTTGAAGTGGGAGCTGGGGGCGGGTTTGAAATTCAATGTCATTATTTGCCTCACAATTGAATTGAACTCGACTCTAAAAAACAGTTTCTGTCATATTTTTATCATTCTATTTTTTAGTTTCTAATTTTCAGAAACAAACTGGACTGATTTTATTTATCTTCAAATTACCTTCGAACCGGTACCGAAGTTAGTGAAAGGCTAACACGAAATACTTAAATGTGAATGTTGTAATGAGTTTTTACTTAATTAATATATAAAAATTTAGCAATAATATAAGCTCCAACATTGGTATAATTTTCTGAGTAACGCTTACATTCTTTCAATATTATTTCTTATTGTTACGGAAATATCTTACACAGGGAAGAAAAAAAAAACTTTTTAATTCTTAAAGTTTGAATAGTAAAAATAGGTGAACATGCAGCTGATCTCACTGATTGGGATATCCTAAGAATAATCTCAAATTCAAATCCCCCCCCCCACTCCAAAAATAATAAAATAAATAAAAATCTATTTTTGTGACTAAAGTCCGCGTGCACTTTACGATCAGGGGATTTGCAAATCCTGGTTTCGAAAAGCATTTCTACGCTACCTCTGCGCTTTATTTTACTCATTTTTATGTACGCAAGCATTTTTTTGTCATATTTCTTTCTCCTGTTTCTTATTACTCTCATTCGGAATATGAGTTTGTTATTACAAATTTAAATTCCATTGCATGTTTATCCCACGATTAAAAAGTTATTAATGTCTGCACTTAATAGGAAGTCCTGACATCATCTGAAAAAAAAAAAAAGATTAACTTGCATCTCATAAAAAGGGAGCCATAGTAAAACCGCGCATAACATCTGACAAATATGCATTAAGGTGCACCAAAAAAATTATTTTTTGGATATATATTTTTCCAAGTTGATAATCAGTTGTAGTTCATGGTCAAATTAAGGCACAATTTTTTAAAAGCCATAAACATTATAATTTACGTATCCTGCTCAAGGTCTTAAGCTTGCAGCATTTTTTTAAAAACTGAATATATGTTTTTGAGATTTTTTTTTTTTTTGATTATATTAGAGTTTTAAAATTTTAAAATAGAAAAATAATTATTTTTAAGAGGGAAATAACGGCATAAGAAATTCCACTTCATACATTAATATTTAGGTATTCCACACAAACCATCGACTTCTAGCATTCTTTGTGAAAATTTGAAAAATTGTTTATTTTTTAAAAATTAAAAAAAAAAAAAAATTAAGTTGTAAAATCGCTTCTATAACGGAAGCCTAAAAAATAAACGAAGCATTATTTTTGAACATTCAAGACCCTATCAAAACATAATTATTTTTCGAATAACAATCAGATTTTGGAACTATGTAAATTTTTTTGAAATTCAAACAACTTATTTAAATTCTGGCATGCACATTAAGTATACCATACCATACTATATAAACAAAAGAGAGACGAAATGAAAGAGAATTACTGTTCCCGAAACAAAACGTTTATTAAATACTTATTTATTTCATATTGAATGCTTTCTTTGCAATAACTATTTATATATTTGAAAATTTTAAAAACTCTGAAATGCAATCAATAAGAAAATCTTAAATTCTGTTTTTTTAAAAGAATAATGAAAGTATAGGCGTTATGTAGGCGTCTTAAATAATAATATATTATGTTAAAAAATTTTCTTCTTTCGAATTTACCTATCAAACTGCAAGTACTTATCAATGTGAAATTTTAAATGTTCAAAAATCAATTTTTTTCTATATCCCCTGAAAAAATATAGTGGACACTATATATTTTTCGATTACCTGGAGGGATAGAGTATTGACCTTGGAGTGCCAACATCGTTTCTTGCCCTGAAAAAGTACGTCCGATGAAAGAAGTTGTCTGTAGCTTTTTATTGCGCTCTTACCAACTGGGTTAAAAGAGACGTCTATTTTGAGCTAATTATTGAGGTGTTTCACCTCTTTCGTTGCTGTTGAAGAGAACCTCTGCATACTTCCCCTCTTGACTTCACGGAGGAGAGAGGAGTTGACCTTGTAGTCGGTGGCGTTTCGAACTCTGGACCAGTGGGAAGGAAGAAAAGTTGATTGGTCACTTTTTGTTGCGCTCTTACCAACTAGGTTTAAAGAGATGGCTAGTTATTAAGGCGTTTTAACTTCTGTTGTTGCGATATAGTTATTACGAGGGTGATTGGTCACAAGTCTCGTGTTTTTTAATCTCCCTCAGATAACATGAACATGAAACTTGAGATAGCACTTAATTCTACCAACTTCAACACCTTTGAGGCTTCAACAACTTAATCACACTTTGAGGCTAAGCTGAATTAATAGTGCAGTAACCTTCATTTTTCCGCGTTAGGTCTTCAATTAAATGAACACTTAGCCAGTATCTTAACTCATACATCCACAGCTACGAAGCTCACGGCCGTAATCACTGAGCTACTACGACTGCTTCCTAAAATATTATGAAAGTATTTGCATTAAATAACTAAACCTATACATTTCTTAAATCTTTATTTGTTAAATTCTGTATAAAGCTGAAAAATTATATATATAAACGAATATCATCAACTTTTTTATTTCAAGATTTTAAAAATTGTATATTATATCTCTTGCTCTCTATATATGGCAATTTCTAGTAAAACCTAGCATTAAATTGAATAAATGAATGAATCTTGTTTAAGAGTATTTCATTTTCTTATTCTTTCGTATCAATGTTTTCTGCTGAATCTTTCACCCGATTAAAAACTCTTGCAGGTGAAAAACTTGATATCTTAAAGTCGCAGATAAAAATGTAGAAAAGAAAAATGATAAACTTTATCTTTGTATATGTATAAAATGTTCGAATTTTCTGAAATTTTACCAAATAAGTTCTCCATTAGAATAAATTCCTATCAATGCTCCCATAAACCGGTTCCTCAGACCGTGCACTTCCTTTTCGCCTCTCAATAAATCTGAACAAGGAGAAGGAACAAATTGATTCTCCACGAAATTTGACTCTCAAATCTCAGTTATTGACAGATTGCTCCCGCTTGCACATTTCAATTTCCTTCTCTTGTAGTTAGAAGTTGGCTTGTATTCGCACGCCCTTCACGCTACCACACCCATGCAACTTTAGTCAAAGCACATTGAGTTGTGTCTATTTTTTTTCTTTTATTCTCTTCCGCATTGAAGTGAGAGCCTCTATGTTAATAATTTTTCCCCTTATCATATCTGCCGGGTCGGCTCTTTTAATTTCAATTTTTTTTTAACTTACGCCGAAGAGAACAGGATCGCTAGACATCACAGTTGATGAATTTTCCGATGTAATCTCATGTGATTGACATGGAAATCAACCAGCTGCTTTAAATCGTATGGAAAGATTGCCTTTATTTGTTGTCAGCTCATATAACATTGATTTCATTACGCATTGTTGATATGTCTGAGTTTCACCTATATCATTTGGCTGAGAATATTTAAGCTATAAAAGAGGAATCAAGATCATATTTCTCGATTTAGAGGTATAGGAACTCTTAACTGAAAAGCCTAGACTCACATTAGTGGAATGCACATATTTAAAACGATCGGACTCGTGACATCCGTTGGCAAAAAAATGCGGTAACGGTTCTTCAAAAATGGTAATCTTTCTAAAACCATTGTCAAATTTAAGAAACGCGATATAATTTGAATTCTGTTATTATTTTTCTTGAAATTAGGATTCCTAGAAATCTTAGATATTATACCACACAATACCAGATATTCGTAACCATTTAGCTCATTTGACCCAAAAAGTCCCGATTTGCTCCTTGTCCGATATTAAAAAAAAAAAAAGCAAAATTTAGTGAATCACTTCAACAAAATTTCCGATTAGAACTTATTTCTGTGATTTTCCCTTATTTCGAGATAAAAGTGAATCTCAACCCGGAGATTTCGTGACAGACTTAATTCAATTTATAGCATGTTGTGAGCAGAATTGGTCTAGGAATGAATGAATATAATACTATTTACTTTTTTTTTAAATATTTTAGAAAGTTCTCAAATCTCTGTTTAACGTGCGATCATTTTATATTTATGTGAAATATATGCTTTAAATACTTTTTGTTTTTCCAAAAAATATTCACAAATTAACTCCTTATCAGTGAAAATTGTTCTGAATAAATCAACAAAATTTCTTATAAAATTCAAGAAAATTTATTTTCATATGAAGAACACAAATAAAGGGAATTTCTGAGATTTTTATTGAATTGCTTTACGATTTAGGAAGAAACTGCAAGGGCCAATACTTTTATTTCTCAAACATAATTATTATTCTAGTCGAGAAAAGTCCTGCTTGCCCCATATTTTATTGATATGCGTGGAACTATCATTATTGGATTCAAGAGATAAGTTATTCAAATTAAATATTTCTAAAAGATTCGTATTTAATTTTGCACAACATATCCTGCTAGGACTCAGTGCCATTAAAATTTCATACAATCAACTAACCTAACTGAACAATCTGTGAATTAACCTTTAAAAAATAATTTCTTAGGCCAAGTTCACCCAAAATTATTGAATCAAACCTTGAATCAAATTGGATAAAACTTTACTGTCGTTAAGTATTGGAAGCTATATGTAGCATTAATGCAGCTATATAACTAAAAATTTTATAATTACTAGTACATGAAATGGATAAAACTCTCATTTTTAAAACTGAGCACTGAGAGCAATGGTTATTGCTTGATATAATTATCGCACATTTGCTAAAAATTCGGAAACTGAATGAAAATCTAATGAATTTGTGAAGAAGGTCCATAACTTGGTAAAAGCATTTTTAACAAGCATATTTCATGGCAGATGAATATAAACAAGGTAAGGTTTTTCTGTTTTAGCGGAATAATATAGTTTCATAAGTCACAAATGCTACATTAGACATTTCTAATAGAAATAAATGATGTAGAGATTTTTAAATTTTTTTAAAATGAAGATATCATATCCAAATTGAAGTTCCATATAATCCTATCACCTTAAACATACGTAAATGTTGTGTATGTAAATTTTTTTTATTTCTGTAAACTAATTTTCATTTGTTTCTGTACAATAATGAATCCCTAAAACTTTAAGAATCGGTTTCAATGTATTACAACTTTTTTTTTAAAAAAAATTTTGCAAAACAAGTTCTTATGCAATTGTGTTTGAATCTATATTTTGAATCTACGGCTCAATCAATTTTACTTGCAAAAGTGAACCTTAACTAAGAGTTAAAAAGTAACTAATAACAAAATTTTTAAGAGTTAGATACATAACTCCCCCCCCTCCCCCCATGAAAATATAAAATATAGTGCCAAAAGATATATAACGATTTAAGAAGGAGATTAAAAGGATTTGCAGCAAAAGTTAAACATATTTATAAAAGTTTATTTGTCATAGATTTAATTCTACTCCTCTAAACAGTATTTTTATTAATCAATGCTGTCTTCGTCTAATGCCAAAGAACCTGAACCAAACTCGGAATACATTTTCAGACAGAAAAATATCTGTTTTTATTTAATTATTATTGATAGGTTTTTTTTCTCAAAATGTTTGATGAATTGTATCAAAGAGGTTTGCATGAAGTTTACTTCAAGGCATGCAATTGAGAAGCTAATAATTTCAAATTTTTATGTTCCATTGCAAATTACGTTTTACATCCCGAGTAAATTCAATAATATTAAAAAAAAGAAGTCGGGGAGAGAAAATTGTTACTAATTTTCTTAGTTAATAGTTTTATCATTAAAAGTAATATTTCTACAATTTAATCACTACTAAAAATTGTGTTTATGTTTTTTTTTTATACCGAAAAAAATCCTGAGGATTCAATTCCAGGATTTCCATTTACTAATTAGTCATCAAGACTAGTGATAATGATTTATTGCTTGTCTTTAATTTAGTTATATTTGAAATAATTGCCCTCGTATACTAAAGCAATTTCAAGCATCTAAATTCATATTTTGGGCATTATTAGATTTTTAGTCTTGTTCAAGAGGTGAGGTTGTGGTAGTTAGTGGTCACGGTCGTGACCTCGCGGCCGGTGTTGTTTCGTCGAGTCGTTGGTTCGAGTCTTGATTCCACTAGAGACCGGTCGTGTAGCAGGGCTGATGCTCATTAAATCTATCGAGGTACCAACTCTCCTTCTTGGAGTGATGCGAAAGTTTTGAGACGTTGGGGCCATCTCTCAAATGTCTTTCTCTTCATTGATCTAAGAATAAAATTAGGAGATCCGTCGCCAATAACCCTTGTGTTACTTTTAAATGCATTGCGAAAAAACAATAAATCACTCTTGATCAGGAGATGCAGTAGATTTATGATCATTATCAAGGAATACAGTCAGACAGAAATTTTGGAATCAGAAGTCTGTAATAAATATATAAAAGTATTTCAAAAAAATAATTTGCTAGCAGATATCTTAAAAAGTACTCAAACTAATAATCTATCAAGATATATGTCTACTTTTTAATTATGTCGATAAAATTTAAATGAGAAACGGAATAGCTGTGCCATAAAAATTGTAATAGTAGCAAATAAACTATATACTTGTAGAAATTTGTATATTTTAATGAACGAAATGCATAGTTTTATATAATTTTGATGTGAACTATTCAGTATATCGGAGGCGGAGAGAAAAAAAAAATGAAATTTTACATTCTTTGCACGAATTTTGAGGGGAAAACGTAATTATCCGAGTGGCATATAAAAAAAAATCGCTACACCAAGAAAATATTGTTTGAAATATGTAGAATTTCGCATGTTAGAAATACGAGTTGCAATTTTCATAACATCGTTCGGTCGTCGGATTGATTTAGTTTTGTAATTCTGTTATATTTATTAAATATTGTATAATTCAAGATATTTTTCCTCATATAATTTTAATTCACTCTGCTCAATTATTACTTAGAACAAAATTTTTACAATAAAATGTTTGCGCTATGTGCTTGATACTCAATATTATTATTTGCTATGATGATTTGGTTTTCTGGTTTCTTTTTCCGAATTTGAGATTCAAGTACTTGAAAATCGTACGTAACTATTTTGAGTCAGTTTAAAATTCATTGAAATATTAATACATTTGCAAAGCTTTGAAGAAGACATAACTGTACTTAAAATTTTATATTATTGAAAAAACATAAAATAATTAAAATAGAAATATCTTAAAAGTATTTTCCGTACTTAAATTTATCTAATTGTCTTGTGTTCGCTGGAAGTGTAGTCACCTAATAAAAAAGACCCAAATTCGAGGTACTTTTTCGGTATATATATATATATATATATACTTAAAGGAAACTGTTATATAATATGATTCAATTTCTTTTGCTTCTATAAAGGGTACTTATGCATGATGTAGTGAACCAAAATTATTTTTTTCGTTAAGTAATATATAAATTTTGAGAAACAATTTTTTATATGAAAAAAAAAAATCAATTTTTAAAATTTCAAAGTTCTGTATTTTTTTTCAAAGAAAATATACAGTAATATCATTAAAAAAAGTTGGTTCACTATATTTGATGCATTGGGAATAAAATATTTTGTATAATGGCGGAATATTATTTTTAAAAATGGCACCTAAAAGCAAATATATCTGAAAACTCATGTTCATATTCAGCTCAAAAGGAAGGAAAAATCTTTTGACTAAAAAAAATGTTTTTATAGTTCAATAAAATGGTTAAAATATCATCATTAGACACACAAAAAATCGTATGCTCTATGAATAATTTTTAAACATAAATGTCACTAAGAGAAAGAGTCTTAACTTCGGTATTTCATTTCCCCTCGTATGTTTTGGTTCCCTTAATATAAGCTCGTACGATTATGATACATAAATATGTTTATCAATCCAAGTCCTAAAATTTTGAAACATTCAATAAATTCCCAATTTGTTACATCTAAATTTATATTGTATATATGCCGAAACTTTGACTCATTTACAGAAAAAAGAAAATGCTATCTTAAAATGTTCTGTTGTCTGTATGATAACAAAGTTAATATACGATAATAAAGATGGGGTACTTTTCTGTTTGAAAAATGTGTGCTCAGTTTTTTCTCCCTCTAACAGTCGGCAAAGACTATATTAATTTTATATATTTATATCTGTATATTCTCTCTCTCTCTCTTGATTATAAAAATATTCTCGAAGAGCTGCAAGCAAACCCGCGTAGGCCCAAAATATTTTTGAGCAATCAATTTAGATGTAAGTATTTAGTCAAAAAGCACGAACATTTTTATCTCCTCAGATTTCATGATGCCGCGAGAGGCCTCAAAGAGGCACGTGGTTGTGGAAGAATTATGAATGCATGCCCCCTCAAGGAGCAGGGCCTCACTTTCCAAAATAAAGCTGTCAACGTCTTTCGAAGTCTGGAGATACTAGATAATATTCTCGATAAACTCATCATCTTAAATCCGGCTTTTGATGCTTCGTGAATTTGGGAATTTTCTATTAAAAGCTTAATTTATGAGAGTTCGTTAGACAGTTTAGTAGTCACGAGTTTACAAATTTACTTAGATTTTATATAAGAATAATTTGTAGGTCGGAAACTAATTTCTTTATTTTATCCGATTACTCTTGACGTAAAATTCGTTGATTTTTGTTTATCATTTTAATTTAGCGAGAATTTAATTTTTTTTTAAAAAAAAATTATTTATAATTTTTTTTATGTATTCACATTACCTAAAGAGGTTTAAATATTTCTTTCGAAATTTTTTAAGTTATATCATTGGTTTCTTTCATATGTTTCATCCATAGATGAAGACTTACCAAGTTATTAGGAATTTATTTCTTTGATAAGACACATAAGCACGAATATTTTTGTCGTTATAGAGTTATAATACTATAAAAAATATTTATGAAAAGTTTCTTTATTCTCTTCCCTCCCTTATTGTTAGTTTCTATAAAATTTTACACTTTGTGTAACTCTTCAACATCAACATTAACTCTGGAAAATACTTATTCCTTAACTTCATATAATTTCTTAAGTTTCTGTTTCATCCTCTTTCTAAGAATTTGAAGATAATTTTACAAGTTTAGAGAAAAGTCTAAGCATATTTTTTTTTTGAAATTTAATAACTGGAATTATTTTCATTGTTTCGTTTTAATGCAATTTTCGATAGAATTAAGTTTACCTGAAACTAAAAGCAGATTTATAATAATAAAATTAAAAATAAAATAATAAAATTAGCAAAGTTTTGCATCTTGTGAAATAATTAAATATGTGTAAGCATCGAGAAAAATATGTATTTTGTAAGAAATTAAATTTTATTGTACATAAAGTGGTAGTTATCTTAAAATAAAATAAATGTTATAATAATTAAATGTGTTATATTTGTTAAGGAATTAAAACATTTTCTCCTTTGTTCAAACTATTTAATGGATGGAAATAAAAATTGTAACTATGGAAACATAATAAAATTCAATGGAATGATTATTTATCATTATGAAATTTAAAAAAAAAAGATTATAAATTTATCATTATGAAATTTAAAAAAAAAGATTATAAATTTATCAAAAATAGGTAATTAATTGAATATGAGTCTGCGAATTTTTGAAGTAGAACCAATTCAGAAAAGCTCTTTTCAAATTGGTGTATACATTTTCCTGATACAGTTGCAATTAAATAAATAAAATTATTAGAAATTATTTTCGAGAAAAATCTGGGATCTTTTTCCTAAATTTCCTAATTTTCCTAAATTTTTTTCCTAAAGACAGTAGTCTGAAGAAGAATAAAATTGTCATTCAAATTTTTGTACAAAAAAAAAAACTTTTAATTTTTCTACAAATACGAATTTAAAAAAAGAAAAATCTTTAAAAATATTTAGAATTTAAATACATTTAATCAGAAATATCTATATTTTTACTTTTTTAATGAAATGGAATTAGGTTGAGTATTCTAAGAAGCAATTAAATAAATATGACTGTTCTTCCCGTTTTAATTATTTCTTTGGCCATAAAATTTAAAATATCAAATCATTTTCCTGTATTGAATTTGTGCAAGTCCGGAAAAGATGTATTTGTTTTTTAGGCGAGTTATTTATTTGAAAAATTTGATATAAAAATTCATGACTTAAAAAATTATACGTAGAATTTGATAATTTTTTAAAATTTAATTTTTGACGTGTTTAGCATCAACAAATAAATTGAAAGATTAGCAGATTTAAGCTAATATAAATCATTTTAATGATAACGAGAAATTTAATGTATAATAGCTTTTGTTTTGAAGCACAAAATACACAAGTTACAAGTGTTGTTTTTAAGTACGTACTTTTAAGTACCTAAGTGATTAATTTTAATTGATAAATATGCTTTTAATATAGATCATTTGGCATTAACCATTTAACTTTTTTATTCATAGTTCTAAAGAATAATTTTTTAATTCATGATTTCTCCTTTCGATTACAATGCAGTAAATATAGTTTGTAATTTTAAAATCAAACATTTTATGTTAAAAATTAGCTCATACATTCGAAATCAATTAAATTCGAAACGTACTTTAATGCATAATTTAATGAATTTCTATTGATTATTATTTGTTTCACAGTTTATATAAACGTCATAATTAGAGCTTCAATTTGGAAAAAAAAGTTGTTCCTCCATATATTTTTTGAGTTTTATTAATTATCTCTGAGAATATTTGTATTAACGGCAGGTAATAAATTTTTATTCGCAGTTTTCAATACTTGTACGAATCTTATTGTGTATTATTATATCAATGTTATCGAATTGAAAATAGGTGAGTTTCAAGATACTTCGATACTAAATCACTACTTTTGCACTTAAGGCGAGTCTCTGTCTTTTGAAAAAGACAGTTAGTTTCGTAAATTATTATGCTATAAAATTAGGGGAAAAAATTGGATATTTTTCTCCATTTTTGCTATCATTATTAATTTTATTATCATTCTGTCATTCTTTTAATTTACCGGATTTCTTCTAGTTGAGCATAAACACAGCCAGGAGGGCTATCTTTATTTCCATATATTCTCCCTCAGCATTTTTTGTTTTGTTTGTAAAAGCATATCTATGAAAAGTTTATATATGATACTATCATGCTCTAGTAATCTAATATGATCTATTTAACAATGCCTTTTAAAATGGTAAGATTAAAAATTCACGGTTATATGCATTGCAGAAGAAATGTGAAAGACAGAAATATAATGAAATATAAGCTAGTGATGACAAATTTTAAGGTAAAATTATTCTCAACCACTCAAAATATTGTGCAATATATATATATTCTAAGACAGTAATAATTGCCGTCAATTTCAAAATATTGCTTTTACCACATCTTATCTTACTACTTTTCAATTATGGCTCAAAAAGATAAACTGTGTAGCTCACTGCCAAACATTTATTTCGTGTTAGACACAAGAGAGAGGCAATTACAGAGAAAGAACTATATTAGGAAAAATTACAGATGCCAGAAGCGTCGTTCAGCTTTCTTGGCAACGTGGAAGAGCAGGGAAATTACCTTGCTTGGAATTTATGTTCAGGGATTTCATCAGATCGCGTGCTATTGGATGAAGGTAGATATTTTAGCTGCGGACAGAAAGTCTAAGAAGGATTATCTCTGCGGCTTTGAAGCGTATGCAAAGCTGATTGATCGAATTTTAAGAGTGCGTGATTGCATAAATTAGAATGGTATCAGGAAATGAAAAGGTACTCTTTACTGTTATAGTTAAAGTATAAGAAATATTAGGAAATTAAATTATGTTTGAGAACAGATTACACACATAGAGAGAGATATGTTTATTTTCACTAAGGAGTTTCTCTCTTATTTATCTATCTTATGTCTCGTATTTCTCTTTAATTAACCTTTGGGTTACTTTTATACGATATTTGACTTGAGAATTTAACCATGTGAAAGATATAATCATATATATATATATATATATAAATGAGAAGAGTTTAGAAGAAGAAGTGTAGCAACAGGACAGAGAATGTGAAGCCTAACAATCCGAAATAAGTTTCTTCAAGATTGCTTCTGGGCTCATGGGACAATATTGTGTTATTCTTTTGACCTCAGCAATCAATGCAACCTCAGAGGATGGATTACTGAACATCGAGATTGGGCGAAACATGAATTGAGTCAAATGCTTTTTCCTGATGAGTTCAATTCGGTTTCCAGTGCGACAAATGACTTACTATCGTATGAACCAGATTTGAATCAGTATAGATGGATGTACAAATATTCATATGATGTGTTAAGAGATATTCAGGCCTCATACCGTAACTTTCAGTTTATTTCCCTTAATTAACGATAATATATGGCACCAAGCAGCTCGACTTGTGGACTACATGTTTGAATTGGTAACGATAAGGCGCATAGAATCGATAGAACATGCCCGAATCACATTTGAACGATACATTATTGATAGAGATTGCTGTCTTCGTTGGCTGTCCAGGATTTGGGAAGTTGCATATATTGAAGAGTGAAACAGAATTCCCGATCGTAAAAACGCAAAACAGGTTGGAGGAATATTGTTAGAAAGGACCGCACACGATATAAAACATCCTCTGTTTGCTTGAAGCAATTTCTTTCAAAAACAAAAATCTTTCATGGATATCCAGATTAGTACATTAACCTTCTATTTGTGTTTTTGACAACTTTTAAAAGTGTTAAACGTCACAATGATAAGTTTTTCCTTTTTTGCATTGTATATGTACTTCATATTTTATATCATTGCATTGCTATATCTCATGGTTTTTCTATGAAATTAAAATGTTTTGGATATATTTTTTTATCCTTAATATATTCCAGTATATGAGTAGATACAGATAAGTAGAAAATGCATTGAGTGCAGCTCAAGCTGGCATTTAATCTAGATCTTCGGATACGAACCTGGTTCTAAAAGTCAGCCATGCTCTAACGCAAGGATTAAAACTCATTTTATTAGTGATGTCGAATTTAGTGTCTTAACATGATACATAAAATGCCATTGATACCAACACCTTATTATTTTTAATATACAGAACATCAAAAAGATAATGGTACACCCATATATTGATAAAATGTAATTAGTGTCGTCATATTGTTTCAAATTCAGTAATTACCGAAAACTCTTTTTCAACAAATATTTTCTCACAAACTCAATATCAGCAAGCAAACTTTGCTAGATGCTCAAGAACTCAAATGACCATTGCGGTATTTCTATACGAGAATCAGTGAAACATATGACGTGAATATCTCTACAGTTCCAAAATGAGGAAAAAGCTATAAATTTATGTATTCCTTTCACGATTAATGACATCTCAAATATTAAATTCTACCTTATTGAATCCAGTTATTTAGAATAATCATGTAATCTTAGCAGTTCGCTCCCCTCAGACAAAAATCTCCTTTATACTTTCAGTTATTTTTTTACATCTAAGAATAGACCTCCTCTGTATTTTTTTTGTTTACATATTTAATTCAGTATTTTATTCATGATTACTTATTCATACAATTCTTGTGCTATATAAGGGCGTTACTTTTCGAGATGTTATAGCTGCAACTTTAAAAATACAAGGGATGTTCAAATGGAAAGGTACGAAACGACACTGTGGGTATAAATGAAGACTTTATTCAAAGTATACACCATAAGCCTGAGCACAACGATCCAATTGATTAACGAGCCGAAGGATTCCTAGTTCCCAGAATTCCTTTGGCCGTGACGAGACCCAGTCATTCACAGGGTCTTTGAGTTCGTCGTCCGAGTTGAAGCGCTTCCCTTTCAGATGTTTTTTCAAGGGACCAAATACATGGAAATTGCAGGGCGACATGTCCGGACTGTAGGGCGGATGGTTAAGCTACTCCCTCTTGAACGTGGAGACGTTTGGAAGGGCTTTATCATGGAGCAGAACCCCATCCTCCTTGAGCAGTCCCGGTCTTTTGTTCTTAATGGACTTCGGAGTGTCTAACAGTACACTTTGGAGTTGATGGTTCTTCTGTGTTCGAGAAATGCAACAAGTAGCAGACCTTGGAAGTCGAAAAAGACGGTGAGCAACACCTTGCTTGCTGACGTCACGGCTTTAAACTTTTTAGAGGAAGGTAACAACACATGCTTCCTATCCATGCTGTCCTTTGTCTCTGGCTTGTAGTGATGACGCCAGTTCTCATCACCTGTGACGATTCGCTTCAGGAAAACGGAATCATCATGATTCCGAAACAGATGTTGAAGTGTCCTTTTGCTGGTCGGTGAGCTGCTTCGGAACCCACTACGCACGCACCTTCCCATAATGCAACCTGTCGAGAATAATTGTCCACACTGTTCCAACTCTGACCTCCACCTTCACCGCCAACATTCACTATGTGACATGCCGATCACTTCTCACTTGATCATCCACCTTGTCTATGAGATCGGCCGTGATGACTGTGTTTGCCTAGCCTGTTTTAGGGTCATCAGCTAAATTCTCACGGCCTGTACGAAAATGGGCAATCCATTTTCTCACTGACTTGTCGGACAAACAGTCTTCTCCGTATACGGTCACCATCCTGCGATAAATAGCGACCAGTTTAACATCTTTCGCTATCAGAAATCGGATAACGCCTCGCTGCACCTGAGCCGTCGAATTTTGCATTGTGAACGCCATCATATCATGACACGCATTACCGCATCAATTGGATGGCGCGCTTTATTAGAGCCTATGCTTTCTCCATGCGGGTGCCCGTGCATACTCCGATCCATGCCGGAGATTCCATTCGCATACCTAGATGTCTCGCCACTCTCATAATAACGGCATAGGCAAATATGTTATCGGTTACGTAGTTACGACGCTTCGTACCTTTTCATTTGACCACCCCTTGCAAATCTATCCTTAAATAACGATTACGCATCTCTTTTAAATTTGTGACGAATTATAGTAGTTGTGGTAAAAGACATAGTTATTCAATACCAGTCAGATAAAATCTAAACCAGTTTATTCAATCTCTGAATAATCACTATCAAAATAAATTAAATATGTGGAGATATTAATTAGATTCTTCCTTAATAAATAATTTTTATAATGATAATAATATCTTGGGGGAATTCTAAGCTGTAGACTTTTAATAACTGGATCCTATTCAAGTTGCCCTCTAAAGACGAGATCCCAATCAGGTATACACTCTCATTATATCACTTTACAGTAGCTTGAACCTCAGTAGCGTTCCTATGATTCCCTCTAATTTCTCAATATCCTCATTTCTTTTTGATACACATATAGTGAAGCCCATTTAGATATACCACGGTTCTTTCGCATAGTGAGGTCATCATTGCAAATTTCGCTGAAAAGTAGCCCCAGAGGCGAGTTAAAGTGAAATGCGCATGATAACCCGTTGTAAATTTAAAAGTTTTTTTTTTTAGTTGTAGAAAAATGGGAGAGAATTATTCGATTTTTTTATATTTGTTTTATTTGAAACATTATGAAACTACTGTGCTTGGTAAAATTTCATAATAAAGCTATCACATTAGATCTATATTTTTTGTTTTCTTTTTTATTATTATATTTTATCTCATTCCAGTATATTTTGTTTGATTTTGCACATTTTATTTTGTATTCAACTAAAAGTTATTTGAAAAATGTATCCTTTTATGAAAATTTAGCATGATATTGTTAGTGGAGTGATTGAAAGTGGACTGATTCTTATCAATTACATTGTTCCTGATAAATTTCAACTACAAAAAAAAAATGACACTAATTGCATCTAAAAAGAAACTCACGGTATTGTAGGTCATTTTTATGTTTTTATAAAATTCCAGCAATATTGGGATTGTTATTATTTTTTTAATTTAATGCAAACATCCTATTTTGGAAGACTGTGTAAGATTTCTTTAGAAGTTAGAGTAATGCAATTAATAAATAACATGCTTAGTTTAAAAGGGACGGGGAAAATAGTTGTCTGTACCTTATGCTCGTTTGGTAAAACGAAGACATGAATAATTCAGTGTCGAACATCTTCGAAATTTTATTAAAAAATTCAATAATTGATGGAATAATTTCAATCACACAAATACAAATAATCTTTAGATCACATTCATATTTTTTTAATAATAATTTTCAAAAACGGTTCATATAATAATCTAAATACTGAGAGCTAAAGAGTCTTTTTCAAACCTAAATGAATTTTAATGTATTATGTAACAGTATTTTCTCATTGTTTTATTAATTATTTTAAAATAATAAATTTTTTGTAATCATTGATTTTTATATAAATTTGTGGTTTTAAGGGATAAATGTTAAAAGTAAAAACAAAATATTTTTAAATTTGTAACCGTAAATATCAAACGAATATTATTTGCTGTTTAATTGTGCTATTCCAAATCTGAAATTTTAAACAGTAAAATATACTTACTATGTATAGTTCATCAGCAAACGGAGAAACGTTTCGAATTTCGAAGTATAAAAAGTGGTAATAGATTTTGAATTTTATTAAGCATACAAATTTTTAAGTTATTGTATCAATCTATTATGTAAGAAATCAAAAGAGAGAGAATGTTCATTAATTCCAAGCTTTAAACATAATTCCTTTTTTTTCCCAAAAAAAGTTGAAAAAAGAATTAACCACAGTAAGCCTTAACTAATATCCGTTTGTATTAATCTAAATAAAATGTAAGCAAAAAAGACCGTGGAGTGTAGGATGAAATCCATGGTGAAATTATAATAATAAAACGCTAATATACTTCAAAAATACAATATCTTTAAATATTTTGTTTGTTTTTCAAGTTAATTTTTAATGTTTTAATTATATACCTGACCAATTTATTTTTCAGCAGTTTATGATTTATGACTAATGCCAATTTCTTAATTTGGAATTAAACCCTGCGTAATCCACTCTATAAATTACAAAAAAAAAAAAAAAAACCCAATTTCATTTTTAATTAAAACTCTTTGTTAAATCCTCGTATTTTGTAATATTTGAGTGTATTAAATCATATAAAAGCAATAAAAAAAGTTTTTATTTTATAGTTTTTTGAGGAAATAATACATTAAAAATAGTGTTTGAATATAAGTTGATCACGATGGATTTATTCTATTAAAAATCTAATTTTATTTGGAGAAATAAGTAATTCTTAGTTTTCTAATAACAAAAGAGGGGTATTCTTTTTCTAATATAAACCTTTTCAATAGTTCTTTCCAAGAAGTTTACAATTGTGAAATATATGTTTCAGTTACTAAAAGTGCATCTGCTAATTTATAATTTGTTCCTTGTGTAACTGCCGCATAATTTTAGGGAGAGTTTTTAGAGGATATTCAATAATTTAGTAATGTAGATGTAATCTTCCCATTTTATTTTCAGAATTCTTCTCGTTTCCCCTTCAAGTTTTTTTGTGTGAATCTTTAGCCAGTATGCGTACTACTGTTTCAGATTCCTTGGATAAACTGTGGTTAATTTTCCTTTTCACTTAAATATGTTTGTTAACTGATACATTATTAAGGGTATTATTCTTTTAAATGTTAAGAAATATTTACAACTAGAAATCTATAAAATTAATGAAAAATGGGTGTGAATGAAAGTTCTTAATCTACCTAGTTCAGATTACAAATCATCGTTAAAGAAGTTTAACAAAAACAATGTTTAATTTAAAATAGTAAACAATACATTTAATTTCAGATAATCTACAAAAATGTTTTTAAATTTTGATAAATAAGGAAAATATAGAAATAAAACGTTCGTAGAAAAACCTCTTTTTATTGCTCCGACAGCATTGAATCCTATGCTCAGCAAATCTTCTACGAGCATACTTGCTTGAAGACTTCCGTGCGCATCCCACACTAACACATTTCTTAATTCCGTAAGCTTAATATTATACAATTTGATTATATCTATTCACTCCATTTCCAAAGTTTGTTTAATTTTTGTATCACGTTCCGTTTGAATTGGAAGAAGCTGGGGACTTAAATATAAAACAGAAAGAGAGAACCTTCAGATGTTAGTTGAAGGAAAATAAATCGCAAATAGCTTATGTCACAAGTTATCAATTTTTTCATTTCAGTACCCCTTGGAATTTCCTCGAATATTAACTTTTAATTGAATAGAAATTTGCACTGAGAAAATCATTTCTTACTAATGTTTATTGTAGACAAAAATAGAGTTGGAAGTATTGATTAGGAAGAATTTAAAACAATCATTAATTTATACATTTAGCTCTTACGGTTCTTACTGAGATTTAACTTTATCGAATTTTAGAAAGAATTAATACTTTTTTTTATGTACTTAAACCAAATTGAAACAAGATATTTTTTTAAAAATATCTTTCAAATGTGTTTTTAGCCACTATTAGATGCTTTAAAATTGAAAATTTCTCTTCTAATCTTTCTTATTTTCCACTCAAAAATTAATTAAAATATTAAGTATTAATTTAATGCAAAAAATAGTAATATTCAATCATTTATGTGATCAAAGAAAAAAAAAAATCTCGCCAGAGAAATTTTCTTGAAACATTCCGAGACCATAATAGTTATTTCCTACCATCGAAGTGTGATGAATTATTATGTTGCTTTGAAGGTATCTTTGTAACCTTGGTATTTTCAAATCAAATACAAATAGAGAATAAATATTTTGTATGACATCAACATGTCTTAATAATGTCCAAGCGCATTCGAATTGTGGAATTGTTTTTATCGAAAACATAATATATATCTTAAACATACAAATTAATTTGATATTTACTTTTTATCTCAGTTTCGAACTTTCTCAAAGAGGTGTTATTAAAAGCAAAACTGCACACTCATAAATACAAACATGATTAAACACTTAAAATGTTAAAATAAATTCTCTCTCTATGTGCTAAAACATTTTTGTGAATCTGGTAACTTATCATTAACTCTTAGTAGCCATTGTACAAGAACTAGAAAATTAATTCGTTTTATTTACATAATGGTCAACAAAACAATGATTGACGAATGGTCAAACATCAGCTCCCACCCTTCAATTTTGACTACACCCGTGTAAAATAATACCTATACCTTGATAGTGTGTTGCTGGATTGGCAGGAATAAATACAAATTAAACCATAGTAGACATAGTTCGTTTCCAACAAATGGATCGTTTGAATGATGCGCTTGTCTTTAAACGCCCATTACTAGTCAGAAGTAAGAGAGCTTTTTATCTTTACTGTAACAATTGTGCAAACCTCTCGTTACAAGAATAGTTTAACAAAAACAACAAAAATATTTTAAAGCGCTTGAATGGAAAGTCAGGCTCCACCCATCGGTTACGTGATATACAGCGCAATTTAGTTAAGAAAGATGTATTCTAATGGGAAAAAAAACCCGTTAAATTTTGTCTCTTAGGAAAACAATTCTTAAAGTTCAAATTTGAGATTCTTATTAATGAAAATATTTTTTTGTCGATTGAATTTAGAAAGATCTGTCTTCGCAAATACTACAGTCAGTATTTGCAGTTCAATTAAGTAAATAAATAATGCACAACCAATATATTTTAATAATAAAAAATAAGCTTTTACTTTGAACGTCATTTGCCTTGAATAATATGAGGTGTGGATTTTAAATAACGAGACTGACGCTGCTACAGAAGTACGCATGCGTCAAATTCCAGCAACCACAGCCGTTTAGCGTTAAACTTTCTCTTTCGAATGCAGTGCCTCTCGTTTTCTGTAAGCAAATCAGTATAGCCGTAGCCTTCTTCGTCCACATTAGAGTTATTTTTTTTTGTTTCGCCGGATAAATGATCTGTAGCAATAGAGCAACGAAATGTAGTGAAATTTCACATGAAACTTGGAAGAACTGCTACTGAAACTTATAATTTATTGAAAAAAGTGTGTGGCAATGAATGTTTGTCACGTGCACGTGTTTTTGAGTGGTTTAAGCGTTTTCAAAATGGCCGAGAAGACCGAAGCGGATTCACACCCATATCACCCTTCCACGTCAAATACGGTTGACAATATAGAAAAAATTGCTTATCTGGTTCGATCCGAATCGATTAATCCGTTTAAATATTCGTGCGATTGCTGAGACTGTAGGAATTGACGAAGAACCCATTTGGCAAATTCTTCCACCAAGACAATGTGCCGACTCATTCCACATTGTTTGTCAAGAGGTTTCTAGCCAAGTTCTGCATCCCAGTGTTAGACCATCCCCCTTATTCGCCGAATCTTGTGACATGTGACTTCTATCTGCTTCCTGAGGTGAAAACTGCATTAAAAGGAACAAGTATTGAGTCCGTTGAAGCTGGAAAGAGAAAGCGGCAAGCGTCTTGAAGGAGCGGACAGACTTTCAACAAAAATATCGAACAATGGAAGATTCACTAGGAGCGTTGTAGGAATAGGGGAAGGGTGTATATTGAAGGTGATAGTAAGTAAATATGTATGGCATCATAATAAAAGGTTTTACAACTTCAATCTCGTTATTTAATAGCCACACCTTGCATATAAATAACGCGTAAATTATAGACATAAAGATCCTTACAATGCATTTTAACTCTTCCGAATTCGTTTCTTCATTCTTTGTTCAGAACCATTTCTTGCAAGATTTTTAACTTTACAAGTTATATTGAGAAATATTGCTCCGTACTTTTCCCCCTCTGAACATTTGTTCCATTTACAACATTTTCTATTTTTTTTACCTTGTTTCATCAAAATCGAATTTTTCTATTTGAGAAATACTTTGATGACAATGCAATAAGAGAGATAACTGTTTTTTGTAGACCAGAAAGAAATTTAGTTATACCTGTACCAAAAGAACAAAGTTTGAAACTCACTTATTTCTTTCCATAAGCTTTCCTTACTGTTTGAATATTTTTTTAGATTTTGGCATTTTGTTCACTTATTCGTTTAGCAATTTGTATTATAGGAGTTTTTTTTTTTTTTTTTAAATATTTTCCAGAGCTATGTCTTGGGTCATTGCAGTACGAGCAGCAGATATCTGCAACAAGATACCTGGTTTGACCAGTACTCAGCGATTATTGTGTCAGTCAAGGCCCGATATTGTTGTTGCAATAGGTGAAGGGACACGACTTGGAGTTGCCGAATGCCAAAGGCAGTTTCGCCATCATCGGTGGAATTGTACAGCTATCGGAAGCAATCAAGTGTTTGGACATGTAGTCGTGGTGGGTAAGTAGTTTGCCAGTGAATTTTGTGATTTTATGTCACTTTCTTAAGAAGTTAATTATTTTTTTGTAAAATCTCATTTTGTCAGAAATACAATGTTATGAATGAAAATAATGAAAATTTTTAGAGCTATAGATAGTGTTGATTCATCGTGTCAAAGACCCGGATAGTAATGACTTAAAAACTGCCCAATATGACTAATAAAGTGCATTTCAGAACTTGAGATAATAACTGAAAAATGGTTTAATATAACTTAAAATAACGTTATATATAAACAATTTCCTGTACAGTTGTAATCAAGCATTAAATTATTAATTCTTTTCACAGATCAATAAATCAAAATATTTATGCAAAGATTCTCGGATATATCAAGGATCGTTAAGATAAAAACCGAATAGCATTTGACACCGATATTCTTGTGATTCAAGTACACCAGAGCTGTTAAAAATCAAAAAAATATCAATGTATTTTTACAACTTTTAGATTACACTTCTTGGATTATGAATATTGAGTTAAAAATATAAAAAAATATTTTTTTAAAATCCTGAGAATAAAAAAAAATTACGTTACAAACATTTCAATTATTTTTATACTATTACAAAGAATGAATTAATTCATATCTAGTTTTGCAATCTGGAAGCCACAATCAAGTCCTACAGGATAAGTTATAAATTATTGCTAAGCACCAACTGAGAGAGGATACGTTATCAAAATTCAATATCTGAAATGGAATTTAGAGAGAAGGATTTATAAGAATTTAATTAAAGTATGCGCCTACCTTCAGAACACCCTTTTCTTTTAAAAAAAAATAAATTGTGAAACACTTATGTTTTTAGTTACAATGATCTATAAAATGGTAAATTCAAAAGTCATTTCCATGAACTTTTTTTATTTTTTATTTTTCAAATTTTGGCCAATTTTTGGTTACAATTTAGTAAAAATTGACATTTACGCTAAAGTTCATATAACAATTAATTAATGTATTAAAATTCAATTCTAATTAATATATTTCACTTTTTGCTTGAACAATATATATATATATATATATATATATATATATATCAGTGTTGTGAAGCAGAAAAAATACAGTTCTCTCCTAAAATTACTGAGCTATACCAAAATTTATAAACACAACACGATTTTACAAGAAAAAACCACCTTTTAAAATAAAAATAGCTCCAAAATAAATAGTTATATACGTAAAAGCTATGTTTAAGACTCACAACATACCTAAATATGGATCAAACATTGTAGTAAAATTTCATTGGAATATATGAAATACTTTTTAAGAAATGAGATTTTTCGTTATCAAAAAAAAAAAAAAAAAAAAAAAAGAATCGCAGTTTTCCAAAAAGTGCATGTCTATGAATCAAAATTAAGTGAAATAGTTGCCACATGTACCTCTACTACTATAATAAATAATAAGGGAAGCTAAAATTTGTATTTAAAAAGTATATCGTACATTCATATCGTTTAAAAATGATGAAACAGCTGCTTAAAATTTGTTTACGTTTCTATGGTTCAGTTTCGGTCTTGAAAAAATTTCACTTCCGGTCACTTTCAATTGAAGTTCCCATTTGAAATGTGGGCTAGAACTTTGTTTCTAGTTGCCATAGAAAAAATTGCAAACCATGTTTAATATCATAAATATATGGACTTTTATAAAAAGTAATAAAGGAATTTCCGAAAATTTTCACGAAAACTGTGATGCACATACCTTAAGTGAATTAAAATATTTTAAATTAACTTACAAAAAATAAATATTCAATATATGTAAATAACTTAAAAATCAATAATAATTATTATATTTACTTTATAAGACAAGGATTTGTTAAAATAATTAAGTTCTCATAATTTTTGAATAAATGTTCTGAGAAAGTGCTGAATTCGATGCTCGAAGCTATGAAATACAATGAAAGCTTGTTTTGTATTACATTTCTTAAATGAAATCTTTTGAAAGTAATTGATGATTTTCTTATTTTTTATTTTCCATTAAATATGCTTATATATGGAATATAATAAAATAAGAAGTATATTGTTTGATCTCTTCGCAATTTTTTTTTCATAATTAACATATCTTTGTTTTGTTATGGTGTCACAACACAACGGGCTATTGATGAAGGTCTCATAATTCTGAGTCTCAGTCTGAAGACATGAACGAAACTAAATTGAAATCTAATTTACCAAACTTCCTCGCCACTTAATGCAGCAACTTCAAGGTTCTGTTGAATTTAATGTGTCGTTATCTTCGCTATTCTCCGCGACTCAGATTGGACCGAGTGAAGCAAAAAAAGTTGCAAGAAAATCAAATAATAAAATTCGTACTTCACCTTTTTTCTGCAACATTTCAATACATCATCCCGCGAAATATGCCCAAAACGGTATTTAATTATTGGTAATTCTACGGCTACATATCATGCAAAGTGACGTCGTTTTGTTTTCATTAAATATTGGACTCTCAAGTTACATGGAATGTGCTAAAAGCTTCGATTTTCAGGCCATGACGTAATCTTCTGTGTATATACAGTAAAATTGTGAAACAATTCCTACAATTAAAGCAAGTAGAAATGCTCAAGATCTGTAAAAGTAAATGAAGAAAATTCTGAGTTTGGGCTTTTTTCTTTTCTGTATTATTTTAAGAAATATTTGATTGCTAAAATCAAGCAGCATGCTCTGAATAATGCTGAAATTTGTATGACATCTCTTAAATTTGTCGATTACTGTCAATCAAATTTAGATATATTTTCTGCTATTTTAAGGTTAATTTTTTCTCCATACAAAGATTTTTATTTTTCATTGAATACCTTTAAGGTTTTTTGGTACAATTTTCTTTCATTTTAGAAAAGAGTTCATGCTCAAGTTTGTGAAAAAAAAAAAAAAAAATTCGGCATGAAAATTATGAGAGTAATGGTAAAAAACAGTGATTTAACTTTTTGACTACAGAAAATAAAGTTGTTTTGGATGATTCTTAATTCGCAGAAGTAGTGTAGGAAGCATGCATATGTAATGTGATGGGATTATTTATTAACGTCTCACTGGGAAGCAACACGAGGGCTAATGGCAGAATACCCAAGGGGACCGAGCTCACCCAAAGAGTTTAGAGCTGCAAACCGGCCCCCCGGGAAACAATCACCCCCGCACTCAGCATTTATAACATAAGATTTACATAATTTTAAAATAAAGGTTAAATAAAATGTACAAGGTATTTGCACAACAAAAAATATACATGACAGAAACACAAGTAATAGTTGAAATTTTCTCGCAGAAATAAGATACATAACAGGTTAAATAGCACAATACAAAAACGTCCACAAACTCGTAAACAAAAATGAAGTGTTAGGCAAAGGTGTGAACATAACTATATACAAGATATACAATTATAGCTACATGGTAAGGGATGATAAAAATATCTTGGCGACGGCTGGTCTAGGGCTATTGGCGACGGACCTCGTAATTTTGAACCTCTGACAAATGTCGAGGACAACACCTGAGCTGAACTTCCATCTCTAAACTTCCACACCTCGCCAACGAGAGGACTTGGATCTCAACTAGATTTTATGTGCGTCAATCCAGCTGCTCGGTGGGTCTTTAGTAACTTTAGGGTTTGAACCTATGATTTGACGAAAACAATACTGGATCTGAAAGTCCGCGACCATGACCACTGGAAAGCATGTAATGTAGATTCTTGAAGTACAAAAATCAATTATCTAAATAGTTTCTAAGGAAAAAAATACATTCCAACTCCCCCAAATATTCTTAGATATTGTACATTTATTAAAGTCACCAGCAGAGTAGAATATTAGATTTAAAAAATATTGAAGAAAGCTGTGATATATAATCTTTTTGGGTAATGAAGTTCAGCTTTAATTTCAAAGTTTGTTTAAAATTTATTTTTTCAGTTTTACTGCAATTTCTTAGCCTTATTTTCTTTCCCTCTTAAGCATGTTATACAGTTTTGCTAATAAAGTGCATCAGTATAAAATTATATTTACATGTAATTCTTTAATAATACTATTCCTAGGTTTGAACAAAAACATCAATTGAAGCATTTTGAACTAATATTTCTCGATTTAATATTAAATAACCTTCAATTTTGTCCCACTGTGTGGCAGTCTTCAGTTAAATCAGGGCTCAAACTCTGTCACGATAACCATTATAATAAATACATTGGAAGATAGTTTTGTATGATAAAAAAGTCGAAGTATTAAATTTCTAATTTTGACAATGTGTTTGATTTAATTATTATTTAAATTATTCTTTCAATGCAATTAAATAGTTATTTCCCTCTAACAATAATAAAATGCTTAAAATATAAACTTCTTAAAGAAAAATTCCTGAATTAGTATATTAAATACATTTATAAGAAATAAGAAGTTTTACTGGAAATAAAACAGTTCAGTGCAAAATGTAATTTACATAATCTGAGAGAAGTCTTAGAAGAAGTCTCTTAGAAGAGTCTTAAATTTTCTTTCATGTCAAGATAATTTCCATAGAGGAAATATCCTATCCAAAATTATCGTTATTATTTCTGTTTAAGACTTCACTGCTCAAGAATTAGAGAACAAAATGCTGCTGTCAATAAATATCAAATTCAAGACATTCATAACCATTTTCAATTGTTATAAAACGTGAACGATAAATATATAAGATGCCGCTTATAAAAGGGGTATAGTGGGGCTCAATGGCGCTTTTACCTTTAACTAACCGTTGTGGGTTATAATATAATATTATTTAAATTGTGAATACTTCCCAAAAATAAGTGAAATGTGTCTTATTATGATTAGAATAGAATTATTGAAGTGTAGTGGATTTGAATGAGGAGATGCATTTACAGGCAACGAAGAATTTAATACTGGGTTTGATAGTAGAGAGAATGAGCAAAGTTGTCACTGAAGACATCAGAATAGTGCCTACGCTGAGTAAAGACGTATAGGATCAAAGATAGTGAGTATCTACGAGGAGTCAATTAGTCAGTTAAAGTTCTACTAAGGACTGTTCTACTCAAGTTGAGTACTGTAAACTCAAGTTACAACCTGGTTAAAATTCATTCGTAACTGTGCTTATTAGTGACTCTCTGAATATTGATTAATAATGGAAAGAGAAAGAAGTAATACCACAACGTTACAAGGGCCAGATCATATAAATTCCATTAACTTTTTAGCTCACTCTAAACTCTTAACTGAATTTTCCATATACACTGCTGGCCATTTAAATTGCAACACCGTGAAGGAAAGCAAATACAAAAAAGATATTTATTGTACATAAACAGTATGACACAAAGATAAAATGATTAAATTTGCGAGCACTTTGGAGGTTTGCAGGGGTGCGAAATTAGTAAAAACAACTGCTACCCCTGGCAGCCGGTTAGGTATGGAGTCGAATTGGGCTTGGATGACAGAAACGGGCAACTCATTCCATGCTGCTTCAAACATATGCCACACTTCATCAACCGTATTAACTGGAAAGGTATGGCGGGCTAGTCCCTCTGCAACTCATGACCAGATGTTTTCAATGGTTAACCGATTTGGAGACCGTGCAGGTCAGGGCAACTATCGAATACCTTGTGTATCGAGGAAGGTCAGATCACGACGTGCAACATGTGGTCTTGCATTATCTTGTTGAAAGATGGTCTTTGGTAGGCCTCGAAGATGGGCACATCCACTGTACGTAAGATGCCAGAAATGTACCGATCTGCGTTCAAATTACCGTCGATCCGAACTAGAGATGTGCGTGTCGTGTACCCAATGGCTGCCTTAACCATCACACCTGGTACAAAGCACCTTTGCCCATATCGAATGCAAGCAGGAGACGAGTGGTCTCCTCGGAGCCTCTAGATACGTATACGACCATCAGAATACTGCACGCAGAACTGGGATTCATCTGAAAAGATGATATTGTGCTACTCCTGCATCCAGCTTTGTCCCTCGACGCAGAGTCACCGCTCTCTCTATGCTGCATTGTCAAGGGAAGCCGAAGTAGTGGTCGCCGTGCTGACAGTCTACTTTCCTGAAAACTTCTTCGCACCATACTAGCGGATACTGCATGTGCTGCAAACATGCCAATTTTCTGACTGATGATCTGTGCTATGGCTGTTCGGTTTTGCACGGCCAATCTCACAATATGTCTGTCCGCTTGGGTGTCAGTCATGGCAATATCACTAAACGATAATCCATACTCTCGATAGGCACAACGATCCTAACTCTTTCGAATTCCGACACTTGATTTTAAGCATTTCTTATTCAAAGCATAACACGATATTCTGAGTAAACTCTGACCTTGCAAAGCGCTTTCCGAATGAGAAATCTACTACACAACTTTTTTTATCCAGTACTTCAGATGTCCATCCTGAGTCGTCTGAAAGCGCTGAAATACTAATCATTTGCATATCTCAACCTCTTCTTCCCTTCATGTGATTTTGACGTTCGTCAGATCCTTCCTTCCTGGTGTTGCAATTTTAATAGTCACCAGTGTACTTGAGTAGGAAAAATCAATAAATATTGCTGATAATTAAATTTTTTTTTTTAATTCACGTAATAAGGATGGAAGTTTTTATCGTGTCATTTTTCTGTACAGCAGTTGTCATTCTCATGACTGGCCACCATTAGTAACTTAGACAACGAGATGATCAGTTGCGCTGAATTATATTGAATACTTAAATTACAGCGACCAAGAACAAATAATCGAATATGCTGGTTGTTCCAAACGATACCAAAATCTATTCAACAGAAACTTAACACTCACATATGCATCACTCAATTGAACACAGAATATTTATCAACTAAAGCAATGTTGTAAATGACCTAGATAAACTTTCCTGCTAAATGATCAATTAAACAATGACCAGCTTAAAAGAAGACATTTACCTTCAGCTAATTCATTTCATCGAGTATTTTCAAAAAAATTGAATTAAAAGATGGATTTATTTAAACTCACTTAAGCTTAAACAGGTGTTTATTTTTTTTTAAAAAAAATTTGAAAAAAAAATTGCATATGTGACTAATGAAAATTTTAAAATTTACTTAAAAATATAAGAGGAATGTTTTTTTAGCAACATAAAATTGATGCATTTGCTAAGATTTAGAAACTTTCCCTTCAAACGTAATTTTTTTATGAACGATATAAAAAAAAATTACGCACAAATCCTTTTTCTATATGGATCAATGCATATGATTTATTTTTACTATAAAAATGGAAGTGCATGTTTTTTACGCAAGATTTACTTCAGCATGAAAGTTTTTAGGAAAGTTTTTATTATCTGTAACGGCATTTTCGCCCTTTCAATGCAACGCCGCTCAAGAAGGCTAAGGTAATAATTGCTGTGGGGTTTTATATAGTCTTCGACGAGCATTTTTTTCTTCCTCTCTAGGAATTTTTTTCAATGCAAAGAAATTTTCGTCCCGTCTGTTTCCTTGTCCATTTCCCACGAAAACTTACCGAGTAATGCGTATGTTCGTGTCCTAATATTACCCCCTCCTATCCCAAGAACTGAAGGCCTCTGATTTGGGGGCTGCTCTTTGGGTGAAACCATAAATCTTGTGACCGTTCACAATACTTGACTCAATGGAAGGTTATTAATAACATCTTTTCATAAAGACCGCGATATCAGCTATTGAGTGCTTGTAAAATGCCGACTTCTTGAACCTTTGGTCATGGTTCGATATCGAGACAGATGTATTTTTTATGGTTAACATTTTATTATTAGAGGTTTTTTTGAAGATGCTTTTTTTCCTCATCCGAGATCCTCTAAACGAAGAATTGATCACATGTTTCTCGACAAGCGTACTACTTTAATTGATTCCGGTTGTCGGGCTTCGCTAGAAATTCTGTTTTATTATTTTTTTTTACCTTCCCTCCTTTCCACGTCTTTCTTCATAGTTTAACGTCATTCACGTTCAAAGGTGTTAGGCAATCCGACTTTGAAATTAATAAAAACAAACCACAGTTTCTTTCCGTAAAAATGGCAAAGTAGATTGGATAATCAATTTACTGTCTTGATAAGCTCCCCTTTGACCGAATTGTAAGGTTTGATGTAACGATCTCGTGGAGTCATTTACCGAAATGATACTGAAATAAAAGAAGAGGAAGTATGAAGAAAACCACTCAAAATGAAAAAGCTTTGAGCGAAAATACTTTTAGATACTGTTGCAATTTATTAGTGGCACTAATTATCTCAAAAAATCATTAAGTACCTTTAAATGTAAGGTTTATTTACTACTTACTGTTAAAACATCAAATAAGAATGATGTTTATAGTTTTAATTCTTCTTTTAGTTTTAGAAGAAGGTTTTTTACCCAACTGAAATAGATTAGTGGTGGGATATCCATGCTGTGTATCGACCGATTTTGGACTGGTGTAATGAAACCACGAAATGTTATTTAATTGTTTTAGGTAATTTAATGAATGTTGTTTTTCAAGAAATGTCTACACAAAAAGATAATTTTTGAACTTTCGCAGGTGCCACAATCAGGGGAAGGCATAAATAAGTAGATACATGCTATTTACGAATGTGTACATAATTTTTTTTAATATTATTACTATTCCGATTTTTTTTATTATCAGTTTACATATATATATATATATATATATATATATATATATATATAATATTTTTACTAGGAAATCGAAATTTTTCTAAAGGATGACTTAACATTCATTTGTTTATTCATAAGGAAAACGTAGATCTAACAAATTTCATAAATTATCTTTTGCTTCAACCCTAGTTAAATATATAGTGTTACCGTGTGTCAATTCATTTAATAAGCATATAGCTTTTAAAATACTATACCATTAAATTTAAAATTTATATACCATTTGAAATTATAAAATATGATATGCGTTTTTATGTAACATATAAGCTGTGAGTTATAGTTATTTGTACTTTTTTAAGTTTAAAATAGTAATGATTTTTAGTAAGAAAATTATTACTTTTTTAACATAATGAAGAAAAAAAACATTGAAACATTTTTCCTCAAGCGTAGCTCATAAAAAAAGTGAATCGTAATTCAGCGTAAAAGTTGCATTTACTGTTATGTTACAGTGCAGTTTTATGTTTAAAATGCAAATAATGACTTTATTATTGTTTATATTAATACAAAATTTAAATTTACATCAAAATTTGTAGATTTTTATTGATGTAACTTTATTAAACTACCTAAAAGTATAAATAACTAGGATTCATAAATCAGTTCATATATATGCAGAGATTTAAATTGACATCTTGGAGTCAATTTATATTAATATCGGTAGATATATATCAGTGTATATTTATAAAACATCATCGGTATTGTATCGGTCTATTTTTTATATACATCTACATTTAAAACACACCTACAGTGTATTATAATATAGCTTTGTATTATAAACATACACAACAACTTGTTATTTATATATAATCTCAAAAAAATAATGTGTAATTAAAACACATTTTGAAAATTTCAATGAATTTAAATTTTTAATAACTAAATGTAAAATTCTACTGACCTTTAATTCAGTATCAAAATTTTCATGGTTATGTTCAAGAATAAAATTATAATTATTAATAAAACCGGGAAAAAATTGTGTATACTTTAGTTTTGATGCTCATTGAGAAAAGAGGATTAAAATTAAATTTGTAACAGATATTGTTTTTTTCTTCATCCTACGTGTATGATTTATATATATATATATATATATATATATATATATATATATATATTTATGCGTTGGTAAAAAACCACAATAACTCTAATATTACATTGTTATTTATTTCAATATTAAGAGAATCATCAGATTATTTAGACATAAAAAAAGTATAAAAAGATATTCGGCTTAGAAGTGTGCTTTGTGTAAGATACAGAAATTATAAGGCCCAATACTACGATTTAAATTACTGTTTATAATAACTCATCTATATGAGATTCAGAATATTATTTCATCTGAAAACATTTTTACTTTTGCTTATGCTTATTTGTGACATATATTTCAGTTGAATCAAATCTAAAATAAAATGTAAAAAGTTCTATGCAAAGTTTTGCAAAGAACAGATTTTGCCGCCCAAGGTGCACTGTTTTTTTAATTATTATTAAATTACTCAATGAAATATAAGAATTAAAATAAACGATAAAATATCGAGAAATGGACACTGGTAAACTTTTGCGATATTAAAATGAAAGGAAACGGTAAATTATTAAATTGAATATACTTAAGTTAAATGTCATTAAAAATAAAGCAAACGAGAAAAAATTGAAAAGTGATCTGGTATGCCAAAAGTGATCCAACTAAAACGATAGCCCCTTGGGTAGCTAATAATATCAAAACTGAATGCCATTTTAAACTGAATGACAACTCTGAAAATACATAAACCGACAAGTTCTCGTTTCTTTTATGCGATCCATTATATCACCGAATGCTTACCTAGCCGAAAATCTAACGTTACTTAATTCAGATACAAAGTAAATAGGGTGTTTCATGCAATCAGCGGTCTTTTGAAAAATCTCTCTTGGAATTTTACTTGAAAATAAATGAACCTGCTAACCTGAACATTTTTAATGGCATCTACCACTGCTGGAAAGCATTTACTGCATTAAAATTCAGATCACACATTCGCTAATTGAACGATTGCCTGTAAAGTGTAGGCTGTGTAGTTTGATGAAAGCAGTTATAAAATATTATCTGATGCTTCGCTTATCTTTCTCAGTAACCAAGCAAAAAATAAAATATCAAGGAACTTTCTGAGCGATTAGAAATTGGACGAAAAAGAACTAAGAAGGGGCAATTCATTTCAATTAGTGTCAGCTAATTACTTATTATGACGCCTTTCAGACGGAATTTGAGTAAATTTTTTAATAATTAACCTCTCGTGCAAAAACCTCAAAAAGAACTGATTGAACGAATTATAAGGCTTTCAATTAATCAGCATCGCGTAACCTTTAATTAACGTAATATTCTATGAGAAACTTCTCTTCTTTATTGATATTATATAAATGTTTAAAATCGCATGTGAGTAATTATAGAAGGAAACAGTAATTTATAAAAATGCGAGTAATACATAATTTTTTAAAATTTTATGTGGGTCTCCTCTTCGAAATAAATTTTTCATGATAATGTTTATGCATGTTTAGAAAGTCTTTACTTTCATTACTATAAAAGGCAAAGGGATATTTATACATTTTCCTTTTAAAAAAATATTTTGAAAAGTTTAATTCGAAGAAATGTTACAGTAAATAATTTTAAAATGCTTTATTACACCCACAGATACATACATACATACATACACACACACATATATATATATCATATCATACATGTTTCCTTAACATGCTTATTGAAAATGAACTGCTTTATTTAAGAATATTGAAATAAAAAAATTAATAAAAATACCTTTAATATATTTGAAATGTTTAGCTTTAATTTTTCAAAAAATCACATCAGGGATAATATTAGTTTTTGTATTCATCATTTAGTAGAGTACTCTTAATTTTTGATTATAGGATCACAAAAAGACAAATATTTGACGTTTTTTTTACAACGTTTTTCTGAATTTCACTTGGTGTGTGTGTGTGTGTCATCAAATTTTCGATCGTTAATTTAACCAACTTCCCGTCAAGCTAGAGCTTTGAAATTTTGGGAATCGTTCTTACTCGCCTAACAATACAATATTTAGACATTTGCGACAAGTTTTAACAAATATTTCAATAATTATTTTTTAATAAACTTTGCCACCATATAAAAACGTTGTTTTTAAAAATGGTGGTTTTTATCTCGAATTATTTGTTATTATTTGGTACCAAGATGCAATTATAGTCTCTATCAATTCTTTTTATTTGATGTACGAACAGTCGCACGCGATTTCTTAAGCGATTCCACAAGTTTTCTGTAGGATTTAAGTCAATGCCGCTTGTGTTTCTTGGTCGGTGTAATAATTGAATTTCCTTAGTATTAAAGCATTGCTAAAATATCTTTGTTTTGTGTGGCAAGGATCTGATCTCTTTTGAAAAATATATAGAACATTATTAGGAAGATCACAAATTGACGGTTACAGAATCGTACCCGTAGAGTTTCTCGCATTTCGTGTTTTTTGAATTATCTATAGTCAGCCTATATCATCTACTGATATCTATACATACGTTATTACGCTAGTGGGTTGCTTGGCATTTCGTTTAATCCTTTTCTTTTCTGTGTCGCGCATATTTTCGTCGTACACTTCCAAGTAAGGATATTTTACTCTCATTCGACGAAATAATCTATTTCCATTGGTTATATGTTCGGTCAACATGTTCTTCCTCCCACATAATTCATTTTAAACATTACTGTACATAAAGAAATGTTTTTTTTTTTGGAAAGCTAACTGTGTAAATCCAAAATTTGATAACTTCATCTTATTGTTAAACTCAAAATCAATATCAAAGTGCAAATATCATATGCACTCAGTTATTTCTCTCATCAACAGCTTTAATTCTCATTTTACTTCTTTATTAAATTTAATTCTTACTGATTTTGTATTTTTATAAGTTATTCAGAAATTTCCTACACCAGAAGTAGTTACATTTTCACCCCTTGCCTTGCAATTTTAGAGTATGAAACACCATTTTCGCTCAATACAGCAATTGAGTTCTTTTTATTGATGACAGATTTTTTTTTTGCTTTTTCCGTTCTTCTGCTATTATATTATTTCTATTATAGTTTATGTTATTATAATTTAAAATTGATATTAGTTTTTGCAAAAAAATTACAAAACACCAAACATTCAGTTTCCATTGCACACAAAATTAAATTTCTTTGCAGAACAAACTGAATGAAATATGAATTTGTATTTCAGAGAACAAATTTCAATCTGTATAAAGAAATCTGAAATTTCTGTGGCTTTCGGAACAATGACTGTGGTTGGCTGATAAAGTGTTGGATTCTGTTCAATATCTAACTCATTCAAATGTGCTTCTCTTGAAGAATATATATATATATATATATATATATAATTGCAAATAAACATTAATACATTGTAAAATGCCTACAGAATCAAAGAAAATTTTAAATAACTAATGCATTTTTTTAAAAAAAATATTACAAATCAAAATTTTTAATTATTTAATCTTAAAAATAAACTTATTTAAAAAATAAAAGAAATAAATAAATGCATATACAAACACATATGTGTGTGTATCATACATTTTGAAGTTTCTGAAAATATTTTAAAGTTCATTTGAAAATTTGTATTTTTATGCAATTAACAAATTTATTTTAATTAATGTAATTCTTAAACTTTCAGAAATTTTGAGGGGAAAAAAAACTCACTAAGTGCTGTTTATACGTGAAATATTTTTAAGAAATGAACTTCTGTAAATGTTTTTTCAAAGGAGGAAATTAAAGGTTTATAGATTTTATAAGTAATTTGATATATTAATTTCATTAAATAAAAGTGATATTAGTTATCATTTATGGAATATTTTTTTATGTTTTTCGATTTTTCAAATATCCATTTCTAATCTGCTTTTATTTTAAAATAACGCTTTGAATCTAAAATGAAAGTTGATTCAAATATCATATCTAAAATTAAATTTATAATATCCAAAATTAAATTGGGTATTGAGAAGAGATGTTTTTTTAAAATATTTGTACATAGATATATTTTAAATAGAAGAAAGGGATGATAAAATCTTTGAAAAATATTAAATTAAGTTCTTAACACTTCATATAATTTATTTTAGAAATAAAGACCTTTAAATAGATAAAACTGATGAAAATTTTTATTCTTTTCTTGTGAATCAATTTAACAATTCTGATCCTTACTAAGATAAATTTAACTTTTTAAATCCCTTTAGACACAGAAAGAAACCTTTGGAAATTCTGACAATAAGGTACGGATAGTATATTATATACCTTTAATCTTCTCTTTTAAAAGCTTTTAAAAATCATTCAGAATTGCAATAAGAAGAATCGAAATGAGTGCTGCAAAGGGAGAAAATTGTATATTTCCTTTGTCTAGTTTGAAATAACTAGTTTTTCCCCTCTCCTTGCTCGCAGAGAAAAGCAGGAAATTACTTTCAAAGAAAGGCTCTCTTTACGCATTTTGAAGAATGCTAGATTAACTCAAATTCTCTTTGATTATTCCACATAGAGTAGTTTTGGGGCTTGAGTCTTTAAAAAAATCGTTAACAGTGTTGATAATTCTGAGAAATAAATTTGATGTATGATTAATTTATTAACCAGTACAGTAAAAGCTGTTTATCCGGCACGTTCGGGACCACGGGCATGCCGGATTATCGAGTGTTAATGTAGTTTTATAGAGAATAATAGAGTTATTTTTTTTTCTAGATAAAAACTTAAAACGATTGAAACGTGCTTTTGATGTGTTTATGCACATTCTGAATCAGTGTAGATTATATAAATATCGCAAAAAATATTTCTTCGTAAAAATATTAAATTATGTAAAATTAAATTGAAACTTAATTCGATTGAATATTCTTGTATCGATAAAAAAATTAGCACAAGAGAAAAATTAATACAATACTATGTTGGTTAAAACAAGTTGTAACAAGCCATGGAAGAATGAGCGTTACTGCTCATAAAAGTATCCGACAATACATTGCTTTCGTAATTCGGATATTTCGTTCAAAAAAAAAAAAATCATTGCGAATTGTACACAAATATATAAATTCCGCTGAGATATATTTTATGTTAGATTTGAAAATTTTTATAAAAGCATCGGAATCCAGTTCCCTCTAGATTTCAGCTTCATCTTTCATGGATCTTTTGTTATCCGATTCTGTATCCTTATCTTGGACTTCTTGTGGATTCTTTAAATTTTGTGACCTCATCAGAAGAACTGAGCCCAAATTCTTGATAAATAATCCTAAAGCGAACAGGCATGATTAATTTAGATGCTTTTATTTATTTATTTTCTTATACTTATATTAATTTATTTATATGCTTATATTAATTTAGATGCTTTTTCTCTTATCTTTGGTTAAGCCAACAAAAACAAACCAATTAGACATTGATATAGGAATAGTTATGAAAAATTAACATTAAAAACTATTTTTAAGCAACAATAATTTACAGAAGGATAAAAAATAATTTTTATAGAATCTTAAAATGCTAAATAATACTACATTTGAAGTACTTAGGGAAAAAATTGAATTCAAGTATATATACTATTTTCACTATATATATATATATATATATAATTAAATAGTATATTCAAAATAATTAACTAAAATTAGTAAAGAAGCAAATATCGAAAAATATTAAAAATTACAAAGAAGATGTACAAATATTTTTCTTGCTATAGAAACATTATAAAGAAAACTAATAAAAATTTTATTCGTCAAACACGAAGAACGAAGTTAAAGATTGCACGACAAAACTTTTTAAAAAGAGATCAATATATCTGAAAGAATACTAAACCAATAAATAATGAAAAGAAGATAAATAACAACTCATAAAAAGTACAGATAAAAGCAAGAAAAAATTCAAAAGAAAACCGAAGAAAGAAAAAGCATGAACAAAATGAATTTTTACATTTTTAAATTCTGAATCTTATTTTGACAGATTTGTAAGTTAAACATTATTTTGCAGGTACCAAACAATCCCTGTATAAAATTGTTATAAATAAAGTGGAATTTCCATAAATTAAAAAAAAATGCAGAAGGAAAATTAAGTAAAATACATGTATGTAGACAAAGGTATATACTCAATCTGTGTATGTAATGAAAATCGAAAAAGAAGAATCTAAACAATAAATCAAAAGATTACAAAAATTTATACGGGATGCTGTGCATCTAAGTTTATTTTTGTATCTTAATCGGAAGTTTAAAGTTTAAATATGATAAGCATCATAGTGGGCTCTGCCTGTGGGAAAGAATACTAATGCAAGACATTGTAAAACTTTTAAATGAAATAATTAAATAGGAAATAAAGAGAAAACGGAAAATTTAAAAACGAAAAAAAAACTAAAATTTATAGTTATTATGTGTTAAATTACTCTCAATAAAACTCAAATGAAATTTTACTTAAAGAATTTTTTTTAAACTTATTGGAATTATGTAAATATTTTATATTTCAGTCACAAATCTAATATTGCATATAATATTATTATAAATTATGTTCCTAAGATATTCAGGCTTAATGAGCTACCCCATAAGGATACTTTATGTATCATGAGGGGAAAAAAGATCCCTCTTTTATATATTACTAGAAATTTTATTATCTTCTATTTTTAAAAAATATCTAAATATTCCGCTTCATTTATATTAACATCAGTTTGCAATAAATTCAAATATTCTTGGAAAAAAGATAAGAAAGGTTTCATTTCAATATTATTATTAATTTGAAAGAAAATAACATCATCAATATTTGTAAACGTTCTAAAACTGTTACAATAAAAATTATCTTCATAAAAATCTAAATTAACATTAGCTAAACAATTATGTACTGATCCACCTTGTGGTATACTTTTAACCTGTAAATAAATCTTATTACTAAAAACATAATTTTCTTTTAAGACAAACATAACGAAGCAATTAAAATTTTCATATGCAATAATCTTATAAAAATTAAATTTCCTTACAGTTTTAATAAGATTCCATATATCAATAGAATTTAAAAAAAATATTTTCAAAATAATGGCTATAAATAGCTTAAATGTGTTTATTATTAATATATTTGGCTATATCAGCACTATTTTTAATAATAGAGAGTACTCTTCAATAATATTTTATTTTTTTTAGCTTCTCGAGTAATATATGTATTCGAACCATTAATGATTGTTTTAAATGTAAAGGAATTTTACGAATTTTTAGTGTTAAAAATGCGAAGTTATATAAAATTATAAATATTTCCAGCTATTTACTTGTCAGACATAATAATTGTATTAAAAACTTTTTTCTAACTACTGCTCATTACTCTGAAGGAATTATTGTCTTCAAGATGCTCAAGCGAATGTACTAGTGAATATCATTTACCATTATCATCCGTCAGGGATGATAATGGTAAATGATGCTTCATTTGCAAATATTTAGAACAAGACGAATACAGCAAAACTTGGACAGATTAACAGCACAATCAGGAAACACAGCACTTGCACAGATCACCATCATAAATAAATAAAAACTGTATTTGCAATGATGGTTTCAGCATGTTCAATATTGTTGAGGTCACCAGTTTATTGGTTCATAATACGGACAAATCTCCAATGAAATATTTCGCATGGATTTCGACAACTTCTAGTAGTCCTGGCCGATACAGACCGGATTAAGGCAGCTTCTTGTTCGGCTAATTCCCAACCGATTCGCTCAGGCTTCGCACCTCTCCATATTAATAGCTGTTCCGGCCACGTGAGACGTCACTGGAAAAAATTCAGGAAAACTCCTTAACTTTCTTCCCGATCGAGAAAAGAACCTTGATAACCTTCGTTTTGTTCCCAAAAGAAGCGGGTTTATATCCCGTCATTTTGTCGAAGACCATCATCCAGAGGGCTGTATACACTTTAAATTCATCTCTGCAAAGTCCTCACTTTGACGAGGAGTGGAAATGGAAAATGGGTTGCCGTTTAGTTTATCGACCTTTTAATATGACAATGACTCAAAGTACGGACATATTGATTGAATGTGATAAGCGGACCTTTGCACACACACATGCACGCCGATTGGGAAAAAAACCTAAGCTAACCAAAAATAATTTTTGTTATTCATCGAATGAAGTTAAAAAATATCTACTTTTTAGAAATTGGTTGATTGCTTATTAACGTTGTATTTAAAAGCAACAAGAAACATTTTAGCCATGGTCCTCGTAATTTTGAACATCTGTCAAGTGGCGAATTACGATACCTGAGCTGGCACCACCTTCTTGAAACTTCTACTCTATGCAAACTGGAGGACATGGAACTCGACAGATTAAAACGTGCTTTGACCTCGCTACTCTGCTTACTCTTTAGGAATGATTTTCCCTTCTTAATGTTAAAAACAAGATGTTTCGATTTTATTAGTTACTGCGAAATCTAGATTGGTCGAAAGCTGTTTTTTAGACTCACTCTCCCTACAAATTATATTTATAAATAACAAAATCTATTGTGTGTTAAATTCAATTGAATATCATGATTCCTCAAGATGATGAAGAATATTGTAGAAGTTATAAGATTAATGTACAAATTTAAGTTTCATCCTCTCTCGCTTCATCGACACTCAAAATTACGAGACCTGTATTGCTTTAGAGTAACATCAATTAAAACGTACTGTGGTAGCTTAGATGTTAGAATTGGTCGTGGCACATGATGCTAGAGTCGAGAAAATTATGATATTTAATGCATACTCCTTAAAAGGATATGTGCCTTAAAAGTCTTCCCATGGTACTATGGCATGGAAATAAGGAAAGCTTTACACCCATATGTGTCACCTTATCGTCACGAGACCACAATTCTGAGCTGGCTGGTTATTAAATTGAAATGAACCTCGAAAGTTTTCCCTTGCCGTGGTATGAAGATTAAAAGAGTGTGATTATAATTCAGGCTTTTTTTTCTATTTTAATCATGTTTCAAAATCGTAGGTACGACATCAATAACTTTCAAGCAATTTTTTTAAAGCCGTAATAATAATAATAACATTGAAATTTACTTTGCTAATTTCATTTTTAACATGTGCAAACTTTTTCTTCCCTGTTAAGCTCTCGGAAAAGTAGAATTATTCGAAATGAATATTAATTGGCAGAAAATAAATATATTTCCGAGTCCCAGGCTTCCCAGAAGCAATTATTGTTAAGAAAAGGAAATTCCTTCTTCAAATTCCTCATGATTTTTTATTTTCATAAGCAAAACATTCTAAAGTACAAAAACGTTGCCAATGTTAACAATAAAAAGATAAAAGTAGTGTTAGTTCCTTTTATAAATAGTACTTTTTCAAATGTATTGCAACTCATTCATTAAATTTTCTGTTGCAGGTAGTCGAGAGGCTGCCTATGTCTACAGTGTTACCTCTGCAGGCGTGACATTTGTGATAACGCAGTCGTGCAGCCGTGGCAATGTGAGTGACTGTGGATGCGACAAAAGTCAAAATGGCATGAAGGCGATGGACCACGGAGACTGGAAGTGGGGTGGCTGTAGTGTGGACGTCAAGTATGGCATCCGTCTCTCCCGAAAATTTATCGACGCCAGGGAGATAGAAGGAGATGCTCGATCTCTCATGAACCTTCACAATAATCAAGCTGGGAGAAAGGTATCCCTGACATGTTTTATTACAAAATTATTGTTTCTCTTTCAGATACATTGTGTGCCTGTAAATTATACGACCCGTTTTAATGATCTGCGACAAAGAAATCTATATAAAATACAACGAAAATTTGTTGTTACTTAAAAAATTTCTATAGATTGATAGCAGGTCACGGTAACTTAACAGGCTAAAGCAGAAGTGAGAAACTTTTTGGATACTATGCGCCTTTTTTTTTGACAGACGAGTTCAGATGCATCATGTAACTCGAGCTCTATTTATACTTCTTACGTTCATGGTTAGGGATTGGTAAATAGAGATAAAAAGATAGAATTTGTTTCTTTTAATGGCAGAAAAGTAATTTAATCAATTTAATGACTAATTTACGCCCGTTTATTGAAGCACCAATCTACAATAATCAGGAATGATCTCCTGTAAAAGGGTGAATACCATTGATTTAGAGGGAGTGGGATGGATTTTTTGGAATGTCAGATATATTGTGATTTTCCTCTCTTATTTTGGTTTGACTTTTCAAAATTTTACCACCCTCGTATAAAACGTATAATTTTAAACCCAACTTTTGTTGCAAAGCTTGAGGGTACACAATCTCTTATCCTTAAAATAGAAAGCTCTCCCATACTCGCACTGTTGTAGACAAAGTTTCCACCGTTCGGGTGTTTTCAACACCCTGATAGCTTTTTGCCATTTTGCTGCAGCACTTTTCTGACTTACTTTTCATTGGTAGCATTTCGATGAGTATAAACTGATATATGGCTTAACTAAACTTTTTCTCATCTACCAGTTTAAATTTTAAACTGACATTAAAATTGGAAAATCGAAAATTTTGACAAAAATGTCATTTTAAAGGTGTACGAATACCTTACCTGCCACATATATGAAATTGTGCATTTTAACTATAAGTAATGATATAAGATTTATCTTAAAAACTTATATTAGGTGATATACATAGGTAATTCATATAAAGAAATTTTACATTACAATTATGATTAATGAAATTTCTTTGGCTGTAACTTTCACTGACAATTTTTTGCAACTGTGGATCTTGTTAACTAGTGAAAAATATTAGCAGTAGTAGAGACTGCAAATGTTCATCAGTTAACTTGGATCTGTAAATATTTTTTGAATATTTCATTTTAGATAATGTTTTTTTTTACGTAATTCAGCAATTCTGAAAGTGGAAAAAAGTCACGAGCAAATTTGGGCAACTGATCAAACTCTATGAGTGTAAGAGGCTTACAAAATTCTAGAAATGAGGAGTTTAAACATTTTTCTTTAAAAATATAGTTACACTGCAAGTCAATCTTTTCCATTTGAAATTATGGTGGAAGGGTCTCCATGCCGGCTTTTTTATAAAAACCTTTGAAAAATCTTGATGTAGTTTTCAATTACATCAAAATCTGAAAAACGACACTCAAAATTTGTTTTGAAAGCTCCGGAAGCTTCAGTTACAAAATTTACCTGAAATAGATGTCTTAGAATGTTGATTGAATGTCTGACATGTATTCAAATGCATGAAATATTGTTTGTCAAATTGGGAATTTAACAAAACATTTTTTGCCGAAAAGACTTAGTGTGAGTGTATAAACCAGGCATATGCTACTTTTCTCCTTATAATTTTAAATAAAGCCCCTTAATATGTTTAATTCAATCTGTATAAAATATTAACTTCCATGCCCACTCATTGTTTAGTAACTCAGTCAGATGATGTTTCCTCTCATTCAAAGAAATTTCGATTATTGCTCGGAACTCAAAATATCGTGTTAGAATTTTTCCGCGGTTATACCAGCGTACTACAGCCAAATATGGTAAGTCATCATCCAATATCTTCAATAAACTCACGGATTTGTCAATAATTGAGCGCATGTGATCTTATATAACTAACAGCTAACGCGACTAGCTTTTAAACTTTTGACTTACACAAGAATTTTCCACAAAAAGATTGTCAATGAATGATGAAATATACTATTTATGATTTATGAACCACCGTCATTTCCTATGGAATTTGATGCGATAGCAACGACATCTTTATTTTTTTCACAGATATTTTTGCCATCATCGATAATGATACACTTCCATTCAAAATAATTTTTTGAACTGCATTTTTTCTGGAGTGTATAAACTCTAAAAAAAACAACAACTCTGCATTCACTTTATCATTAATCCTTCGAATACAAAGTAACACCTGAACAGTATCTTAAACATCTATTGACTCATCCAGAGTCAAAGAGAACCACTTTAAGTGTCGATTTTTGTCAGACACAAATGAGTTAACATATTTTCAGTAATATTACCTACACTTCGAGCCATATTATTTTCTCAAAGAATGATGTTTTAAAAATAAATTAGCGTTTTTCTGGAAACATTTTTCTGTTGTAACATTCATGCAATCCTTGCTTAATTCGCCAACAGTAAAAGATTTCTCTTGTAGCTCTATAAAATGAGCCATGCGGAAACTTGCACGAATTGCTGCCTTTTGTTCAGCATTTATTATGTTGATATTTCAACCTTCGTTTCAAAGATTTATATTTTTTTAACCGTTGACTTCCCATAAATTTGGAGTAAGTCTGAGAATGCTTAGTCTCATAATGACGTTTTGATTCATTATGATATTACGAGTCATTATCTCCGAGGACTGACATTGTTTCATTTCAAATTATACATTTTGCTTTATTACATTATTTTATTCAATCTTGAAATATCGACATCTCCATTTCTTTTTAAATGTTCTGCGTTCATTATCTATATTTCATTTCTTTTACATTTTTGTACAAATCCATACAAAAGGCACCTAATTTTAAATCAAAATAATGTTAATTAAATAATAAACTAGTTACTTTATATTTTGGTTTTTAAATCGCACTTGAGGCTCCGATCTCAAAATATTGAACTGTCCAACTCACCCGTATTTATAACATGAGTCCTCGATGCGTAAAACATATTCGAAAGTTCTCGAATCTTTCAGATAATCGATCACGCACCAAAACATGCTGTAGTTTTGATGTTCGCTACAGGATGGAGCAATATACTTCGACTAACCAAGAATAAAGGACGTTTTCGCTTAATTCCATCACTGCTTACAAGATGCTGTAACTGTGACACGTCTTGCACTTCACTCGATATAGGACGTGCAAATGTAAGCTAAATGTATAGCTGACTTCTATTCTCCCCAAGAAAGCTCCGCTATACATTTAGCATGATCGTAACAATATGAACACGGCACACTTTAAGGCTATCGTCTCCTCTAGGACATATACTTGACATTTGATCATAAGTACGAATAGAAATTGCTAACGTTGCGGAGTCCACCCCAGCTCCACAGATATCTCTCTCGCCGACTAATCTCGAAACGAAAATTAAAGCGAAATTCAAAACTACAGTGGTTTGGTATAAGGAGCTGGCTAGATCTTGACCTCCGAGAGTTACTGGATGAATCAGTGCGGCCTCGGGCTAAAAAGTTCGAAGACCCCTGTCCTAACTCCTACAAAGATTTCTTAATACAATGAGATATTTTATCAAAATCTAATGAAGATGGTGACTTTCCTCTTCTTTTGATGATCAAGTATGCAAAATTTCATCCAAGATAGTAATGAAACTGTAAATTTGTGTGAATTACGTTCCCATGGGGTGCAAATGGATATATGCATCCTTTAATGTTTTTTTTCTTCTCGAAATTGAAATATTTTAGGATAAGTCTTTTTTTTTATTATACTATTATAGATAATCTAATTTTAAACATAAGAATTTTTTTAAACATAAGAATATATATATATATATATATATATATATATATATATATATATATATTCCTTGGATTGTGTTTTCACACTGCGTTACAAAAGTAAAAATTCACAATCTTGTGTACTGCTGGTATGATTATGTCAAAAGGGCAATCCATGACGCCTGCACAAATATATTTCAATGCTATTGTAGAATATCCTTCATTTTAAACTTCTTTATATATTATAGTAACATATTATGAAGCTGAAATTAATCGTTAGAAAGATATTTCGATGATCTTTTCAATTTATTACTTTTCATTAAACTGTTATTAAAGGATTTCAAATTCTAAACTGAGTTTTTAAAGTATTTTTGTTCCATGGAAACGATTATGAATATTTCGAATTATTTCCACTTAATATTTTTCATGGTCATTTTTAATTATTTTTAACATGCTTAACTGGCTCTCTAATGATAAATTTACAAAATGTGTCACATCATAAATAATATATTACTCCGTAATTTTGCTCAATGTAATTTTTACAATGAGATTACATCATTATAATTTACTTAGTTTTGATATTATTAATTGATATTCATGGTCAAACCTTGTATAAGTTAATGAAATAAAAACAAATTAATTACATAATATAAACATAAAAGAAACTATTTTAAATTGAGAGTCTCCAAAATAGTTTTTTAGTTCTCAATATGGTTAAAAAGAAGGATTACTTGAAATTAAAGACAAGTTGTGTCATTTTTTTTACGTAAAGAAATTTCCTTTTTAACAAACAACTTTGGGAACATTATAAAAGAGCTTTTTGGAATTATTCGAAATTAAAATGACAAAGATTTTTATTTAGTTCAAAAACATTTAGTGATAAAAAATGTTCTAGTAAATGACATAAATTTTACTTATATAAGCTTCGCTTCTAATGAAAACTCTACAGGAAAATTATGAATCTCTAAACTTTTCATTATATGTAAAAACGTGAAGACTCTAGATTTGTTTCTTTGTTTAGAAAGAAAAATTCGCTATTTCGAATGTGTTCAAACATTTAAAAAATTTCAATGCTATATATATACAAAATATTAATTTCTGAATTACATAAATATTACATTTCAAAACAAAGGCGACTGACAGAGCTAAAGAAGAAAAAAAAAGGACTATTTTATGAGCTACCATGGCAACCATTAAGCATCAGAATATATAATGAGGAAAAAGAATATTGTTATATAGTTTCTTAGACGATTTTAATGTTACCCTTTTGTGTATTTAATACACATTTCTATTTTTAGTTCACATATCATGTTTATGAGTTTATTGTCAGGCTTTAAAAATTATATTATTAAATGGCTTACTAGTGTTTCACATTCAACTTTTTAAAATTTCTTATTTGGATGTGAAATAAAAGAAGAGAGATGTATGTTTCATATGCTCCTTAAACATTAAATTCATAATGCTCATAAAATAGTTGTAAAAGCTTATGTCCTGCACATAAAATCTAGTAATGAAATTATAAATCATAAAAGAGCTTTTATTATGCAATGATAATAAAAGCTTTTATATCTTAGATGGAGACAGGAATCTTGATACTATCGATGTATTTTCCGTGCCGGAGTGTTTTTAACTTTTTTTCATTAATTAAAAGAGAAACAAATTCATATGTTGAGATGACTCAGCTTTTTAGAAATTTAAATAAACGTTATTTCTAATTATTTATATTTTAATTTTGAGGGAATCATATAGGATTTTCATTTGATTTTTTTTTTTTTTTTACTATTTAATAAAATATAAGATGTAATATAACATCTTATATTTTATTAAATAGTAAAAGGCGAAAAGAACACATTAATAATTTATTCAAAGAACTTATTAAAGAACTTATTTTTCAAAGAACTTATTTTTACAAAAGAACTTATACAAAACTTCATTTGTTTTCTCTGAAAATAAGCATTATGAACAAATAATTTTTTAAAAATTTTAAATATTAATTAATATGCAAACAATTTTCTGCTAAAATTCCTATTTATATAAGTAAATGTAAGAAATAAAGCGAGTATATTGTTTCAATTGCTGTAATTTAATATTCGAAAATGTATTAGTACATTAATATAATTGTTAAAAATTCTCATTTAATTATTTTATAAAAAATAATCTTTAACTAATTTGTTTTACATCTTATTAATAAAAAATGAACATAAATATGAGAACATTCTTTATTTTTCTGAATGAAATGAATGAATGAATTCTTTATTTTTCATTTAGTTTTCTGTCATTTTTTTAATGAATTCAGTCAGAGATATCATTTTAAAATCTCCCCACATATTTTTCTAAGAAAAAGTCTGAAGCCTCATTAAATTCCTTTAGATGAAGAAAATGAGCTACAATATTGATGCAAAAATTTTATGGTTTCTATTTAAAACCATTCTTTTTGTGTTGATGTGGCTAATGTGTGTGAATAAATAATTTTTTATGTAAAGGGACATGCGAGTTATAGTAATAGATAAAAACAATGCAATCTCAGAATTATTTTTGCATTATATCAGGGATTATTTTTGAAAATTATATGTTCTTTTTCTCGATTTCTGGTCTTGGAGGAAACACTTTCTTATTTTTGATTAGTGATCATAAAAGATGAGTATTTTCCTTTGAATTATATAAAGTGCCATAACTAATCAATCAATTCTTATTGTATAAAGTTTCATTATTAAGGTTCAAAACTTGTCTCAATACTGTATATTTTTTTCTCTAAATATTACTATAATCATTTCAGATTAAATCTTAACGATTAATACAATTTTTTAAAGCCATATAACTTAATTTTAAATTATAGAAATGAACAGCAAACTAAACTTGGATTTTTAGTTACAAATTTCTTATAGAAAAAAAGCGTTTTTATAAGTGTAATATAATAATTATGTAATTATTTAAATAGTGATGTCATGCTATTGATTTATGTTTCATTAAGTAATTTTTGCTGTTCATTTAATGCCACAATTTTATTTAGAATTTTGTTTTAAATTTTAATAATTATAAATGTTATAATAAATCTTGAAGTTGTATAACTAAATATGCAGACTTATTGCCGATATTGGGGAAAATGTATCTATAGTATGAAAAAACAAATGGATGTCATTACTGCGTGCAACGCATCTGATTTACTAAAAATAATTAGAAGCTCAAATTCATGTCACATAGTTTAATTCGTTTCTTAAATTTTTAAACATTCTGAGTCACTTCTTATAGTGAAATGAAACCAAAATTACAGTTATGTAACATATTTATCATTCTTTCATACACATGTTGATCTGCGTATTCAATGGAATCAAAAATGAATGGATAATAAATTGATTTATTTTTTATTTAAAGAAAAAGACTTACACACAAGACGCACGATTTGAAAACTGAGCATTTCACCCGGGTCTCTTGCTTAAAGAAAAGAAATGTAGCACAGACATAGATAGATTTTTTAAAAAAATTATCTTACCCTTTACGAGTTTAGCAACGCCGTTGATTATATAGCGGTCTTTTTAAGTATAAAGGGTGAGAAAATCGTTTTGGATTCCTACTATGCATAACCACCCTTTCGAAGATCGCAACGTTTCGAAACTCCCTGCATGCCATCTGGTCTTAAAGACTTTACCTGAGGTCAATGCTCCATCGTCCTTTGTATAAATGTTTTTGGTTTCTTATTGATAATTTAAACTTTCCTTACCCACCTAATTTTCTTATCAGAGAGAAAAAAGACACACATTTTTGATCTCATATAATAAAAGTGAGGATCAAAATCGAATGTACTTGAAAAATAATATGAGAAATAAAATAAACTCAATCTAAAAGGTCATTAAAATGTGTTATGAATAACTTATATATAAATGAAACCTCTATCGTCCGAAAATGACACGAAATTTTAAGATTCATTTTAATAACAAGTGATCCTAATTTTTATATTATTCCTTCCTCCCTCTTACTTTGAAAATGATCATGTTCATAACTTCTATAAATCCTGAATAAATTCAGAAAAGTGATGCATTAAAATATCTTAACTTTTTTTTTATTCCAATTTGCTTATATTAAATTGCTATACCAAATTTGAATAGAATTTTTTGTAAACAATGAAGTCAAAGAAAAGTTTTATTACTGAACTATTTCAAAACTAGAAAAGAAAAACTTGAGTAGCCTGTTATTAAATTTGAAAATTGTCAAAACTGTATCCTTATTATTCAAAATTCTTTTGCTTTTTTAATGATGAATTAAAATATCCATCAATTTTACTTTTCTTACAAATAAAATAAAAACACTTTTCAAAGCTTTCAAATTTCTTTTTTTAAGGAGCTTCGATGTAAAAGCCGCTGCAGGGACTTTCTTTAGGTGTGAAGTTCCTTTCTCGTCGTCTCAAATACTTATATAATAAAAACGTTGAAAGTAGTTATAGAATATTCACAAATAAATATTAACAAATTGTTAAATAAAATTTTCAGTTCTCCCATTATATGTCGAACCCTTCAGTTCGAAATAATTAATATTTAATTATGTTTCCTTTATTTTACATGTAATTCTGACACTCGTAAGAAAATCGCAAACGAAAAAAAACCTAATTTATGAATTAGGTAAAATTATTTCATTATAGAAGCAAATATTTAAAATTCGCAAAAGCTAGTTGCTCTTTCAATTTAAATATTACTAAATACACACGTAATAATTTATAAGTTTAATAACGAAGAAAATGTTTAATGTTCGAGAGCAATAAAAATGACAAAGCTAAGGAAGTAATCGATTGATGCAATATTCAATCAGCATCTTTAAAGTGTTATCGCAATATTTTAAATCTTTAGTCAGAAAAACTTAAAACTAAATTTTTAAATTTTTCACGAAAGGAATAATAAGGCAGTATTAAAAGTAAGAACTGAAATGATTTATGGTTATTTTCTTTATAATTACTTCCATTTTTTTATTTTGTAACTAATACTTCTAATTGCAATAAGTAATTTTTAACCAGAAAAACCTTTACATAATATTCAAAAATGAACATTGCAACTAACAGATCCTTGATATTAAATTGAATGTTTTTCTCTGGGTTGTTAGGTCAAAAATTTACTGAAATAAATTTGGAAATATTCTGTACAATAATAAAACTATGATGTCCTCTCAAATTTTCCATTAAAGAGTTTAATTTATTTAAAAATTACGTTTACCTCGTGTTAATTTAACCAACCTTTAATTGCATGTTCATTTTTAATCGAATTGCGGGTTTAATTAAAAAATAAATTAAATTTTGAATGAGATAACCAATGTATATAAAACTATGTTTAATATTAAGATACCAAAATTATTTATATCTTTTTGTATTTAATGCTTTAAAAAATAACATCTTTTTAAAGTAATTATCTCGTATTAACTGTTCATAAATATAATTTAAGATAAATTAGCTTATGTATTACGTAGAAATAGGATTTAAATCGCTTGGGGATGTCAAAGAAATTATGGTATAATAGTACAAATTGTTCAAGTGAAATAAAATGCATATTATGATATTGTTATTGATTTCTTAATTAGCTAAAATCCTTGTTAATGTATTTTTTCTAGAGTCTCTTTAATTTATAATTTTTCTATTGGATATAAAATAGATATAGAAAGGGATTAAAATTTCATTTGCCGTTTATTTTATCATCTTTTAAAAAACACTGAAATTCGCTTTAATAAGAGGCTTTCTATCATTTATTTTATTGCTAATATAAAACTCTGAGACATCAGCTTAATGTCTGCGCATTTTTAGTGGTCTTTGTCATTCTTGCTATGTTTTATACGTTAGGTGCGCCTCCTCTAAATGGATTAACTTTCCGATCGTAAAATATAAGATAAAATCTATTACCTTTCGACCAGTGATTCAGCAACACTTTTAGAAAGTTGATTATTTTAAAGTATTTTGTTTTGAAAATGTAATGCATAGGGTTTTTCAATCCACTTTTGTTAATCGATAAGCAAATTCCGCAAATTATACTTCTCACTGATGAGTGTGAATTAGTTTTAAATGTGTATGTATTATTAAATTGAAACACTTGTATTTAAAACTGTATATCGATAAAAGGGGTAGTTGTGTCCAACTTCCTTTAAACCTACACGACGAGCTATTGATAAGAGGCGTAATTTTAAACGCCAATCAAATAAAGAGGATAGTTCTTGAATTAAAGTTTCACTCTCCTAATTTCCCCGCTGAGTCCACTTGAAAGTCCAAATGAATTAAAACTACAATTATTTATTGTGAGAAATGTTAAGACACTTAAATTAATAAAAACAAATGATTAAATAAAACAATCATTTGTTTTATTTTGTTGTTGTTATTAACTCTTTCAAACATATAATAGGTATAAAATAAATACTGTATTCTTATCATACATTAAAAATAAACATTTTTTAATCAGTTTTCTGGTTATTTCCTTAGACTCAAATGTAATTGGCATATGTAATCTTGTACTTCTTAAATGTATGAGTGTTACCTGTATTGCGCTCTATTTAAATAAATGCTTTTTGATCTTTTTTAGGCAGTCAAGCACAATCTAAAAACTGAATGCAAATGCCACGGCGTTTCTGGGTCTTGCACCATGAAAACATGTTGGAAAACCTTACCAGCCTTTGGTCAAATCGGAGACTACTTAATGAAGGCGTACCGCGTATCCAAAAAAGTAGTTCCACACTGGGGACCTACAGGCAGCCGATCCCCTCTCCATCTGAAACTAAGAAAATCCAAGCGAGCCAATCGGAAACCTAGGCCAAGAGACTTGGTATATCTTGAAAACTCTCCCAACTATTGTGAGAGTGATCCAGCCGGTGGTTCTTTGGGCACAATAGGACGAGAGTGCAACCGGACGTCATCGGACATAGACGGTTGTGATCTCTTGTGCTGTGGTCGTGGTTACAATACCCACCAATATATGAGGACTTGGCAGTGTAATTGCAAGTTCCACTGGTGTTGCTATGTAAATTGTGACGTGTGTAAGGAAAGAACAGAAAACTATGTTTGTAAATAGGATGTAACGAATATGATATTCTTTTTTACATTCCAATTGACAATGGAATCTTAGTGCCAATTTTTCTCGGCGAGTATACTACTATCTCATAGTGACAAATGTATTACACATAGTTGGAAAAAATGAACTTCTACTCGCCAATTCCTGCCCACCTTCACATCATACGCTGTTGACATCTCTGAAAAATTATGTTATTAATATTTATTAGTTATAATGCCTATATTTATATAAAAATGCATAATTATTTAAAGTAGTGGTTCTGCATAAGGTGTCACCATTTTCATAAAGAAAGGACGCTTTTGCATATTGATGACAATCTAGCTTCGATTAGGAAATGCTTCCGGGTCCGCTCTGTTATTCAATATCAAGAATGAATTAGTTTCTTCTTCTTTTTTGTCGTTAAATTATGGAAAGTTTGACACTTCATCTAACAAGAAGATTTCAAATAAGTGTGAACGTACTTAGTATATAATTTGCAAAACATTTTTTCATTTGATGACTTGAGGTAACTTATTCAGTTTGCAAATTTTTTTATATATAATATGAAAGAGAAAACTGCATGTGTGCTAGACTTGTTAAATTGCTGTAAATTTACATAACACGTTACTTATGTTATTACTGAAAGAATTCTTAAAAATACATCGAGTTAGATTGAAAATAACGCCGAGAATAATTACAAATTACGAGAATTTTTTAATTGTAAAATATTTTTATTTTTCTATTTTCTTACAATACTGAATTGCATATTCATGTTTCACTACCAAAATTTAAAAATTCCTTTACGGTTTACCTTGTTCAATTCATAAAAATTGTATTCATGATTAATCTAAGGAAGTTATTGAAAAAGCACTATAAATTAGTTTTCCCTTTTTATAATTTATTAGAAGTTGAAAAATAAATATAAAGAAGTTGAATAAATATAAACAGAATATATGTTGTTAAATATTGTATTCATTATAATGAAGTATGATAACAGAATAATCTTTCAATTATATATATCAGATCTTCATATTTCTACACATTTTCGCAATTTAGATTAGTAAATACTTCTATCTATAAAATACAAATAGTGCGAATTATAATACCATTGACCCTAACGTTTAGTGAATTCAGAAAATTGTCAGATATAAAGCAGATAAAATAGCTTCTTTTTCAAAATATTTACCATAGGTAACAGTCAGATTATTCTACTTTTATTACTTAGGTTACTTTTTTATTACATAAATATTTAGATAATTTAATCTGTATATGTTCTTATATGTCAAAAGAATCGAACTCTTTTTTGAAATTCTCTTCACTTTTCGCTCATCTTCAAAAAAAGTTAACGTATTTGTTACATTATATTGAAAAAAGCCTTTGCGATCAAATTTTTTATTATTGTTTCCATGTAGAAAAGGTGCAATGAAAACTTATTAATATTTTCGTCCTGTTGATATGAATGATATAGTTTTTTATAATGAATTCCTTAAAATTATTTACTATACTTGAAAATTTATTATTTTTTTTAATTTAATTTTTCTGATAATTATATACATTTTTTTTTCGTTTAATTACTTTCAACTTTACTTTAAACAGGAATTGTTATACACTTTTTTTTGAAATATATTCCTTCAAAGGAAGGAAGTTACTTATGATATAGAACCATTTATTTTTCATTGAAAATTTCATAAATTTTCAATTATGACATATAAATATGAGTTTCAAATTGTTGATATGTATCTTATACAAACAAAATGCGAGATTAAATTAATTATTTTGATTTAAGTGCTCGTAATTTTATAATATCCGTAGAATGTGCTTTACTTTGTAATCAAAGAATTTCTTCTTCTAAATTTGTTATGTGGATAAACAGTTATAAATGCTCATGTATTTTTTCTTCTTTTTTATCAAAATGCTTTAAATCCCAGTTCGTAAAATGTGTATTGTGCTGAAATTTTCAATAAATGTTACGTTTAAAATTAATTTAGTGGTTTTTAATATTGTATCATTTTATCACTTGTAATATTTTTTATTTCAATGCAAACATTTCTACCTTTTTTCATTAAAAAATATTCTTTTAATATGTTTAAAAATTAAAATGTTATTTCCGAAAGCTTTAAAATTCTATGTGTATTTGAAATAATAATTTTAAATGTAAAGATATTTTTGATAACAATATTTCTTTTTCCGAAATGTAACAACAAATATCCAAGATTCTGATTATAAAATAATGGCGTGGAATTGTAATTCAAATTTCGAACTATTCTGTTATTTATTTAAATCATAGTGTGTTTAAATATTCAATGTAATCTGATTTTTTTAAGAGAATGGAAGTTTTTTTAAATGTCAAGGCATAAATATGTTACATTTGTACCAGAAGTAGGCTCAAAATAATTATAATTTAAAAAGAAATACACATGAACACAGAATTAAAAAAAATTTCACATTATTCCATTTATTTAAATTTTGAAAACCTTATAATATTAATTTATATTTGAAGGAAATAATCTTAAAGTACTTTGTGTTTTCGATTACCTTACGGCAGGTTTTAATTTTCTACACCTGCAACAATAATTTTTATATTTCAAACATATAAAAATCAGAATATATATATATATAATTTAAAATAAAGATGAAAAAAATTAATTTTCCATATTATCATAATTGCAATTTATTCATCTTAATATTGTTACTTTTTATATATGAAAAATTATTTCTTTTTCAAATACATAATAGTTCATCTAGTAGCTTATATCAGGAGAAATTAAAGAATCATTAATTTGTTCCGTGTATTTCACTCTCTCGAAGATTTTTTTTGTGTAACAACTTTAATATATCAAGTGTGTCTTAAGTATTCTATTATGTAATGTTTATGAATACGAGCGTTTAAGTACACATTATATTTTAAAAAGAACAATATATTATCGATAAGTTTTAATTTGAGTTTTTTAACCGAATGAAGAGTTTCATCAAATTAAGTCCTTTTAAGACGAAAAAAAGCAGAAAACACACTACTATAAATACATCCAGTTTAACAACAATAAATTCTTGGTTTGTTATCAAAAATGCATATAACTCTTAATTTTTTATTGAACATTTTTCCCTTTTTTTTTGCTTTTAAAATAAAGTACAGTTATTTCTTTATCAGCCTATTATTTGATGAACCTATAATTCACTTATTATTCAAGCTTTTAATTATTTTTTTTATCGCTATTTATGTTTGAGTCATTTTTATGTTCTAAGGATATCATTGATTGACCCCTTAATATCACCCAAAATAGTTAAAAAGAAAAGATTGAATTTCCGATTTCGACCAGCGTTTCTTAAAACTATGGCTGACGAAAAACTGTGGAAAAGTGAAATGTTGATGTCGCGAAAATGTAATTCATACACACGAATTTGAAGAAACGTGAATCGTAATCTATATATTTATTATCTTTATTTCAAAACATTTCAATCTCCGTGAAACGCAATATGCAATCGTTGGCTACACTGGCTAAATTGAGCTATAAATCATATTTACGTTTTGAAAAAATGTCTCTTAGAACATTATTATAGCGAAGTAGCATTGCAATTTCAGCATATTTCGAAATCAAAATATGACCGCAAATGCATAATATGGGCGAATAAGTCTCGTCGCTTTTTGCGATTAGTGAGAAAATCCTTTTCTATAGTACAGTCGTTTGTTTCTGTTTGGTCATAAGTGTGTACGTTGCAAGAACGATATAATGTTGTATTTTACTATTTCATCCGACTTAAGTTGATGTTTTTTCAATAATTATTATAACAGAAGACAATTTATTTTTTACCCATGGATAATTAAAATTATTTAATCATTTCATTTTAATTTAACAAAAGAAGTTTTTTTTAAAGTTAAATGAATTACAATTTAAATTTATTTATTTTCTAATTTTTAAATTAAATTAAAAATCAAGCAGGATATTTTTTTTTATGATTGGGAGGGAGGTCATTCGAAATTTTTAAGCGTGGTAGTCTGGTCGCAAGACTGAAAAGCTTAAGAACCACTGCTTTAGATTATTGTTTATAGTTAATGAAGTGCAGTCTTCAAAAAAAGGGGAGGACCCTTAATAACTTTCGGAATTTTCATTGCAGTTGTTCAAAAATAGTTTCAATGTTAAAATAGTTCAAAGGGAACTAAAATTTTAATATTAATGGATTAACTAATAACTTAATTAACATAATTAGTAATTAGTTCACCACTACAAAACATTTTTCTCATTATAGATGTCGATTTTGACACCTTTTGTCTTATTTTTAACCTCAAAACTCGCCTAAAAATGTCAGATTTCGTAAAATTCTGCTTAAAAGTTTATTAGTTATGGAGTTAAGACACTCATTTAGTGTTAAATGAGTGTCTTAAACATTTGACGATTAAAAACAATTTATTGAAAACTTTCCAACGCTTTTTGTACCTAATGATCAATGATTGCTTTCCAATTCTAAAAAAACATAAAAAAAATTGAAAATGGTAAGTTGTTATTATGGAAAATATGAATTATTAAATACTGTTGCGAAAAAGAATTTAAATGTAATATGCCAAAGCCTTAAAATATTTGGATTCTTTCCGTTTCATAAAACTCTTAAATTTGATACGAGAATAACATTGCCTTAATTCGTTATTACACTATTATGATTTATGAATGAATTTCACGAGAATAAAAAACAAAATTCTTTACTTTAACGGCAATAGTTTTATAAGTGAAGACTGTTAATTAAATTTCAGGAAAACGAAGCGATAATTAAAGCTACTAAACTAGGCATAATCTCTTATAACATCTGTTGCTAACTAACAAAGCACATTCAATGCGGTAATGCACCCTGAACTATTCATGAATTTACACAGAAAAATTACCAAATATAGGCAGAGTAAAAAAAAATTGTAATAAATGCTAAATTTTAATCATCACGGGTAGTATCTTCAGAATTCGTCAATTAAAATTGATTTCAAAATTACAAATGAATCTTGTTTTCTTTGAGTCTGATTTCAAAAAACTAAATGCGTCAAAGCAAACTGAGAGATCTCATAATTTTTGAGTTTGCTACTAATTTGCGTAATTATTGTTACACTTTTCAGATAATGAGTTATAATTGATGAAATGTCTTTTCGAAAGACAATAACCTTTTTTAATACTCAAAATAAAAGGATTGTGTGTTCACCATCCATTCCTGCGTTCACTTGATATGAACTTAACTTTAAAAATATGATAGAAAAATGAAAATGTTTCCTTAAAGTTCTAATTGGATTGAAGTAAATTTGGCATAAGAGGTAAATATTTTTTTTACTTATCGATTGCGCTTAACTTTAACTTAAATGCAATAAGAAATCCAAGAAATATGGGTGGAAGTATATGATAAAATTATTCAGTGCATTATGCGAATTTATAATTGCGAGACTGTCGTTTCAGTCTCTAGATTTTTAAACTATTTCTTCTTAATTTATTTTTCTTTTTGGTATGTTTTGGTGCCAAATGATTTTGGTATTGCACTGATTTTCTATTTTGTATTTATTTCATTTCTTTAATTAATTCTTTCTATTCCATACAAAACCTTTGCGTAGCTTTTAATATTTAAAAGCGATGCACGTGTTTCACGTTAGAATTGCTCGTCAAAGTTCAGAAAGTCTTTTTTGTTCCTGAATAAGTTTAATTAAATACTATAATTTAAGTGATTGTTGGAAACGTCAAATTTCTCCAAATTTTTTATTATTGTAATGCCAAATCACTCAACACATTGATCTGCATGTACGCACACGACTTAGCGATTCTGGCCCAAAACGCAGATCCAGTCAACATTGATCTTGCACTAAAAACGCACATCACCTGACTTGAAAAAAAAGTTTTCCTAGTGGAAAATTGATCTAAATGTAAATAAAACGAAAGTCGTCTTCTTTTCTAATAATAATAATAAAAATATACCTAGACATCCCAATGGTCCAAATGCATCAAATACCTTGGTGTAATATTGGATAAAAGACACATTACACATATCAAAATGAAATTTCGAACTCAAGCGTGTCAAGTTTACTCACTAATTGTTCGGGATTCGAAAATGACTAAAGAAAATAAGATGCTTATCAATTCTCTAATTCTTAGACCAATTTTAACTAGCACCTATCCAATCTGAGGATTTTCAGCGAAAACCTACGTAAATAAACTTGAAAAATCTCAAAACCCTATTATTAATCAAATTTTAAATACTAGATGGTTTATGAGAAATGTTGATCTTTATAGCTTAATAAATTTCCCGAAAATTAGTATAATAAAGCAAAAAATTGCTATTAATTTTTTTGAAAACCTCACGATCATCTATAATAAATCTTTTTATAATATTTCAAATTATTATCCTGAACAGAATATTGAAAAACCAAGAAATATCTTGTTGAATTCCTAAAACCCTAATTGTTTCAAAATTTCTGCTTAAAATCCCATAGATAATGCTACAGAATATCTCCAAAAGAATTAAACCAAATCTTTAAACAAATAGCAAACTTTCGTGCTTGCACTTCGAACTGAAATTTTTTCACAATTTCTCCATCCATTGTTCTCATACGCTATAACCTTATTGGCTAATAGGTTAAAAAAAAACACCTTCCCTCTCCGTCAATGGCGCGCAAGCAACTCTTTTAACTTTACTAATTTTTTCCTCATAAATCTTTGTAATCTTAAATTTCTCAATGTAAATTTTTATTATTTTCCTTTCAACTTTTAAATCTTAATATAATATTTAACAAATTGATATATTAACAAAATGTTTAATATATCAATTTGTTAAATATTGATATATTAAACATTTTGGCGAATCGTGATCCATTTTCAAATTCACCACACAACTCTAGGTCCACAAAGTCGGCTTGTTAGTAGCCTAGCCGTGAAGAATTTATTTACTTTTACACAGTTTACAATTTTTATACATTCTCTGGACCATTCTACTACCTTACCAAACAACTTATTACCACCAAGCAACAGCTTAAGTCTTTTGTGAATTTATATAGTGATGACGCTTTGTTTTTGCATTTCGAATATCTGATTTCCATCTTGAAGCTTTTTGTTCGTTTCAAGATTATTCTGCCTTTCTACTCACATATTTTAATCTTTTATTTTTGTAAGTAGTTTTTATATTTTGATTTCTTGATAGTTTTTGGAATTATAGATTTTATGTTTGCAATTTTTATCACTGAACTTTTTTGCATCTTTTTATCACTGAACTTTTTTGCATTTTTTTATCACTGAACTTTTTTGCATTTTTTTATCATTGAACTCTTTTGTATTTTGGATTTCCCAATTTAGCCTACCAAGTCGCAAGGAGAGAAGGTTTGTACCATGAAACTAGTTTTACCCAGCTTAATCTATCCTCAGTCCGAAATTGCTTTTTCACTTGTTAGGTTCCAGACTTTCATTTATTTTTTAATTTATTTCTGGCTTTTTGTCTTTTTAAATATTTTAAATTATTCTTTCGTAAAGTTTCAGTATATATATATATATATATATATATATATATATATATATATGAGCCGCTCAGAAGCCAATGCGGTTAAGTCCAAAACACAAAAAATGAGAAAATTAATGTTTTTTGATACATTAGTTTTTAAAATTCTTGGTTTATTAATTTAATTAGAAAAGTGTATAAAGTCTTTTTTCGAGGTGTAAACTCTGCAAAAAAACAAGATATGTACAGGATGTGTAAATAAAAACGTAAGTATTTATTGAAATAATGACAGCATCTTAAAAATTTTAGGACTTATACCTTTTGGCAGCTGAAAAAGATAAGAAATTTAAGTAAAAATAATAAAATAACAGTTATTGTCATAAGTTTTATTTTTATTCATCATAACAAATATCATCTTCTTCCGAGTTATTTAAATGTAAATCTTGATCTTCACGTGTTGTCCTTAATGTCCTGTAAAAGTCGTGTTTAATTGGAGGTATATACTTTAATAAACGCATGATGTCTTTTTTTGTTTCTCTTGAAATTGTTCTGCCATTAGGATATAATATAGATTGAGTTATATTTTTTACATTTACTGGCCATCTATTTTTGTTTTTTTTATATCAATTACATGAAAGGTATCATCCTCGTCAAAATTATATTTGAACTTAATGCTGCTTGGGTTTGACCTTTTCAATTTTATCCATCTCATATTAAGCCAATTGACTGTTAGTCCTCTTGTTGATTTTTTTTCTGTTGGTAACAGCTTCTTCCAATGGTTTTGTGGAAAGAAATTCTTGTGGATTCATTTCGACAACTCTGAAAGGGTTCTTTCTTTTACTATTTTGTATTATATGATACCAGTCACTAGGGTTATAAATATACGGAATTTTTTTTGCATAAGCTTCTATAACTGCAAAATCAGCATCATTGGGCAAATAACTGTGCCCACTTAATAAAAATTTAAGCTCAATTAAATCAGCTTTTATATCTTCACTCTGAACCAATTAAGTAAACTTAACACAGTTTTTATATTTCGATTCTGTCCTGAACATGAATCTGAATACATTATAATTTTTTGAAAATCCTTTGCGTACAATTTAATGTCTTTAGTTAAACACGATGACACTTCTTGAGAACCCCGCGATGCTTGTGTTATAGGCCAAACATACAAGTAGCCCTCGTTAGTCTTTAAATTATGGCAACCAAGATTGTATACATATAAGTTTCTCTTGTAATTTTTGTGTTTTGACGCACATGCATAAAACTCGAACAATTCTAATTAGAAGTAACGGTTACAGTTACTATGAATTTCTTGTTTTTCAGTGTTACCAACAAATATGGAAAGAAGAAGAATAATTTAATTTTTATTTCAAAGTTTATGTAAAAAAATATTGATAAAAGGTGGACTTATTCACAATGGCATCTGAAATTATTATACAATATATTCAGAAGCTATTAAAAAAAGGGCTGTCTAACCTAGAAAAAAGTAACCAACGAGTAAATCCTTTAATAACTAAGAAGATTATTATTTATTTCATCAAAATTTCGAAAAATCAGAAAATATCAAAAAATGGACTTAACCGCATTGGCATCTGAGCGGCTCATATATAAAGTATTAAAACAATTATTTTAATATTTAGTAGTTCCTAAAAATTTATTTTTTATTTTAAATTGATTTCCTTTCTGGGAACTTATATGAAAATACTGATATCACATATATCCAATCAAACCAAATGAATAAATCTGAGTATTTTCTTAAAATACTTTTTTTATTTTAAATTTAACAAGAATATAACCTTTCTACAGTTCATCCATTCTTTGAATTCATTGCTATTAGAAATCTGAATCATCCATTATTTAATTCTATCATCGCGTTTTACCGAACAAATTTTACAATCTCAAGTGGTGAACATTAACTACAATCTCTCTATATCTACTTCTTTTTAATAAATTAACTGGATTATTTGAATTAAAATTTTTGACAGAATATTTTTGCTAATGCTGTACAATAAATGTTCTGGGAAAAAGTATAAAAATTAAATTTTAGTTTTTATACTTTTTTATAGTTTTAATTTTTTTATAGTTTAATTTTTATAGTTTTTTTTTGACACATTCCTTGCTATTATTTTTCTGTAAGTAAAATATATACTTTTTTGTGCATGAAAAACGTTTTCTGATAGGAATCGAATTCTTACAATTTTCAATTATACTTACTAATTAATAATAAATTCTACCACCTGTCAATTATCAATTCAGAATTAGAGACGAAATTCAGTAAAGTAGGTAATTATTCTCATGTTGATAAATACGTATCTTAACGAATATTTATTACTTGCATTTAGGTTTACCATTAGATATAAGTCTTCAATTAGATCTTGAACTTGGTTCATCTTGGAGAGAATTTAATGTGAATATGAATTTCTTTAAAGTAGGATATATTGCAACAAAGAAAATATGCAGAGTTGGAAAGAAAATGTTTGTTTTGTCTTCTTTTTTAAAATCTGTTTTGATACTGTTTTCCACAAAACAAAACCACATTTTCATTAAAAAAAATTCCCGTCTCATTGAAAAATAAACCTTATTTACTAAGTTTGTGTTAACCTTTGAATGTTCATATAGTTGTCTTAGATAATGCAGAACAATAAATGTTATTGTAAAGATAGATAAGAAAAATTTTCTATGCAAGTTTCGCAAATGCCAGATTTAGCCACCAAAGGTGCGCTTTTTTAAATAATTTTTTTTTCAATTACTCAATTAAATATGAGAATTAAAGTAAACGATGAAATATCGAGAAATGTAAATAAACTTTTCCGATAACTTTCGAGTAAACTTTTCCGATATTAAAATTAAAGCCAACGGTAAATTATTAAACTGAATATATTTAAGCTAAAGATTTAAAAGAAATTATTTAAAATTGAAAAGTGATCTGGTACGCCCAAACGCCCCACCTAAAAAGTCCCTTAAGTGGCTAATAATAATATTTTCATCTAATTTTTAGAAGTGGTATTTTTGTACAAGTATTCTATACAACTAAAATGCGTGGCGTTGAGGGAGAGTTGAATATTTTTCAACAATAATCCTTAATGAAATTTTATATTAAATTCATTCAGTAATGAAAAACATTTTCTGGACTGCGATGAAAATGCCTGAAAAGAACAAGTTCGGCTTTTCAACAACTGAAAAGACGAGAAGGAATAATTAAAGAATTGCAAAATAAATGCATTTCACGGCAATATCAAAATAGCTTAGGCTCAAAATATGACAAAAAGGAAGTCAAATATGGAAAAACATTCTGAATATTTTTTCAATTTGTTTTCATTTCTTAGGTACCCGATTTCATTTAAAGAAAAGTGATACGCAATTAGTGTGAGTAGTAAAAAAGCAAGCAGTTTTTATGCAAGTAAAAATATGCATACGTTATTTATTATATGTAATTATTTTCATATTTCCTTTCGATATAATAAGACCTTAAAAAGAAATTTTTAAATGCTATATTTTTTTTTAAATCAATCTTTGGTGAAAGCAGATATAAATGGTGAGACAAACAAAGACGTGATTTCTTCTTTATTTACGCTTAATCTGTACAAGGACTGGTCTTGTGGTGGCAAGGACATGCCTATCTATATATCAATTTCAACGATCCCAGAAACTTCAAAAGTCTTAAAAGAATGGCTTAGCAACCGAATATTCCGAATTTAGATTTGATCTTACCAAAAGCTGTCTCGTTTAAAGCTGAGGGCCAGAGCTACCTAAATCTAATGTACTCTGACTGATGTCATTTTACGAGATATGGAAGTTTACAGAATGATGTGCTTAGTTATTCTCTTTAATTGACTGTGGTTGAAAACTGCTAGGCTCTTCGTCTAAAGATTATCATATAGCGCCAAGACAATAAAATTAAGTGAAATCTGACTATTTCAAGTATTAAATTCCATTTCCTGGAAATTTCAGCAATTGATATAATCAATCACTCGATGACGAATTAATTTATGATGCTAAGTTTATTATATTTTAGTAAGTAAAACTTCTATTTCTAAAGTTGAAGTATTAGTAAATCTTTCTCTAATGGTAATAAATGATGCCATTAAATAAATGGACAAATCAACATGTAATCATGTTAGAAATGGAAAATGAACAATTAGTAATAGAAAATAAAAATAGAGTAATTCACTGTAGTATTGTTCATTGATTGTTTTCCCTTTTTTTTTTAAGAAATCCAGAGTATGACGCCCTCGTATCCCCAAAAAACGTCGCCTCAACTTTTCCGACTAATGAATTGTTTTCGCCTTCTTTGTAACAAATCCGCAAACAATCCATTGTTTGGGTTGTTCTTCAGTTTTCCATGTGTAATGATGAATGCAAATCTCGTCCAACGTGACAATTCGACGCAAACTGACGACAACAGCTTGAGGAGTCAGCAATCAAATTTTGATTGAGTAGCAAATGGTTTCCAGATCAAAATTAATCTATCAAACAGTTTCAAACTTCTTTTGACGCTTGCGTTAATTAATATATAGAGGAACACAATGCTAACACTAACTTGATGTAGAAACACCGGCTATTGTCAAAAACAAGAACTTCTTGAATCACCCTCATATGCATGTGCAGAGAGTAGCAGTGAAGATGAATGAAAATACCGTCAGATGCGTATTTAGATATGCCTGTGTTGAAAGGATTTTAGTGTATTTTATCCAGCGACCAAAGGAGAAAAATTAGGCACCGAAAAACTTATAAAATGTTATTGTGATCAACAACAAACTTTCTGATAACAATTAAATCAGAAATTTCTTTTTGCATTTTCTGAGTTTCTTATCATAAACTTTTTCACCCGAAAAATTGTGTATATTTAAGTTGCGCTTATCATGGTTTGAATACTGGATTTCCTTGAAAATGATAAAACAAAATTTCGTTTACTTATTAGAAATAGTCTGAAAAAGAGTACCGTTTTCTTTAATTATTTCAAAAATACTTTATTTTATGTCTTTTATTTTTGATTGAAATAGAATAATGTAATTAAGATCAATTGCACAATAAATACCACAATGAAGTAGATAATTTAATCATCTAATTGTAACGTTCTCTAAAATTTTTTACTCATTATTTTGTTCATTTTATCTAAAATTCAACAACAGAACAATTACAAAGCTTAGATTTCACTAGTATTTCATGTTTTATTCATATCATTTCAAAAACTCTCTTTTATACCTTTCTTTCATCTTTTCCAACTAAAAAGAATTTTTTTTTCTCTTTTTGAAAAATTATGAAAGTCAGTGATGCTTGTAGAATTGGATATGAATAAAAAGAATCTAGATATGTGTATTCTTCCATTGTAACAGAAGAATCAGGACCGTCTAACGCCCACACGAAAGACCCCATTTCAGGTGTGCGTTTTTCGTCTGCCAAGCATTCTAATAACCAAACAAATAAATGAGAGCCAGACAACAATCAATACAATTTAAAATTAAAGGGTGGCAACATTTCTGAAAAGTCCAGAAGAACACAATAAGCAAACGACAGCTAATGAATAAAAAAGAGCTTAAGCCACCAACATAACTAAAAAGGGTTAAATAGAATAAAGGCAACCTCCCATTTTCCCGCGAAAACAATACAAAAGAAAAGTAGCGAAAAAGATCTTCCGCAGTATGGAGGGGAGGGGAGAATGAAGAAAAAAGAAATGTCATAGGTATTTCTAGAACGATTAAGGAGTATCGTCGTTAACGACATTCGACAACGTTCCTCTTTAACTGTCGAGAAGATCTTGAAATGGAATTAGGCGTCGTTCGAAATTGCATCTTGGGTTGTGCCATGACAGCATAGCCAGAATATAGAATAGCTGTACGTTTAGGTTAATGGATTTCGCTTTGATCATTTGCACGGTTTTTATCCATTTCTAAAATTAATAGGCCTTCTTTTAAAAAAGTAGCTGAAATTAATACCCTTAATGAAAGGGCTTGAATTTGGTACGCGTCATTAGTGTTTGCTTTCAGAAATGCATGAATTGAGTTGTAACTTAAGCCGGAAGGGCTTTTCTTTACAACTCTGTTAAGAGTTTCCTTCCAGCGGTTACCGTACTTAGCATGCATTTTTCGAATGTACATTTGCATATACTTAGAAGTGAAATATCAAAAAATGTTGTTAAGCAATATACAAGCTTTTTTCACCAGTTTTTATAAATCAGAGCCAAGAAATGCAGAAAAGAAACAAGAAAATCAATAAACTTTAGATTTCATTTTAATACAAAGTGTTCATCAATTATAAGTTCCTCACGCGAAAAAAAATGCACTCGTAACGACACGCGAAAAAAAAATGCTGTAAGGAACAAAATGAGACAAATGACTATTTTTCCCAACATAGATCGGACATTTAATTTTATTCCAGGAGTTATTTGTTTTTCCTGCACGTTGATCGTGAGAGATATATTAGATTGAATATGATTGTCCGTCTTCAATGTAATGATGGATTTAATGAATACGGGTTTTTGTGTGTGTGAGAGTGTGATTGGCCAGTTTATTTTCCACTTATCATTCCACTGAACTTCATTTCTGTGATATTTTGTCAAATATAACGTATTCCTTCATGAATTGAATTTACATGCATATCATCGTTTTTACTATATTTATAACTGACCTGAGATTAAGTATTTCCTGAAAGTATAACTAGATACAAAAAGTCACATTAAAGTTTATTAACTCGTAGAACTATTTTTTGCAATTAAACATATATTATATGGATTTAACATATATTACATGGATTGCAACATATATTATATGGATTACAACATATATTATTTGGATTACAACATATATTATATGGATTTTTTTTATAACCTAACATTCAAAAATTGTTCCAACAATTTATATCACCTAACATATGAAAATCAATAACTTTAATAGTTATTTATTTTGGAAACTAAATGTATGAAACTTTTATGTTAAGAAAGAAATACTTGTGAAGTTATTGCACTTAAAAATGTTCAAAAATCGAAGTACTTCGTGTTCGGGCGGAAGTTTTAGTTTGTTACAGAATTTGGAACGGTGTGAACGAAATTACAGGATTTAAAACATGTTTCCAATTAATTTGTAGGTTATAAAACCAATGAAATGAAATAAACCAGAAAAATATCTTTTCGGGAAAAAAAAGTTTTTAGTAAAAATAATCAAATGATAAAACCTTATAACTATAGCAGAACGTCACACTTTATTAAACAAATAATATATATGAATTACTAAATAAACTGCTTGTTCTTTACTTTGAGCTATTGTTTTGTTGGGGGATCGATCTAAGTTCTTTACAAATTGTTTAAAATTTAACCTAATAGTAACTGGAATTGCTTTCTTAGGACAACTGTTTAGTCAATAAAGCTTTTTACTTAAAAGATGTCAATATAAAAATAATTTAAATGGTAATAATTTCAAGTCATATAACTATCCAAATATGTAAGTGTTTTTCTTATCATCCCATAATTCATATTGTAATAAAGGAAAAAGTGTCTGGTTTTTCATGCTTCAAACATCATTTAGCGATTTTAAAATTAATATCAGTTTAATACTTGCATCAGACTCAAAGCACATTCTGCGTTTTAATTATTTAATATTAAAAATAAAATAATTACTTTATAGATAATATCTTATAGTATTGATATTCAATAGTATCAATTTATCTGAATAACTGTTTCGTTTAATTATAATTAGAAATAACTACATTAAATTTAAAAAAAAATACTTGGAAAAATAACTTTTAGCATTTTTGAATTAATAACTAAAAAAATTCATAAAGATAATAAGTATCTACAGACAACTCGCATCAGAAAATATTTACATGGAAGAAGAGTTTTGGTATTGCATTTTGCCAAAATCACTCAGAATTTTTATATAAAAATGTACATTTTTGGTTTAAAAAAAAACACATTATAAGAACTATAAACATTTACATAGCGCTCTAGAAATTTGTTGTTTACAGATGAAAAGCATTTTTTGCACAAAATAAAGAGAACTATTGAAAGCAAGATTGCATGTATATGATGAGCCTTTCTTCTATGAGTGTGAAGAATGTGTTAAGAAAAAAGAGAGTCCTTATAAAAAAATTAGCTTAAAAAAGTTGCTTCCATACACATATAATCTATTTTATTGTAAAATTGACAATCCATTTTGAAAGTATTTTAATTACGAAATTTCTCTCAAGTAAAGAAGTTCCTGCAACATTGATTAAGCTAAAGAAACAATTCCTAGAAACAAACCAAACTCTAGACGAGAAAATTCATTCCTGCAAGTCACAGCAATGTGTGAAGAACAGGTTACGGTTAAATATTTGCTCCTCCTCGCTTACAAATTGGATAGCACAACCCTTTCTTCATTGTGCAGAGATTTATTGGTCCCCGTCTCCCGCTGTGCCCTAAGTGAGACATCAGAGGTTCGAATTTATGGACCCGTTTCATCTCGAGTGCTTTTTCTACGCCTTTTCTCTTGTGCAACGTTCTTGTTAAGCAGAAGCACGCGAGGCACTCTCACGGGAGATTAGATGTGATTCATTGGGCATGGACGGCCTTTTATCGCGCAGGTGGGCAGAACAAAATTCAACTGAGTGTGAGAATATAAGGTAAATTGCAACTGAGTGCGAGAATCTGCAGCATTTGCAATATCCATTTTAAAAATCCAAGTTTCAAGAATATTTGTCCATTCAAAGTAGAGGGAGGGGGATAAATGAGCTAGTCCACTTTATTCTTCTTTTAGAAAAAAATATTCTTATTTTATATTAAAAAAAATAACTAATTAAAATATTTATGAAAGGGTAGCTCAAAAAGTACCCGAATTTGAAGACAGATGGCATTATTAAGGCAAGTTGGTGTTACCATCTTTAGCTGCCATCTGTTAAACGGCGTCAAAACAAGTTTGGCACTGATTCATAAATTAGTTTTAATTTGGTTGTCATTTGATGCCCAATCAGATTTTGATTGGTAGCGCCACGAGTTGTCTTCAATTTGAGTCGAGTTGTCATGATCGACGAGTTGTCTCATCGTTTGTAACAACCAAAACAATGAGTTGCTTCCAGTGAATCTGTTCCGCAGTGAAAACTGCCTAATCGACTGAAAGAGTTATGGCAATGATTTTTTGGGATGCGAAGGTCGTCATACTCATGAACTTCTTAAAAAAAAGAAAAATATATACTCTGGACAATACTACATCAATATCTCATTCCCACTTCCTATCCTTAACACGGCTACTTTTTGAAACGCCCTCGTATCATGGGAAGAAACTGTGATTGTCATCTTGAAACCCTTTTTCTTAAGACATTTAAAGTTGTGTTGTACAATAATAACATAATTATTACAACATTTTCATTAAGTAGCACCGTACAAATAAAAATATTTAGCATCCTCAAAATTGTTTTCCTGTAATTCATGTTTTCTATATTATTGAAAAAATGTTTCCACTCTTCTAATTAAAAGTTACTGAAAGTACTCTTTGTAATTTGAATGCATTCGCATCAGCAACAAAAAGTTTCTAGAGGTTGAATACGATTAATTCATTTTTGGAGGGGGAAATGCTAGATGATTATATTTTAATGAGAAAATTTTATTTTAATCAGTTGCCACTATTGTCTAACATGCAAAATAAATGAAGTTAAAATTTGCGGCAATAATAGATTCCAATCCTTATGATAAAATGGAAATTGGTACAGACGCACACTCACCATAGAAAATTACTCTTTACTCCAATATACTTGAATTGCGTTTTAGAAGCACATAGTTGTAAAATTATTATTAAAATATTTTTCTGTTGCATCATAAGAATAAATATCAAATATTGAGACAATTTAATTGATGTTTTGAAGGGGGGAAAAAAATCGAAATTTTGGTGCGAAAGTGCGACTTAATCCTCAAATTCAATGAGCCTTTGCTGAATACTTCCGAGGCTGAATTCATAAGAAGTGGCTTTGTTTATCAGTAAAAAAATTTATTTTAAAATTAGGTACAAATTAGGCATTAAAAGCTGTAAGTAACTATAATATATAAAACATGTACAAAAAGTCATATTAAGTAATGACATAAAAACTATTACAATTTGAATTAATAATTGATTTATTTTTACATTTTCACTGAGAGCAAAATAAATATATTTTATCAATAATATTTATTTTACTAAATAATTTTGGTAACATAATTTTTATTTTGTATAATTTGTTGTTAATACACACATATTTTTATTTAGAAAATCTACTTTTATAAATAGTTAATTGTTACATTGCTTTTAAATTTCATTAAATTACCTTAGGACTGCCTTTAAATTTGTTCTCAATTCAAAGTTATAATTAGCAATATTCCTTTTTTTGTACCAGAAATTATCTAGCAAAGTAAATTTATTCATTGATTTTGTATGAGTAATTTTTTGTTATTCTTTTTTTTTCTCAGTTCTTCTTGTATACTTTTATTTTTTTCAGTTAATTGTATTTTGATTATATTTTTCGAATATTAGTTTCACAATTATTTTTTGTAATAAATATTCACCGGAAAGACCTCATTTTCTCTGGAAATTCAAGTAGCCTGCTAATACACACACGAATTTCGTGGTCTTAGCTCATACTTCCTGGATCCAACTCCTTTTGATAATATTACTGGCGTATGAGATAATGGTGACTGATACTTGTGGAAATCACATAAAATCAATGTCTTTATGTGGATAGCATTAAAACCTTGAAGAATTCAGTTCTAGCTTGGCGTCATCTTTATCACTTCGATCGGATTTCATGATTACAAAATCCGTCATTAATAGCCCATCCTTAGGTAATATTCTTCCTGAGTTTTTGAGGAAAAGACAGTCAAGTGATATGTGGATTAGAGATTTTCAATTTATTTAGTTGAATGTGTGTGTTTGTCTCCTTATTCAGCTTCACAATAAATAATGGTGTGCTAAATAACTGATTTATTATGTTTACGCCTAGGAATCTACACATGGAAGGCGGAGAGACCTAAGTTCTGTCTCAAGAAATTTAATTATATTTTATAGGAATTTAAAGGTCAAATTTGCTTAAAGTTTTCTGATATCACTGATTATAAAACTGCAGCGGAACCACCCCCAAAATATACGAAACATTCGTGTACAATCATGTTATAATACAGTCCTTAGCCAAAAGTCCCTACCGTTGGTAAAGGGCCCATTACGAAACGAATTTGGATTCGTATTGGATAAAGTGATTTTTATCCAATACAATTCTAAATGTTTCTGTTGATTTATTAACGAAATATTTGCAATAAAGAAGACAATTTTGTTCCCGCCAATTCAAGCCAAAAATTAAAATAATTGAGATGGACTGTACGAGAAATTAAACAGTTCAAACAGTTGGTGAGAAAAATATTCTCAAATAGCAATCAAATAAACGAAACTAGGCTAAAATTACCACTTATTCACTATGAATGACAAGGCATCAAGGTGACAAGTGAGTAAGGTTGCCTTGAGTATGTATACATCTGTTGATACGAAGAAACATTTGAATACGGACATAAAAATAACTCTTAAGCTTCTCTTTTTGCACCATAAGAGGTGACGGGTAGAATTTTACGAGTTATCTGCCGTGCGTGAATGGAATCCCGTGGTGGTGCTGTGGGCCCTTTCAGCGTATCGGCTCGTCGTGGGTAGTTGGCATGCATCATCCTCGCGTACATGACGAGCTCGACACTGAAAAACGCCAAACTTGAATGACAACTCCGAATCGGAAAGAGATGCCTGTTTAAGGCGAGGCGACGCTTGTTTTTTGCGACAGAAAAACAAATTTTTCAGGAAGAAAAAAGATGCCATAAACAGGTGACAATCCGAACACGGGTAGTAGTAGGAGTCTACGAAACCATCATTATCCCACACACGGTTTTTGAGGAAAATAATAATAAAAAAGAAAAAAAAATTCTTGTAACGGGAAGGGACACAACGCAAACGTGCCTACGCTGATTTTTAAACTGAAAAATTAGGGAATTTTTCTTTGTTTGTTTAATTTTCTTTATCTTTCGCGGCGTAGGCTGCGTGTGGCAATGGGACTTTGTTAATAATAAAGACTGTGGGGTTTTTTCGCTAATATTATTTATACTCATCCTACTTGACTCCATTTAAATCTGCCTTCGCTTTCGAACAATAGTATTTCTCGCGGACCCGCTCGTAGGTGGAATTTTATTGGTAAATAATTCTGTCAGCAATTAGTTTCCTTCCAACCTTTTTGCCTTTCAACAGCTGACAGAGTGAATAGAGCTTGTTTGTTCATCACTTTAGCTTGAAAACAGTGTTTAGATGTCCATTAGACGCACTCGTCTACTTGCTTACTTCAACATTTTATTTCACTTAATACTCCGAAGTTACAGACCGAATGTTCCAGCAGCAGAAGACGCTTTCTCGATTACGATAGAATACGATTTCCTGATATTTCTAATATATAGTTGTTCAACGCTAAATGAGAAAAAAAATCATTCCTTTATGCCGTAGGGCCAATAGTTATTTTCAAGGTTAAATTCTAAGAGTATATATTTCGAAAAGTTTCAGTTCCGTGTTGTACACTTATATGCAAATATTAACAAACAAGTTAATATTACTACGCAAATATTAACAAACAAGTTGTGTAGGCTTACCATACGTCTGGGATTAGTCCGGACAGTCCTGATTTTTTAGTTCAGGGTTGCAAAAATGTCTGCGGTATAAAAATTTTAAGACCACCGATGATTTCTTAAAAATTTAAAATCTATGTGTTCGACTTGGTGTTCTTAAACATTCTCTTACGGCCGCGCATCTCTCATCCGGTCGATAAATTTACAAACTGAACTTGTCTAGTTTAATTTAAAAGAGAGTGTCCAAGTTTTTAATGAATTTATAAAATTTTTAATAAATATTGATAACCAATAAGCGTAATGAGCGTACACTGAAGAACCAGGTAATTCAAAACCAAAGTGTAGATTGAAGCTCAAGTTCTGAAAAAGTACCACATGCTATTGAAGAAAAGTGGAAAGCAGTTTTTTAAGCTGTTTCAAAAAACTGATATAAAATATTGCAAAAATTTCTAAAATGATTGGGATTTCGATGTCTTTGTGTGGGATTGGTTGGTTTTATTAAAGTCGCACTAGAGGCAACACGAGAGTTATTGGCGACGGACCTCGTAATTTTGAGCCCTGGTTAGGTGACGATCTTTGTCTGGAACATTTACTCCAGCAGAGAGTTTATCTTCATTTATGGAGAATATTTAGTTCACAGAAAGAGGTAGAACTTCAGTATATATTATTAAACATCTACCAAGTGTTAATATTAATTCAGAACTTTCCTGTTGTGAATTTTATGAAGTACTTAAAACAAACAAATCACTTCTGAAAAAAGTCGTATCTAATGCAGAATACAACTGAATAAATAAAATTTAATGTTTCAGTAAAATGTCATGAAATTTGAAAAATATGTCCTATGTGGGAAAAATATGTCCTATTCAAAAAAAATATCGTAAACTTAAAGTTGTGTGCGTACTAATAAATTTGATATTGTAGAAGTAGAAGGAAGAAAACAGATTTACCTAGCTAACATATGCAAATTTTTAATAACGGATAATTTCTCTTAAATATAATTTATGTGTTATTTTCTCGTTCATTTAAGAAGTTCCAAGCATCTTTCCTCCTCAGATCTAGCCACAGTTATTTTTTTAAATACCTCAAAAACACCTATCTTTAAATTTATAAGATTTTTAGTCTCGTCATTTCATTAACGTTCATTGTTATGAAACGTTTCTTTTTACTTATTACTCATTAATATCTCATTTACTAGATTTTCCAAAATACATGTGGTTTTCGATCGAATTTATAAATATTCTTATAAAAGCTCTTTTGACTATATTTAAGCAACATAATTTACGTAAGGTTTTCTCCTAAAATACTCATTAGTTAATTTTGTTCTTGAAGAAAATTACATTAAATTCAACGATAAAAAAACATACAAATTAAAAGGAATATGAGACGAGGGACAAGGTAGACATAGTTTTGCTAATGTATATTTTCATTTTTCTGCACATAATAATACTGTATACATAATAATAATTTTTTTTTTTATTTATAGATGTATTGATGACCTACTCATCTGTAATTACAGTAAAAAATTGGAAGATGGCCCTGCTCTGACATTTTATCCCACATTTTAAAAATTTAATTAAAACAAATAATAATAAAATGAATCCGAATTTTCTTACACACACACACACACACATATATATATATATATATATATATATATATATATATATTATGAAGATTGAGTTTTTACTTGGAACTACGGCATCGCAGGCAGTATGAAATATTAATAGTGTATTTGGCTCTAATGTTACTACGCAGCAGACAGTCAAATTTTGTTTTTGTAACTTTGACCTCACAATGAACCACGCCTTCACCCAAAACCAAAGATCAACATTGACGAACCAAATGTATCGTTGAATCTGACCCATCTCAGAGTACCCTAGAAATTATTGTTGAAGTTTGGTGTTAGAAACAAATAATATTGACTCATTTAGCTCAAATCGGTAAAATGAAAAATTTGGATAAGGGAGTTCCACATGAATTGAATGAAAAATAGAAACAAAAGGGCTTGGAAGTTTGCTTGATGTCGGTTTTTCGTTCCAAATCTGATTCATTTTTTAATCGAATTGTCACTAGTGATGAGAAATGATTTTAATATGATAATCGGAAAAGTTCAGCACAGTGGTTGGACAATAATGAATCACCAAAACACAGTACAAAGCGTAATATTCATCAAAAGAAGCTGATGGCAAGTGTTTGGTGGTCTAACGTAGTGTCATCCATTGATTTTTTTTATAAACCTGACTTCCATCACAGGAGAAATATACTGATCCAACTGGAGGAAATTATGTAAAAACTTAAGAGAAAAACAGCCCAGATTGGTGAATAAATCAACTCCTATTTTATTAAATTATAACGCTAAATCACATACTGCACAAATGACTGTGGCGAAACAATAGGAATTGGAGCTGGAACTTCATCATCCTCCACACACACCAGACCTAGCCCCCACTGACTACCAGTTCTTTCACAATATGTATTACATTTTAATAGGGAAACAAATTCCAACAATGTTGTAAAACTGACCTTCCTGGAGCTCATTGACTTTAGTCCACCAGTGTTTTATACCGTCGGATTGAACAACCTGCCACTTAAATGTCAAAAGTGTATTGACATTATGGATGCATACTTTGATGAATAATCCTGGACAATCTGATATATATATATATATATATATATGTGTGTGTGTGTGTGTGTGTGTGTGGTGACCTGCATAATTACTTTCTTTTATTCATTTTAACTTTCTTTCACTATTTCAATACTTTCTATTTTAGCACCCAGTCAAATAAATTTACCAACCAATTTCCTTGCGCATTTTAACTTCAGTTTTCACCTTCACTTTGTAAACGTCAGCAGTATTCCGGGGTTCTGCGGTTTGGCCTATTTGCCTATTTTCAGCTCGAGCCAGCCAATTTTCGCCCTCTTCTCTCGCTTTTCGCTTTACAAGTTAGGCTCGCCACAATGCGCTTTTCCAATGTCTTGCTTCTGATTATACGTCAACAACTAAACAAAGAACTGTTTGATTTGTACACACACACACACACACACACACACACACATATATATATATATATATATATATATATATTGTGTATGTAATAAATCTTACAATTAAATTTACTTCATTTCCTTTAATCAACTGTCACAGCGGGAAGTTCATTTTATTTCTTCACGCAATTCCATCTAATATCTTAATTTATTCGATCATTCGCTATAATTCTGTATGGTTCAGCACTTTCCCACGCTCAAAACTAATAGTGAGATTTCCCTATCCACAATTAGTCGCCATATGAAGTATCTAAAATTCCCTAAATCTAACACCACGCAATTTGAATATTCTTACAATAACTTCCTAAACAGGGAAAGTTTCGCCGTCTTCTGACTTGACCGCTGAGACGAGGGGATGCATATTGCGTTGTGTTCATCGCCATCTCAATGTACTCTCTCTCCCTCTCTCTCTTGCGTCTTAATGTGAAATAAATTATTACGCGAAAGAATGTTCTAAGCGTGGAATTACAGTGTTTACTTCTTAAGCTATGACTGCAACGCGGTTTATTAATGTAAAATGTATCAATATCTACTAATTAAGGTATCCGCCTACCTTTAAAACGTGATGTTCGGTCAAAAAGTCGATTTTTTTTATTTATGGTCTATTATAAAGCCAGAATTCTTAGTTTCATAGAACAGTTAAAATTTTGTTTCTATCTTACATAGAACTTGAGTTATCAGCATTTTAATAATAGTCTGTGTCAAATTTTAGAACTGGAAGTAGCATTCTGCTACCGGAAATGGAACTTTAAAGTTTGTTTTTCATTGATATTTTATGTAATATCGCCATCAAAATATCTTCCCATAGGCAAGATGAATTTCTTAAGACCCAAAAGGCAAATGAATATTTTTATGGTGTAATATGATAAAGAGTACTAAAGGAAGTTTTTGTTTGTTTGAAAACTGTGAAATTGGGTGCATACGATGCAATTATTCAATTTAACGAAGGACATCAAGGCTGCTTAAAAGTTTTAAATAATCTGAACTTTGAAAATTCAGGCTACTTCACTGTAAAGGGATACAAAAAGTTGGATTACAATCGAATCAGGGAATTGAAGCATTATACAACACCTGTTAAATGTAAGCGTAGGAAAGTTTTAAAGGCCACCAGGAAGAAAAAGATAACTTATTGAAGTAATACAGATAATTAACTTTACAAATTATGGGCCTTTTAACGTTAAATGTTTATTTAATTAGGTAAGTTTCTGGGTTGAAATATATTTCCAGCTTTTTCTAAATATCAAGATTTTCATATTTTGCGTCAGCATAAAACATCGTATTGAAACAATTTATGTATATAATGTTATGAAACTTTCATCGAATACTCTATGAAAGTGAATTCAGGACTTGAATCTCTCCTATAGTTATAATGCGATTACTTTGCATTTTATTGATGATAAAAGTTATATCTTGTCACAAATTTGTACGTTTTTCTGTATGTTAAAGTACGACTTCCTATAAATATTTAATTTTCAGGGTTATAATTGTGAGAGAGGCACAAATCCTAAATTAGATTCAATTCATCATAATAAAATTTACAAAATTGAAATATCTCTATTTAAATTACAGTTTTGGTGTTTCGCACAAGTGCCATTTTACTGCTACTTTTATGTATTTTTTGAGCTGAAATATTAAAACAATCATTAATTTATGCAAATTTTACATTGTATTTTAAGTTTTTAGCCATATCTTATAGTATTCTGCATATAAAAAATTATTATTTCAATTATTCAAAAAAATTCTCTTCGAAGGTAGGCGGATACCTTAACTAAAAAATTAGTATCGTTGATTCATTTTATACTATATATATCATTCACTATTTTTGAAGATTGATTAAAATGATGAAGATAGAGAAACAATCAAAACACACGAAATTAGTACATTATTCATATTATCCAGAGTAAAAAAACTTTTCTCTACTTGACCTAAAACAACAACACACTATGAAACACTGAAT
>BMAW01064715.1:792702-833113 GCA_019974015.1 Nephila pilipes | reverse complement strand
ACTGATCGGTGTTTGGATTTCACGAATTTTAAAGTGGAATAAAAGGATTCACATAAGTACGTGCTACTAAAGTGCTACTAAATCTAATAATTCGTCTTTGACAACGAAGTCAGGTGAAACAAAACGTATGAAAACTGCCAATTGCGGAAGATCTGTGAAATCTGTCGATTCGTCAAGGGCTAAGCTGAATGCAATACAGTTCTTCAAATCATTTTTTAAATTATATTCAAGAGATGTATTAATTACAGTTATGCGTCGTTCGGTTGTTTGACTCGAGATGGGAATTTGTGAAACTATTTTGTGCAATGCTGCTTTATTTGGATCTAAAACTCTAAGTACATCTTCCAAGTTTTTTTAATAAACTCTCCCTCTCCAAACGGGCGTTTTGCACGAGCAATATTCCTGGCAATAACAAAACTGGCTTCAGTCACATTATCTTGATTGCTAAAGGTCTTCAAAATTGATTGTTGTTTATTTAAATTTGATTTTAAAAAAGCAAGTTTATCTAATCTTAATTTGGAATGTGGTGGATACTGATTATAAAACTGAGGATGATTGGTTTCATAATATCGATGTAAATTGCTAGCTTTATAATTTTTGACCATAGAACTACAAATAACACATAATGCTTTTCCGTTATTGTCAATAAAAAAGAAATTTTCCTCCCTCTCATTATTAAAACTTCTATTTTCTTGCTCGTATTTTCTTTTTTTATTTTCGTTCTCTGTTGTCGTATTTTTAAAAGAACTGGAAATAAATAAAGAAATTTAGAAAATACAAGTTTTGTGTTATTAAAACAATAGCAACACGTGTTACATACTACGAAACAAATTATAGTTAATTTACCAAAAATTCCAGATTACAAATTATATCGTTAGCAAGAGTGATAAAAATAGTTTCCTCCAGAGCACAATGTCAACTGTTCGTTGCAATGAAAGTTTACAAATTCAAAATCGGTCCGTAGTCGGTCGATTACAGACGATTATGCCATTGTTTATGTTTGTTCGCGCGTTTTCGATGAGTCATATCATTCTTAACTTGGACGGAAATGAAATTTGTTACAACGTTGCACTTAGTCATTCATATTTTTTGTCAGAAATTTAAAACATTTTGAAACACATACGGTACGATATTTTTTTAAAATATAATAACACAAAAATGAAAAGGGAACTCGGTTACATTTATCGGGAGCCACAAATAATCTTTCAAAGAGTCGCATGTGGCCCCCCCCCCCGTATTATGATATTTTCTCAGAATCCCTAATCCTGTACCACATGTTCTATGACGTTTACAGTGAAATTTCCCTGTATAAAACTAAAAACACAACGAAACTCCTTCTCTTGCTTACACTTGCTTTTACACTCTTGCTCTCATAATCTTTATCCAACGGCGGAATTGTGTAATTCCCGCCGTGAGGAAATGGTTTCTCTCTCCGCTACAATAAAATAATTATTTAAAAATGATAATGGCTTCGACTGTTTCATAAACTGAATTAAATAAGTACTAGTTAAACTATTTAAAAGAAAATCTCTTACACACATTGTATATATATATATATATATAAATAAATAAAAAAAGAACAATGTATTGATATCAGGCGAGCAGTAGTGAATCAGGCAGCACAGATTCCGTCACTTCACCATTTATCTGGAAATAAGATACATAATTCATATTTTAATTTATAGATCCCCCAATGGTTAATATATAGATATTTACTGGCAGATAATAGAATAAATGCAAACAATATCGTTACTGTTACTAATGAAAATAATTATTGATCTTCATTTCTTATAGTTTAATTTTTAATATGATTTCAAAATGGGAGTGAAAAGAGAGTTCTGTTGTTAATTGACACTCGGTTTTTTTTGAGATTTTTGAGAAATAAAAAAACCTTAATAGAACCTTTTTAGGTTATCTTTAATCCCATATCGCAGCATTACTAGATATAAGGATGTATATAAGACATTTGCATCTGATGTATTTCAAACTACAACATTTTATGAAATTCTTTATTCTACTTATCCAATATCAGAAATTCGATCCCTTTTCGTTTTTGTCAGACAAATTTAACATGGCAATAAAACATAAAAAGCATATTCAAATTACATAGAACGAAAAAAAAAATTCAAAAGTCCGTCGTCAGCAACTCTCTTGTGTAGCTGTAAGAACAGTATTTATTTAAAACCAACAGAACAGCTAATATTTTTTCAGAATCTTTTTAAATTATCGAAAAGAATAAATAGCCAAAAAATAATATGCAAGTTTTTTACAAATATTTTATACACAATCAGTATAAAACTGAGTACAGTCAAATTTTATCATCAATAAATATGTCTTTCCACATAATCTGTTAACATTAAAAGATGGAATTGGATATATCGTTAGAAACTATTTATCGAGATTTCATTTTTGATTATCGTTATTATCATTAGTTACAGCTCTTTCTCTCTCTCTATCTGTGTGTGTGTGTGTGTCTTCGTTTACTTTTTAACGTAACAAAGATATAAGAGAATTTTTTCGAGAAACATGCAATATATGGAGGGGAAACAAACATGATAAAACTTAGGAAGTCAATGTTATCCTCCAGAATGATAATTAATTCATTGAACACATACAAAAGACTTTATAAAAGAAATTCCAGGAAAGTGAGTTAAAACACCTATGAAAACCTTTTTTTATTGATATTTGAAAGCCTTTTAACTAAATTTGGTTGTATTATCCTATACAGAAAAAAATTTGCAATATCAATTTATTATAAGTCATTTTGTTTCGGTAAAACAGATTCTCTAAGATTTTCTGAAGAATGATAATTTAAAAAATGAAGTAATGTTTTAACACACATTACGGTTTCCATTTTGTACTTTTTTTAGTTAATTATTTTTTCTAAATATTTTTTCAATGTAATGCGTTAAATAGAAGAAACTCAGTGAATTTTTTTAAAAAAATATTTTACACCTCATAAGATAAAGCTAGTCAGATAGAGAAGTAAATTAATTTTACTTCTCTAATTATCATATTTTTCTATAATATTTAGAATTTAAGGTTTTATTCAATAATTCCCTTCAATATATTTGATGAAAAATGATCTTATAATAAAGTTCGGGATTTGTAAATAAAAATTTAATTTCAATTATCCTTGTTAATTATGTTAATGCAAATCATAAAAATCTTATAAAAAGAATTTACAATTACTTGCGATAATAAGAAAATCGTGTATCCAATGGAAATTTGAAGAATATTCAATTCGTAACGATGTGCTGAAAAATTTTTAAGTATGTATAATTGACAACGAACTTACCTGAATAATTATTTTTTAATTTTCTTTTTATTCTATAATCTCATTATAATATAATGATAGTTTCATTTTTTTTTATTTCAGATTTCGTGGTAGTGGACAGATCATAATCGCGAACTCTTGGCCGGCATTGTTCCGTTAAATCGCGGATTCAAATCCTGGTGACAATAATGACCAGTCATGTAGTGTAGATGATGCTATGGAGATTAAATGTTCTTCGCTTTGAGATGGTATGGAAGTTTGGAGAGTGGGGTGCTGCATCAGAGGGTCGTCTTCATCATTTGACCGGGACTCAAAATTAAGAGTTCCGTTGATAGTTCTCGCGTTGCTTCTCAGTATAACTTTAATAACCAATCAAAACTCTTATAAACTACTAAAAAATTCTATGAACAAAAAATTTATGGAAGAAAAATAATGTAAGGTAGCTAAAAATTAAAATGGAGGCTTTTAATACACAATCAAGCGATTCAAATACTCTTTCCTGAGTTCAAATACAAATCATTCTAAGCAGCGAGCTATAATTTTCAAGTGACCGAATGAAAAATTACCGTACCACTTTCAAAATTACCTTTTATTCTAAATTAATAAAAGTCTGAAACAAAAAGAAAATGTGGTTCTCAATTTCACCTTTGCTGGTTAATAAAAGACCTGGTAAATGAAATTAAATAAACAATCATTATCAAAATTGTTATGAATTTTAAAAACAGTTTTCAAATAAAGCATTAAACAAGTTTTTATAATGAGTAAGAACATTCAATTCTTTATAGCAGATTTCCAATAAAAGGCTTAAAAAATGAAGAGGTAACAATATACGAATAACAGAAAGTAAATTTGTATTCTCTTAACTGTGAGAATCATTTTTAACTGAATTAACCATTATTTGAGTATTAATTTTACATTTATTCAGAACTTCATAAAAAAACTAAACATTGTTTAACTTAAGAATTCAAATTATAATACAATGAAACTTTACTATTATCATTAATATGTTAATTCAAATATTTCATTTGAAAGAAACTTCTGAAGTAGTATCACAACGCTTATTGTTGATGTTTCGTAAAACTTATTTCAAGATTAACGGAATTTAAATTAATTATTAAAAAGCATTTAATAAATCTTGATCCTTCAACTGTTTTGATTTTAAAACATTTTTAACGTACATTCCAGTAATAATTTTATTTGAAGCATATGTGTTGGATAGATATATGTTGGACGGTTGCGAGCCAGACACTCTGTAGAGTTCATGCCACTAACTTCAAATCACTGTCATCTGTGCCTTCAGTGGTGTTAATATAAAACTCATGGGAGGATGGAGTGGAGATCTTTGTATTCGCATATGATATCAAATTCTTTCTTGGTGCCAGTGATGGCCTATGTTGATTAGAAGGAGGCTAGTTGAGTACTTAGAACCAAGCTGTCTGCGGAGTAAACACAATGATCTTACACCAGGAGTTGTCGTCTGGGGAGTAATTGCCTATGATAGAAAAAGATAGATCTCGTCACTATCCCAAGCACATTAACAGTAAATTCGTTCATCAGAATGAGGATTGAACCTGTTGTATTGCCACTTTTGACTACTATTCCAGGAAACGTTTTATAGCACGATAACTCTTGTCCTAATACCGATGCTGTTAAACAACGTGCTGCCTTGGCCTGAAAGATCACTAAATATTTCTCTCATCAAGCATGTATGCTGTATTACTGATTGACAAATCCGTCGTCATCCACCACCGGTACGTCTGCTGCTGATTCGTTTGACCAAGTGCAACGGACATGGAGCTACGTTCCACAAAATGACATACGGCACTTGTACTCACTATTGCATGCCCTTTTTTGCGTGCTTGCGATCAAAACCTAGGTGACTAGTGGTTATTGATATACCCTGATTTCACATTTGAAATAGTTCTTCTCGCATATACTTTAACCTAGGACTTCGAAACTTAAATCAAATAAATACGTTACCTGTAACAAATGTTTTGCCCCAATGTCTTTGCTTTAAACTAATTTCTTCTAGGTGTCGAAAATTCATTTTTCACTAGTGAAAATTATTGGGAAATTGCATGATTAAGAAATATTATGTCGCTCATGGAATTTATCATACTTAAAGTTTTACGGGTGTAAAATATAAGTAAAACAAAATTTTAAATCAAGCTTTTATTAAAATATGGTTTAAAATGTATATATATATATATATATAAAATGCAAAACTATTTATAATTTATAAAAGCTTAAAGGCGCTTAACTCAGATACCTAGATAATTTCCAATAAATTAAATTCCCCCTAAGTCTATTTACTTATATATGAGATCAAAATAAGTAACAATGCCTTAAGCTTTTATAAATTAAATATTATTTTACATTAAAACTTATTTTTACACATTTTAGTCTCTCTTTAAATAAAAGTTTGACTAAAAATTCTTTTAGTTACATTTATTTAATTCTTTTTAGAAGGGAAATTTAAGACGAAAGTAATTATGAAAGCTATACATACGTGCCAAATTTCAACTCAGTTGGACGTTGTTAAGTGCAAGTCACCTTCCCCCCAAGTTCATTACTGCTTGAGCATACCATAGTATTGTATTACCATTGGAATTATACATATATGAAAAATTTCAACTCGATCGGCTGATAGAAAGTGGATTGAAATTCGAGTTTGGAGTTTTGAACTGGAAAGGCATACATATGAACATAGCATGTTAAAAAAAAACTTGTAAAAATTAAATTGAAAGTACATAATAAAATGAATAAAGTTAATAAATGTGGATGAAATATGAAAACATTTAAATTCAATGATTCTTAGCATCTTTTTATGTAAATTTAAAATTTTAAATCATTTTATTCTTAAAAAGGAGGATAAGTAAAACTTGGCTTCTTTGATGTCATTCACTGCTTATTATTATTTCTTTTAAAGTAATGAAAATCGATTGAAAGAAATTTTACTCTAATTCTTATAGCTAAAGAGTAATTATAGTGTAGGAGTTTATGACTATTTCACTCCTAGAGCAAAAAATGGAATACTTTTCCTGAAAAAATGGGGTCGACAAATATAGATTTTTGTAAAATTGTCTCTCAGGAACTACTAAAATATGGTCGTTTCTATCATAAAACTCAAAGGTTCTGCAAATTGTCATTTTTTTTTTTTTTTTTTTTTTTAAAAAAAACCATTATAGAGAGAAAAATTCTTTTAAAGATCGATTCTTCGTTTCTATTTGTTATGAAAAATGTTATAATGTCAAATAAATTATAGGAAACATAATTTGTTTTATTACATCTGTAATAAAACAAATTATGATAGAATATTCAGTGAGAAAAATGTTTATTATAATAATTCAGTGCTGAACGCTTGGTTTTATTAACGTAGTAATATATAAATTCGAATGACTTTAGTAATGGACATTTTAATTTCGAACCATGATCAGCTGAAGAGTATAATGTATTAATTGAGTGTTATCTCAAGTCCTTGTAACTTCAACAACACGTGAGGAATTAGAATACCACCATATTAGAAATTTAACTCCCTTTTAGTATTCCATTTCCCAATATTTCGCACGACGTATATTTAATGATATAAGAATTCGAACCCTGATTCGACTTAAATTTTGCTAACCTCAATCAGTGAGTATCTTCTACAAAAGCAGAATATGAGGGCAAAAATCTTCCATTAATAAATCGAATCGCAAAGAATATCTTAGATTTGATGGGGAAAAAAAGGTGTAGAAAAATGAGATATATTAGTAAATGATGTTCTCTTTGCAAAAGAATGTCAATTTACCATATTTCCTCGAACTATGTCAAAAGTAGATAAATCAAAATTTATGTTACACTTTATTTTGAGCTTATCTGTGAAGTTTTCCAGGAAGCGTATTGTAATATGGAGTTGCATTGACCAAAATATAACAAAAGATTTACCCTTTTTTAAAGGAAACACAAACTAGTTTTCATGTACTTAAATATTTTTAAGAAATTCAGACTCTGCTTAAAATTTAAATGGCAATGAGTGTCTAAGACGAACTATTGCAACGATGCAAATATACAACTTAAAACAAACAATTCTCTTTATTATATAACTACCAAACTCTAATATATTGTTACAAAATATCATCCGTGAGTGTACTATAAAGGCAGAAATCATTCCAATAGAGAGTATAATGGAAAGTGATGCCTTATTCTCTAATATTCAAGAAATGACGAAACACGTTCCACATTTCAACAGACGAACAGCAAATAAAGAAAAACAGCACTTGTACATATTTGCAACACAAAAAAAAAAAACTCTTGCTCACTACAAAGAGACACAAAATGAGACTTCTTATAACAGTAACAGCGCTTTCAATAATGTTCAGCTCATCAGCTTACTAATTCACACCACAGACAAATCTCTAGAGCAATACTTTGCGCTACCTAGGCAAACTCCGTCAAATTCCCTTCAGAATCCAAACACTGATTGTTTCATCTAAGAATCCCCACGTATTCATAGCTGCCCTGGTATGTGTGTCTTCACAGATAAAATTCCAGAATTTCTCTCCTAATAGAGATATAAAGTTAGAGTATTTTCGAGAACCTTCAATTTGTCTCCAAGGTTGAGATGGTCATTGCTTAATACATCCTTGAGTCAAATAAAATATCTGGAAATGGTTCTTTTTATTTTTCGAATAACATAGCCGGGGGAAGAGTCATTGCAGGTTCATAATAATAATAATTCTTCCTCTGTAATTGTTTACAAATTATCTTGAAGCATATGTAAAAAGTTTTTAGTTTTCTACAAAACAAAATTAAAACTTTATCTGAACAAAGAAATGCAATGAATTGTTAGTAATTAGCAATTGATATTAAACTAAAAAATTTTTATTTAAATAGAAATAAAATTGTTGAGTACATGCCAAAAAAAGAAGGATTGTAAGAACATTTAAAAATAAAAAGGTATTTATCTGAGAATCAATTGTTAGCTTATTGAAGTATTATTATTAAATGATCAAAAACTTTCAAATTAGCTATTTTTTTGTAAGATCATTATTCCTTTCAATTTCTTTGTGAAGTATTTTTTCTATATAGAAAATTTACAACGATGCAACTTTTACAATTTTATAACAAAATGCAAAAAGTGTGTGTTTACATTTTTTTCTTTGTTTATTAAAGTATTATTTCTTTACTTTTGTGAAGCTATTTTTTTTTTATATATATAAATGCATGTGTGAGAGTTGTGTTTTGAAGCTGATTGTAAACAAAATATTTATTCGGCTGTCTTCTTCCATTAAGACTTAACTGAACAGTTTTAATCTTTTAACGTTTAAGAAAAAGGAAAGAAAGAATTCATTGGATTTTATTCCCTGAAATCCTTGAAATTGATTTCAATAATTTCTGTGATGATCGACAAATAACTATTTGAGGTTTTTTCTTGTTTTCCTTATATCCTTTTTTATGCTTTAATTCCCTTTTACTGATTCAAGTTTTTCCAACGAAACCTTGTTCGTTTTTTGAAGTTTGTGCTAATAAGTAAGGACAGAAAATAGGAACATTTTCTTAGTTTTTGTTTTAAACTATCTCGTTATGAAAAAAAGAGGAGAAAGAGAGAGCTGACAGATTAAATTATAAGGAGAGACATTTACTTAATAAAGTAATTGAATTAAGGCCACATGTACGAAATATTATGGTTCTGATATATATTGTCCCTGACATTGACAGTACTAAACCGATTCTGGATTCAGATTATTTTAAAAACAGTTGAATTTTGCATATCGTATTCCATAGTTATACTTAAAATATTCTGTTTCCAATAAGTCGAGCTTTAGTTTTGTTATTCCTCTCAATTTGGAAGCTGTAAATATGTTTATTGAATAAAAAAATGATTAAGTTCTTAATCTGATTTTTATGAGTCTCTCTGGACGTTTTTCTGAGAAAATTATCGGATAGAATCTATGGGGAATCTACTGCTAATAGGGACTCAATTATAAATATAAATTTAATTAAAACCACATTACAAAAGTTAGATATTTAAAGGAAGGTTTTTCATTTAGACGCTTAGACTCTCTCTCATGTGGATGTGAAGGTAACTCTTATTTAACCCGTTAAAAATTGTTATCACATATATGATTCTCCCTTCACCACTCACGGTATCATATTAGTTGCGAACTTTTCTGAGTCTTGAAACCAGTGATCACAGCTGTGAGATTTCAAATTGGAACCTTTTATTCAAGCTTTGCATTATATTTTTATTTATTTTTCTTCTATTTTTTGCAATATTTTATTTTATTTTTATTTATTATACTTTCTTGTATTTTTATCTATTTTATTTTATTTTATTTTTATCTATTATATTTTATTTTATTTTTGTCTATTATATTTTATTTTATTTATACTACTATATTTTTTTATTTTTCATTCACATTATCTATTCATATGTTATATTCACTGTTTTCATATTTTTTATTTATATCTATTACAGTAATTATTTAATTACAGTACTTTAATTACAGTATTAATTTTATTTAATTACAGTAATTATTTTTTATGAATTTTTAAATTTTGTTTGGTTTAACATGTAAAAACACCTATCCCGTGCATACGTATACTTTCGGAGCGAGTGAGCCTGATGGGCGCTTTGCTCTCCTATCGCGTGTCCTCAAGTTTTTAATGTTTAAACTTCTTTTCAATAAAGGACAATAAGGCACCAGTATTTCTTAAGAATATACGTATTGACATTTTCATTCAACAAGGTAACAAAACTTTTAGAGATGCGCTAAGAGATATTTTTACAAAATACTTTCTTTCTGGAAGGTTTTCTATCAAAGGCGGATACGTTGCACTATAACTAAAGCGGTTTTCACGTAGCACCTCCTCACTAGAAAGTTTTCAATCAAAAGGTGCTTTACTTTGCGCTATGATCAGAAACGTCTACATGAAACCTCTCCGGCAGTGCAATCAGAATTTTCTCAGAGATCACCTTCTCTCCGGAAGGTCAACACCCCGTCTCCTTACAGATGGCAAACCTTGTTTTGTGCAAAAGAATAGCTCCAAACACAGTAACTGATCACCGACAGTAGCTAGACTATAAAGGGTTCTTACATTTTCTCCATGGAATCTATATTTGTCAGCGTGCTTTCGTTTATTTTTTGAAATTGTTTAAACAAAGAGCTGAATTGAACCACATTTTCTAGTGTAATATTTAAAAACATTTATGGACGCAACTGAGATGAGAGAGATGTTATGAATTACATTATTCCTAGAGACGAATTGCCATTCCCTTCCTTACAATTATAGCTTCTTACGGATTTGAATAGATAAGTCGATTTTGGTTTAGGATAACATCTGGCTTTGCGAACTTCTGTTGAAACTCGTGTATCTTACTTTTTTTTTGTTAAATCATTTTGTTTATTGCTAGTTAAGGTTCACTTTTGTTTTCAAGCTGAGGATCTGTGATATCATTTAAGTCCAATACAAACAACCGGGTTAGTTTTTATTTTGATTGTACGAGTCTGATTTCATACGAATTCTGGAACTATCATGTGGTTATACGATTCGGATAAGACATCATAACGGAATGTATCATGTTTAACTTTTCACGAAAAATATAAGCACATTCTTTTTAATACAGATATAGTGACCAACGTATTTATTTTTTTATAGCTTTCTTTGAAAATAAGTCATACGGAAACTAACCTAAGAAACAGGCAAGAAGGTTGTGTCGATACACTTCTTTTTGTACTGAAAATTATTGAGCATTGATTTATTTTGTGATCATATGAGAAAAACTATCAACTAAAATTCTATTTAAGTTCTTAGAGAAGAAAGAAAAGCCAATATTACCCGTCTTCTTATGTTTTAATGAGCCCGCCTAGAATATTTTTTATTATACTTTTGATACTGAATCAAATTATATTTCTATGTTTTATTTTAAATAACACTTATTGTTTTAAGCAAATATAATTATTTTTATTGAAATATGTACTCAATTAAGTGAGCATGAATTCAGAGCCCGCATATTTTTCTCATATTCTTATTTATTCTCAGATTTAAAGCGAACATATTTATTTTACATTCATTTTAAAACGAGAAAAGAAACCTTTTAATATTACTTTTATTTTTGAGAATGAATTCACAATGGATGCTTCTCTTTGAATCGTAAGTATGATAATTTTTTTACTATTTTTAATGCTATCTATTCCTTTTTTTTTTTCGAGATCTAAATCTGCTCAGGCTTTAATGCATTTAACTCAGTAATTCATCGTTGATAAAAATTTTACTATAGTTGATAAAATCTTACAAATTTCTAAACTAAACTAAAGATTATTTTCTGTTTCATTTACTGCAATTTTATACCAAATATAGAAAGATAAAGCGTAAAAAAATAGAGGAACTTTCTATTCAGCGACTCTTAACTTCCCACAAGAAAGATAAACACTTAAATCCATTTGTCAGCTCAGCAAGAATTATTCTTCGAGCACATTCTCGCTATTTTGTTACCTCTTTTAAATTATCTATGCTAACAGAACATGTTAAAATCTTTGAAAATATTACATGATTCTTGATGCAATTTAAGATAGGATAAAAACGAGTGCGAGGGAAGTTAGAATAGAAAATAATAATGTAATGGTCTTGACGCACCACAGTTTCACACACGCATTTAAAACATCTACTTTAAATAATCTGTTCTCTTTGTTTTACATACTGATAGAATCTAAAAGTATAACTGATGTTAGTATTATAGGCTGATTAAGCTGATGTTAATCATCATGATCAAAAGTTCAGATGACATCAGCTTTAAATCTTGATTATTACAATGCTGATACCATCTAAATATGGTATCAGTGTTTGAAATATATTCTATATATAGTAATTCTTTTAAAATATTTTTAAAAACATTTTTTTATTGTTTTTAAATTCGTCAACTTTTTTGTTATATTTAAACTTTTCATTTTTAAAAATATTTTGTTATAGAATGAATTATGCTATGAAATTAAATGTAAATTTAGCTGTATTCTAACAATTAAAATGATGCTTAATTCTTAATTTTTAAAGAAAATGTTGAGAGACGAGCACGCAGTTGTTTCAGAAAGGATAGTTAAGTGTCGATGAAATTGCTTAAACATATTATTATAATAATTAAACTTATGAAATAATTTTATTTTTTATATAACAGATAAGCATTACAATTCTAAAGAGCCAAGTCTAACTTTTATTAACATCTGGTAACATGTTGTTTTGAGAATATGGCTCCAACAGAAATGCTTGAACATAAAATACGTGGTGTTAGGTTCAAAAGATAGACATAGTAAAACATTATAATTATGATTATAATAATTACATTTATATAATTTGCTCTTAAGTGTATTTACATTGCTAAGATATATTTAATTTCATATTTTATCATCAGCTTTTATTTTAATATCTGAACAGACTATTATTGTCTATTTTAATAATATATCATTTGCTCTTATTTTAATGTTTCATTTAATAAGATATTTTTTTATAGCTGAAATGTCTGTTTTTATTCGTTACGTTATTACTATTGGTATCATTTTTGTGTTGAAGAATGTTTGGCTTGTGAAAGTAAAAATTAAATACTAATTTGTAGCAAAGCTGTTACAGTTATAGCTTTTCTTGATAAGTTATAGCTTCTGTGGGGCCTGGGGCTCAGAAGTGCACTTATTTTACGCTAATTAATATTCATTTTGAATAATTCTATTTTTTCGAGAACTTAACAAAAAAAAGCTTTAGTAAATGTTGAAATTAGAAAAGCAAATTTCTATTTTTTTTTTAAATTAATATTATCACATAATCAAAATTGTTTTATAATTTTCATGAAACAAAATGTTGGAAATTTTTTTATGGTTCATTATTTATAAGAACGCATATTTAATGTTACCTGATGTTTAACAACCTGCAATATCAAACAAATTTGAATAGATTTCAGCTTGTTTTGGTTTTAAATTTAATTGAATTATTTCAATTTATTTATCAGTATATACAATTGTGCTTTTAGGAAACGATGTACTATTATTCTATAAATCTATTAAATAAAAACTTATTTTGCTAGCAGTTTTTATTACTATATATGAATGATTAAATTGAATTAATCGGAAGTGTTTTTCTTTCTAAACCATATAGTAAGTAAAAAACAGCAGTTTAAAAACAATTTGTCAATTACATTTTTCACATAAAATCAAATTAATGAAATTTTTAAGAAAATTTGTAAACAAATATTGATACTTTGGGAAAATTACCGAACTTGTTCATAACGTTTCCAAATTTCAAACTGTTATTATTGTTTTTGTTTGAATCGTAAAAAAAAAATCATAATAACATCGTAGGAAATGCTCTTAAAATATGAATGGATAATTTTATAAATGTGAGTTTTTTAAAAATTCTATTTAATTCTTTTGAAATAAATTTGCAAAAGAGACATTTGTAGATTGTAAGAAATGTTTTTTTACTTTCCCCCTATAAATCGTTTTCGTTTTTATATTTAAATAAAATGTTTGTTTCCTAATCATGAAGGTATGACTTCACTGAAAAAATATTTTATCGGAATTATTCTATTTTGCAAAACATATCATATTATATATCATCAATCATATTATTCTTCGCAATATCATATTATTCTATTTTGCAATTCATATGTGAAAAATTTTAATTAACACGAAATTGTTTTGCTCTAGAAGAAATGATAGTACCATCATTGCTTTTCAATATTTAAAATTTAATAATTTAATTAACTACAACGGTATGTAATACATTTTAAATTTATATGTAAGATTTTGAATAATGAGAATATTTAGAATTGAAGGAAAATAACACTTTTAATAATTAAAAAATTATTTTAGAAAATTACATAAGGGTACATGTTAACTCTCTACATTCTATACAATGTATTCTTTTTCAGTGTAATTAACTATGTTATCTTGAATACATTAAAAAGAAAATGACTAAAAGAACATCTGAAAACTGAAACTATTTAGTCGCACATTCTACAATTAACTCTGTTACTTTAGAATAATGTACCTGATAATGAATTGGTCTCATGTTCCTTTTCTGTATGCAAAATTTAGAACATTTCATTGTGAGCTGGGATGTAAAATTAAGATTTCTTATTCCTTTTACATTGAATTAATACAAAAATTAATAAATTTCTTCTCACAATTTGTAATGGTGTTTGTATACCTTTATCGAAAGCATTTACCATTTTTCTGATTTATTATTTCAAGTTTACATCCACATTTCGACTACATTTGGCCTTTCCCTCTGAATAAAAATCGTTCCCAAAATATAATCCTGGTAGATTGACAGAATTTGGTAGCAACAGGATATTGAGCTTCGAATTTATTCAGATAGCCAAACCCATTTCATTTCACTTCCTCTTTTAAGAGTTGAGTGGGTAGTTTTTATAGCTAAATAAGTCTGTCACCACAAACTACAAGGTAGGCTTTTAACTCTTTCCCATTCCCCTGAGCCGTACAATGTCTCAAGGCATTGGCAGGTTCTCCTATTGACAGATTTACGTCTTTTCACTCCAGAATTTACGGCGGGATATCGCAATTACTCTTATAAATGACTAATTAGAACTTGTATACCTTCATCCGAACCTTATTCATCTTACTGCGTGGCGTATGGCTAAGGTGCTTAAAGGAGGTGTTTTCCTGGACTGGAACACCTGTGGGACACGTAATCCTGCGGAGGCTGCTTTTTATCGCTGTCGTCTGCGTTTTTTGGTAAGGTCCGAAAGACCTGGTCTTTTATAGTTATAAATTCGGCTTTGAGAAAGTAGTAGCTGGTAGTAAACGTTGTATCTCAATGGCTTATTTAGACAACTGCAATTGTTTCGAGAAATGGTTAGGAAGGTCAAAGTTTCTGGGGCTAAGTTTCTTAAAATCTATGTTTTAAATCAAGAAGATATTTTATAGCAAGAACTAATTAATATTACATATATATTTATTGTTCAGAATATTTTAATGGAAAAGTTACAATGTTATAATTTTTTTTTTTATTGTCATTTAGTTAAAAACTTAAGATAGCGCATTCAGAAGGATCCGAAGTTATAATAACAAGGCAATATTCAAAAACATTTTGTTTTTTAAAATTCAGTTTAACTAAATAACGATATTTTTGGATTTGTATTTCCCCTTTGAGTAACACTTTCTAGAATCTTCACAATAAGGAATGTAATTTTAATGCAGTTTTATTTTTCTTATCAAAAAATGATGATATCTGTATATCACATCAGATGTATAATCGTAAGTTATGAAATATTATTCAGAATTGAAAAAAAAATGCTTGAAAAAGGTTCTCTTTATTTTCTTATTTCATAAATAATGAAAATAATAAAATCATCTAAATATTTATAATAACATATTTTATGATTTAAGACGTATCACGTATGATGATCTTGTATGAAAATTTTATTATATACCTTTTTTAAATGTAGGCCTTATACAATTACAGAGTCAGGGCTCCATTGGAAATTAGTCGAATGTACCGGAATGAAATTTGATGCTTTCGTTTGATACTATCCAATGAATAAGATTAAAGTTTCATCAACTAAAGGCTTAGCTTGTTCAAAGTCATGTATTTTTATATCTATCATATAAAACTTATTTTTGACTTAATTTCAGGAATTCATTAAAAGCTAAACGTATTAAAGCTTTATCTTCTCTATCTTGTCTCATGGAAAATAATTGGACTCCAATGAAGAACATTCTTCAAATAGAAAACCTCACAGTATACGAAGAAACACCGAAGTGATTATGTGCGGAGAGGGAGCTTAGCTGCTCGAAATATACGAAAGAGGAGTTGTGTGCTAAAAAGTACCCGTATTAATAATTAAAAAGAGGGTTTTAGGAATGGGAAATGGAAGAGGGGCTTTAACATGGGCTATTCACGAATTATTTTTCTTCAATTAATATCTGGGATTTCTTTGTGCTTAAATATTTAAATTCCTATCTTCTTCCAAATCAAATGGAACATGGTAACTAAGTAAACTTCGAGTGGGGTGAATAGATGCAAGCAAATCGTATAAAAGCGATAGAGAATTGAATTGATAATAATGAAGGTTACGGTAATAAGAAAAATGTTAAAGTGAGATGTGCGTGGAAGAGAGAGAGAGAGAGTATTCTGGCTTTTGTAGTGGATTTGGGGGAGGTTAGGACAAAACACTGTCAGAGCAGTTGCAAGAGGTTCTCGCCTTTTTATTCTGGTAAGCGTACTCTTTGACAGTTAATAAAATTTGTTAGATCTTGCAGACAAAGAAAGTAAACTGTTTGAGAGCGTCTCCTTATTTGAAGCTTAAATAAACATGGAATTCAGATAGAATTGACTGTTTTATTTACTTGGTCTGTGTTTGACCTGAAGTTGAAATTTAGATCCTGTGATTAAACTTTAAGATGACAGACGAGACTTATAACAGGATGCCGTCGCAGGGTAACTTATTGTAGTAGTGTATATTGGTCGATTTCCCTCTTTTTAAGTTCATGAGTATGACGCTCTTCGCCTCCAAAAATTCCTTGCCATAATGCCATTTTCCAGGTGATGAGACCATCTTCACCTTCTTTGAAGCAGATTCATCGGAATTAATCTATTGTTTTAATTTTTTCTTAGTTTCCGGTGTGTAATGATGAACCCAGGTCTCACTGATGGTGACAACTTGATGCAAAATGACAACTATAACTACACGACAGTAATCAAATTTTGATTTGGTAGCAATTGATTGCCAAATCACAATTAACCTATGAATCAATGTTCACATTTATTTTGACTCCATTTAACACAATAACACCAGCTTGCCGCCTTAGAAAAACTATTTGTCATCCAGAAAAGGTACTTTTTGAGCCACCCTTATAATTAAAACAAGGTGACGTAATTATGAGAAAAATGACCACTTATCATCCCGATTTTTTAAAATTTAAAAACATTTAATCAACAAGAAAATTTTAACTTTGCCACACAAGATTTTAAAAATATTTGGTATTGTATATAGAGTAAATGAAAATTGGAGCATATTTCAAAGATGAAAAATTTATTAATTCAAAGACAAATGAGTAATATAATGAAGTATATTAATTCTCGGAAATCTAGCAAGGCGATCATTGTAACGATATTTGAGCGCTTTTTGAGATAAAAAATATTTCAAGTTAGTATACTACTCTTTAATATTAAACTTTGACAGCTTTAAAAGAAGAGAGGGAAGGAATTATTAGCATCAGTTTGGCAATTTATTCAATAAATTTGGTGTCGAAATCGGATACTAAATTGTTTCTTCACAGAATGCGGAAGCCTTTCACCTTTGTCCTTTCGGATAACAGCAATTACGAGATCTATTTTTACTTTCGTAGCTCTTTCAATTTGGAGGCATGGAATTTTGGCAATCTTCTTGAAAAGTGGAATAACTGGTAAAAAGCAAAAATCAGGTAACACTAAAATGACGAGTGAGACCACAGGAGTAACTTGATATTTCACTTTCCGCACCCTGCTGTGACAAGTGAAGATCTCGTGCACAGATTTCAAAGAGAAAAAGGGGGAAGGAGAATTTACCTTTTTCCTTTTCTTCTGTAGGACCTTGAGGGCACAGAGAAAAATTAGTCCCATATATATAATCAGTACACTTTATTCTCTTCCGTAAATAAGAGTTTTCAAAACAACCTGTTTGTTCTCCTTTCCTCCTACATCGAGGTAGAATTAACTGCTCAAAAGTCTGAGTCGAACATTCAGTTAGACACGCCGTGAATGTTCTTGTCATGTAATTTTTAAACGCTAGATTTATGGCTCTTAGGGTGAGGTAATGCGTAATGTATTATCTTTCAAGAATATCTTCAAGTCAGAGGTTGGATTGGTACATGCTAGAGTGAAATTTTAATCTGCAGTATATTTGCATGTACTGTCGCTTTTGTTCTGCTTCGTTGTTAAGTCACAAAGAATTTCTTTACTTTTATTGCGAATAAATAAATATAGATAGATTAATATAATTTATTAAGACAAAATCAAAAACTAATGGAATTCACATAGTTGAAACTTTTGTAAATATACTTCCAATATATTTATTCTTGATAGAAAGATGTATAAAAATAATACGTTCTAGGGGCATGATTTTGCTCCAATAACTGGATATTAATTCCTCATTTTGTCTCCTAAACTTCAAAATTAAATGCATTTTTATTTTATTTGTTAAATCTAAAAACTGCGCATTTATTGAATAATAAAAGGGAATATATGATCATCACATGAACTTAAACTAATAACAGTGTAATTTTTCTGTCTAAGTAAATGCACTGAGTTCTAGTTTCCCATTCCATAATAATAAGTAAAAACAACCATAAACAAAAGAAATATGCTTTTAGAATCTCCCAATATTGTGTTTAACACTTCATTTTTTTGCCAAATAAATTCTCTAGAAGTTCGATCTAATCCTGGAAGATATAATAAGATTAATTTTTAATTATACGACTGTGATTAAATTAAACAACATTTTATATTATTACCCCAACTATTTTCATAAATTAAAATGCACACTCCCTAGAGTAATACCATCTGCTCCTAACAATCATAAGGAAATTTTCTCTCTCTCTCTCTCTCTCTATCTATCTACACCCTCTGTATTATTAATAACACGACTCAACAGCCATTTTTAATCTGGTTTTAAAAAAAATCTTTTGAATTTTTTTTTCATGAAATAACCTTCAGAAATGTTTTACCACGTGAGGCTGTTAAGAGATTTCTAAAATATTGTATCGAAATATAATTTTTTCAAAAATTTCATTCACTTAAAATATTGTTGAACTGAATAGCTATGCATGTTTCAATCTTTATTTCGATGCATTGCTGTTGAGAAACTTTATATTAATGATCACTAGATAGCCACTTAGGATAATGTTTGAAAAAAGAAATTAGCACCATAGCAATGTCTGTCCGTGTTGAACCATGTATGATGTCCATCGTTTTACTCATTTATTTAATTGTTTTGTTGTTCTTCAGTATTTACTGATTTATCTTGAGGGGATTAGTAAACCTCTGAAGTATTTCTTGCTTAAAATAGTACAGGCACAAATAATAAATTAAGGCAATGGCGTTCACACACAAAACATCGTGGCTGCATAAGCCATTCTCATAACTTCTGCGATGTCTGTGGCAAGTCTACTCCAAAAGCACAAAGGAAGCTAGTTAAAAAAGGCACTTAAATTGTATCTTGATTGTGTTCTTGGTGATATAAATACTTAATATTTCTTTCCAAGCCTGTACATCTACAATTAATGAATGGATAAAAGTAAACCGTAAAAGTGTGCCATGTGCTGCTCCAATGGTTTGGCGAGAGCAAAAAGATCATATTAATAATTGTTATTTTTGCCTTACTAATATTGCAAGTCATTCAAGTAAAACGAAGCATAAGATCAAGTATATTGATGTTTCTTCAGCACTTAACCCTCACGGGAAAAAGAAGAGACTTGCTCTTGCTTGTGACTTGAAGACAACTGAACAGGAATCAGACGAATGTGAAAGCGAAAATGAATAACAAGTTGAAGAGTACATTCCTGAATCTTATGTCATATGGCCTCACTCGCACATCTTAAAATACAAAAGGAATTGAATGATTTGATCCATAATTTGAAATTTTCGAAACAGCAGATGGAATTATTGGATTTGCGTCTACAACAGTGGAATCTACTAATTCAAGGTACAAAGATTTCCATGTTTGGAGTAAGAAATGTGACTTTTTCTCAATTTTTTAAAATTAAAAATTCAATGTGTTTCGGGCACATATGTTAATGGTTTGATGGGTTCGTTAGATATTGAGTATAATCATAAAGATCGACAAATTCTTATAGATTCTTCTAAAACTAGTTTGAAAGCAGTGCTTCTGCATTATAATATTAAACTTTTTCCAGTGTCTTTAGTTCATGCTGGACCATGTCTGAAATTTATAAAAACTTGACTTTGCTTCTAGAAGGAATCAAATGTAAAGATCACAATTTAAAATTTATTGTATTACTGACTGATTCACATAGTGTTTTCCCAAAATTTTGTTGTGTTTTTGTGCTTAAAAAACAATCGTAACTCACGCACGCAAAACACTAAAAAAAATCAAACCATTGTAATAACGCTCCTGTAAGGAAATTATACGTGATTGGAGTTGAAAATGTGCCAAATGCTCCATTAGTTGAGTTGAGCGAAATCCTTTTGCCTCCATTCCGCATAAAATTAGGGCTGATAGAGAACTTTGTCTGAGCTCTTGATGAAGAAGGTCGAGGTCTCACATATTTGAGGAAAATGGTTCGGAAATTGAGTGGAGCAAAGTTGAAAGAAGGCATTTTTATTGGGTGTCTAATCAGGGAAGAGTTGAAAGACCTAATATTTGATGCTAAGCTTCACAAAACTGCTTTGTCATCATTCATAGTTGTTGCTAACAGATTTTTATGTAACAAAAGAGATGAAGATCATGTTACTGTAGTAGTTGATTCATTAGATAGCTAGAAAAACAAGAGTGCAGAATGCCATTAAAAATCTACTTCTTGTATTCACACCTAAATTTTTTTCCAAAACTTTTTGGATAGGTAAGCGATGAGCAAGATGAATTTTTTCTTCAAGATATCCTTACCATGAAGCCTCATTAGGAAGGATTCTGGGACCGTGCATTGATGTACGATTTCTTTTGTTTTCTGTTTAAGAAGATCGGTGAGGTACTGTACAAAAAATTTAAGCATTCTTTTTGCCAAATCAACTTGATATTACGTTATGTATTTATTAACACTATATATTTTGTGCCTTATTAAATTTAGTTATTTGTTTAAAAATTGTTTTTACTGTTGTCAAATGAACAGTGTTATAATCTTTTTATGAATTTTTTTTATTATTACGTTTTTTATCACTAGAAATTTTTTATCACTTTTTATACCTGGAAAGTCTGAGGCAATAGTGAAACTCCGATTCTTCCACAGAATTCATTACCTCGAAATAAGTAATTACGCACTTTTACTACCTAGATGCAAACAAAAAGAAAAGAAACGAAATTGAAATTTGTTAAGTAGTGGATTCGAAAGAACGTGAGAAAGATATTAAGGCGAGAAAATAAACTATATCTTCAACACAATTTTTATTTTTATAACAACCAAACGTAAAAATAATATAAATAATACAATTGTATAAGTATAAAGAAATCTACATTATTACATTATTAACATTTATAACATTCAAAATATGCTGCTGTATTTTGCAATTTATTGATTACCAGGAATCGGATTAATAATGATTCACAACTACTAGCCCTTGAAATTCGTAAAAAAATAGTAAAAAATTATCTAAAATAAATTTAAATTACCTAAAAACGATATTATATGTAAGTAAATTTATAAGTTAATAAATACTGAAACAGAGACCTAATCATAAATCGATTCTCAGCTATATTGCCCTAAATCAAATTATTACTACAAAAATTTTTGTATAAAAACTTTCCATGGAAACAAAAGAAGTTAACAGTCAAATCTGAAACTTGTGATTCAATAATCATGGCTTCAAAATTTGAAAAATTACAAGAAAATAAATTTTGAAACAATTAAAACATTAGGAATGATTGAAAATACATAAAAATTTTAACATGCAATAATTGTGTGCCAAAATAGTGCCTAAAATTCTCGCGTTTGAATAACAAGAAGCTCACAAAAATGTTTCTACTGACACTTTGAATGCCATTGAAATTGACCCAAACTTATTGAAAAGGATAGTAACGTGTGACGAATCGTAGTTTTTATTACTTATAATCCTGAAACGAATAGCCAATCCATGCACAGGAAGAACCCATCTTCACCGATAGTCAAAACAGCTCGAAGGAGCAAATCAAAATTCATTACAATGATGATTGTTTTTTTTTCGATATTCTTGGGATTGTGTATCTTCACTGGGTTTCTGAAGGTCAAACTATTAAGAAATACTGCTACTTTCAAATTCTTGCTGAACTCCGTGAAAGAATAAGGAAAAACCGACCCGAATAGTGGAAGGACAAGTCATTCGATGTTGTCGGTCAAGAGGTTTCTATCTCGTGCAACATCCCAGTGTTAGACCATTCGCCTTAATCGCCGGATCTTGCGCCATGTGACTTCTATCTGTTTCTAAAGGTGATATCTGCATTGAAAGTATTAATATTTGAATATTGAAAGAGAAAGCGGCACGCGTCCTGAAGGAGCTGACAGAAGTAGACTTCCAGCACTGTTTCGAATAATGAAAGATTCACATGGTGCGTTGTATGGATAGAGGAGGAGTGTGTATTAAAGGTGATAATTAGTAAATATGTATGGCATCAAAATAAAAGGTTTTACCTCATGAGTTTCTCTATTCAATAGCCTACACCTTGTAAAGCATTTTTATGATGTACATTCACAATGAAATAGGTGTAGTCAATATAAAAGGCAGATTTAAAAAAAGAAATTCAAATACATTTGAAAGGTGTATAATAATGATAATACTTCAGTATAATTTAGAAAGATAAAATGATTTTTTTTCACACCAATCCACCAGTTTCCTATCAAAAATTGGACAAATGTTAACATACTTTTTACCATATTGTGAGATTCTTTCTTATTTTTAATTTCATGTTTTGTAATTTTATTCCTTCAATATTCAAATTTTTTCAGAGAATCCTCGTTAATATCTCGAATCAAATGTGCAAGAATTCAGCATGAAATTCTATTTTCGCAAGTAATGGGATTCTTGGACACTGTTGAAAGGATGGATTGATGTTGTGTATTTGATTCCTTGCAAATGAGAAAAAAAATCTAACTAACACCATTGTAATTGATGAAGGTTTAACTTAGAACACACTGAATTTGTCTGGGAAACTTGCTAGATTAGATTAATTTGATACATTGGGCTATATTTGTGATTTTCTCTTCACTAACCTCGAGGACTGGCATAATTGAATTACATAGAATTACAATTTTTTCCCATTCAAAACGAAACGTGATTAGGTAAATTAGATGAAGATAGAAGTGACGTGAATTGGATTAGAGATAATGATATGTAAGTGAAATAAAATTGAAGGAAAATGAAAAGAGATAGAGGATAACGATTTGATGATAGATATTTGTAATTTTGGAATGAAGCTAATTCTAGTTGAACTGCTAAGATAAGAACGAGCTGGAAGCGAGAAGTATTTGATTCAGACCAAGTGATTTTAGTAAGCTCAGACTTTATTATTAGAACATAATCTAGAATTGTCGCATTAATTGGGATTCGAGGGAGAGCGACCTTATCTATTCATTAATGATTATTAGTAAATATTTTATATTGTTCTTGCGTATCTTCAATTGGAATTCAATAATGATTTACTATATTAGATTGAAAGAAGGCAGTAGAATTAAATTATGTAGAACGGGTGTTACAACAGTTATGAATATTTCAGTTAAAGGGTTGATTGAAAAGTATTGCTTTTATGGCCGTAACTTTTCTGCTTGTTATCTAAATTTCAAAATTTTCTTTGATTCTGAAAACCACATGTGTCCTCTATGCAATTCTGTTGCTTTCTTTGTTCTCAGGTGTCGGTGGTATGCTGATAAAGGAAAGAGAGAGATTAAAATAGCGAAGCATCATATCACCCGACCTTGCATCTTGTGGCTTTCATCTCTTCCCAAAAATATAGAAGCAGCACTTCAAGAGATACTTTCGTTCAGACGATGAGGTGAAATCTGCAATTAGATCCTTGAATCGGCAACCACCTCCGGAATTTATCTCCGACGAGAAATCTTGAGAAATAAGACTATTTTTAAATTTTTAATAATTCTTGAGACAATATTTGGCTTCATGGAACTCTGGGACAGTTAAAGTTATTTTAAAATAAAATTTTACACAATAATATTTGCTGACAAAATCGTGATCTGATAAATATTGTTGTAAATTACTAATAATTTAATTCGATTGTTCAATTTTAAAACATAACTGTATGAATTTTTTGAGATTTAGAACATGTTTATTTAAAGAAAAAATAAAAAAAATTAAGATAATATTAATTAAAACAAAACAAAAAAAACTTTTCCGCAAAGTTTATATCCTTTTGAAAGTCACCATCAGGACATCAAGACTGCAGTATTTCACTCCCAGATATGAAAAAATATTATTTATAAATATGAACTATTATTTGTTCAAGTAATAGTTTAAAAAATTGCTAGCAAAGCAACATTCAAATCAGCTACGGTGTTTAAATTTTTTTTCTTTTTTTTCCGATCTTCAATATGTGTGTTAAAGATTGAAAAAATATTTAAGAGTAAACTGAATGATCACAACTAAAATATTAGTAATTTACAACTATATTTGGGTATTTAGATGACTTCATCTACCTCCCCTCACAGCTTTTGCTTTAAATATAAGAACAGTTATCATTGTTTCAATACATTGTCATTTGCATCTGTATTTTCCGTGTACACATTCCTTTGGGCAAGTATCAAATGTTTAAAAAATTGCGTACTTTCTATAAAATATCGTAATACAAACGTTGCTTTAGCATTCATATACTTACACAGAATATTAATCAAAATGTTTTATATCGTTAACTTCATAGAGCTACTTTTAGAAAAGGAACTACAAATTTTTGGTAGAAAAAGTATTCATTAATAAAAATAAATAAATGTAGAAAGAAAATAAAGAAGAGTCAAAAGGAGATTGTCATCCTTGTTGGGATTCCATTCTGTTAAACATAAAATAACTGTTGATTACAATCATTGCATATAATAATGTATATTTATTTTCTTATTCTAATTATTCATGTATTTATTCTGATGTCAAAATACGACAACTTTAAAAAGCTAAAATAGATTAATAAATTTAAATTCCATTTTTTTTCAATATTTTCAATTTTATTTTCATGTTTAACAGCTTTCATTGTTTTTTCAATGTTTAGATTAACAGTATTTTTTTCATTTCGATGAAGATCTTATCGAAAGGTATAATTTCAAACGAAGGCAAGAAACAAAGAAACAATTCAAAGAATTTTTCTCAGTGAATCCAAATTTTCAGCACAGCCTATGGACTTCTATCTTTACTAATATTAATTCTGTATAAATGATTTGCATTAGTTTGCTGTAATGATGTAAAGAAATAAATTAAGCCTAATATTTAAAACATTCTAATAATAAACTGTTAAATTTTTTTCGCTTAACAAATATTCGTTTTGTCGGTATTGAAATACATAGTACAACGAAAAATTACAGTCAGTATTGTTTAATACTTGATAACTGTTTTACAACATTATTTATTTTTTTCTGCTTGGCACATAATTTAATTCATTCTAAATATTATATTAATTACCTACTATTTTATTTTTTATGCAGTTGTGTCATATTTTCACGTCCATATATTTATTTTACATATCTCTTTCTTCTCTAGCCTCAATATAACGATTGAGCTCGAATTAGACGTATTCTTCGTAACAGTATTAGCGGCCATTCCTCATGAAAGTGAAGCTTCAGAATTACCTGAATCACAAGAACAGAAATTAAATGCATTTCAACCTGCGCACCTCAGAAAGATTCTTAAAATATACTGGCCAGATAAAATTTCAAGTTTTGAATTATGTAACAAAACATTCTCCAAACCTATTTTCACTTCAAAAACGACTTTGGACATGTACTGAGAATTTCGTCAAATATTAACAAAAGAGTTGGACTGACATGGGCACGAGATGGAAAGAAAAAGAGAGGAAGATCAAAGGCCACACATGGTGTCGTATGGCCCTAAAAGAGAGGAATTCATTCGGATGGCCATGTTGAGGAAGTGCTTGGGAGGCAACGTTGTATCGGGTTGAATGGCGTGCAGTTGTTGTAATTTCTTGCTCCAGTTTGGTGTGACAAGAATCGATGATGACGATGAATTTCTCCAACATCAATTCGATCAATAATAATAATAAACTCTTACTTAAGTTACATCTACGCATGAGAAATTAGTTTTGTTAAACTTTATTCCATAGAGTTCCAGTTAAGTAGGATATTTTCTTCGACTTTTTTGTTGTATTATTACTGCGAATCATATTAAAATTTATCTGACTTCTTTAATTTCGTTTATACTCAGAAATTACTTATCAAAGAACGAAAACGATAGATTCATTCTGAGTTTCTTTTTTAAAATTTTAATTATTAAAATGAAATATCATTTCACACATAATCCGTATAAATTTGTCGAAGTATTTACCATTTAAAATTGTAATTCTTAATTGTAACTAAATGCCATTAACAAGCAAGAGGGCCAAACGCAAAAGATCTCTTTATGAATGAGTTATTTTGAATTAAATTAGACTGTTAAATCTGTTTTGTATAGTTTTTTTTTATAAAATTCTTCGCATTTCGCTTAGGTTTAATTTTTTAGCTCGCACATTGTTTTTTATACCAAGAAGTCATTTCATAAATTCTGAAAAATTCAAAAGCTGTGCGTGTCATTAATAGTACACACACATATTATGTAGTAGATGGATTTTGGTAACATTCCTTTTACTCTCTTTAAGATGTAATTCTAATATGTAATTAACTTATCTTAATTCATCTAATTATACAGTTTTCTTGATTCTAAGAAGATTGAGTAGGGCTTTGAAGCCTAATTTGGAATTTCAAATTAGCTTTTATTGTTTTATAATTGACCAGGAGTTCATAATTATGGTACGAACACACAATCATTGCTAATTCATAACAAATAATTTCTACAAAAATAATAGTTCTTCGTTAATTTTTTTTACCTTGGAATGCCTAATGATGATTTATTACCTTTAATGTTCTTTGAACATAATAGTTTTCTCAATGCTTTATTGCTTTCAATCAAAAATAGGTGGAAATAATTTTCACAATTTTGGATTTAATAACACCTAATTATCTATTACTTGTGTTGATTCCTAGACATATCCTGCAATATTTTGGGACAAAATTTAAGTATGATTTACAACTCGTGTTTTTTTATTTACAAATTTGATAACACTTGCCTGATTTACAACAAAAAAAAAATTTCATTCAATTTCAATTGTTCTTATTTGATAATTTTTTTCTAAATTTACTAAGAAAATCTGCCTTATTTTCAATAACACTTTAAACATATTTTTTTAACTTAGAAGGCATTTAGAGATGTTTCTTTCACTCTTTCTTCCTTTCTTTAAATACATTCTTTTTTAATATAAATGTAATAGAAAGTATAATGCATGCATTTTTAGTTTTATACACACATTTTAAAGAAGAATAATACAAGTTTAGAAAGACTACTTTTAATAATTGTCAAAGATAAATCATACTTTATATGATTTGATTGAAATACACTCAAAAAATAAACGAAAAGACCAAAACAATCATATTTATGACCTCATAAATATTGCTAAGGATTTTTTTTTTTCAGTAACCAGATCTAATCATTGAAACATTTATTCATTGAAAGGAAAATTAATGCAGGATATTCGTTTTACCCTGATGATGTAATAATTAATTCTCATATATTAATCATTTTCTTTTGTTTGAATTTTTGAAAAGAAAGAAGCTTTTAAATTACTCAACGAATATTTTGTTTTGTAAAGAAATTTGTTCATTTTGCTTGTTTTATCACTGTAAAGGAGATATCGTCTTTTTCTTTCTTTTTTCTTTTTTTGACGAACTACTTTTTCAATGAAGTGAAATCCGCTGACTCCTTCTCAACTGAATTCTACCTCGCACCACTCTCTGACCTTTAAAAAACATAAAATATGAATGTATAAGGAAAATAAAATATTACGAAAGTTAATTTTTTAGAAATACTGGAGTTTTTTTCCAACTACAACTACACAATAAAAAATATGATCCAGAAAATCGAGCTAGTTACTTGAAACGTTAGATTATTATACATAAATATGCCTAAGTAACAATTATAAAGGAATTCATTTAAAATGCAGAAAATTTCATATTAAGTTTTATTTATTGCCGATATTCGATGGCGGAGGTAGCCTAGTGGTTTTGATTTCGGATCTTGGCTGGCGGTTTTCGTTGAGTCGCGGGTTCGAGCCTTGGCCACCAAACAGCCACCGTGTAGCAGGGGCTGATGCGCTCTAAATATCAGGGCTGGGCCCAAAGTCCTCTCACTGGCGTGGTGTGGAAGTTAGGATACCGAGGTGCAGCTCAGGTGTTGTCTTCGTCACTTGACCAGGTTCAAAATTACGAGGTCCGTCGCCAATAGTCCTCGTGTTGCTTCTAGTGCGACTTTAAAAAAAACTAAACTAACTGCCGACATTCAGAGAAAATGTTCTTGAAGTTTATTTGTGAAATTCGCACCTATCTTGATTGCTTTATTTGGATTAAACTTGTTCTATCGATTCAACATCTTTTTAAGAGTGTCCATTTACAGAAGTAGTTTATACAAATATGGTAAGAGTAGAAGTGAACTGCATTTTTTTAGTTCAATATAAAACTACGCTCTTGAATGTAGTAAAGAGGAGATATTGATGTTGCGAATTACTCAATACATCAAATACAGATATAAGCTTAATTTTCTAATATGAGCTTTATTTAGATCCAATTCGCATTTTCTTTCAAGTTACGTTGAGTGGATTTTGAGATGTTAAAATTATGTAAAATTTATGAAATAACTGTGTAAAGCACAATTCTTTCTAATTCTATGTTTTCATGTTTCATTTATGTACAAATTGCGCTCAAAATACTGATTGTAACTTAGCTTCTGGAGGTCAGTGTATTAAGTTCTTAGTCCCTCTTCTTCAAGTCTGACTACATATGAGATCTAAAGCATAATTTTTAATAAGAACTTTAAGTTTTTAGGCATAGTAATTTCATTGACAGATACAAGTAATCTTGCTGTCATATGTTGCTTATGCTCTCTAAATTGAAATGAAAGCTATAATTAGTTATTCATTGAAAATAAAGATACCACTTTGGTCGTGGTAGCTTAACTGTCATCCACTCAAGGATGGCGTTGTTTTCATTGAGTTGTGATTCGAATTCTGATGCCGCTAAGGACTTTCAGTGTAGCGGACCTGAGATACGTAAAATCTGATAGAGGTCCCAAGTCCTCCAGATCGCCTGGTGTGGAAGTTTAGAGAGGGAGGTACCAACTCATGTGTCGTCCTCGTCACATGACCAAGGCTCAAATTATGACGTCCGTCACCAACAACCCTCGTGTTACTTCTCAATGCGACATTAATAAATAATCATTCATTGATTTTTTTTTGTCGTGGGGACTTTCTTTTTCAATACCACACACTACTGTAAACAATCTTCGTTCCATGCACTGCTTTACCAGTAAGGTAAGAATCGCGGATGAATTCCTCTCACGTACTCCTTATCATAAGAAGAATATGAATATCTCTGTAACATAAAATAACGAAATAAATTATTTATTTACATGAAAATACAACAAATATAACAATAAATACGATACAACAACATAAGGAATTTTTAACTGCGTATAATAATAATGCATACATATAATAAATAAACAATACTATGCTAAATATATATAAAAATGTAAATGAAAATACAAATACTTAATATATAAAAAATTTCAAGTAAATTTTATTTCTTATATATAAATAACTCTAAAACAGGAATACGTTTAAAATGAAATACATTGCAGGTAAAATTGTATTTTGTTAAAAAAAATATGTCTCAGCGAAAATTGTTCTCGATTATTGCGAATAAATATTTTTACTAGTGTGACGTAACATTTTCTTAATGCCATACTTACAGAATGAAAAAGAAAAAATAAACACAAAAAATTACAATTTTTTTTCTGCAGACCTTTATGAGAAAAGCGATATAAAATCTAATTAATTTCATTGAAACTAAAGTTAATGAATAGATTTCTTTCCTGAGATAATCTCATTTCCATGAGATCTATGGACAATCAGGTAAACAACTCCTGCTTCATAGTAACAACGGTGAACTGACCCTGATTCGGTGAATTTTGAACCATCATCAAGAGATGAGGACTGCACTCGAATATGTACCTTACTTTCTGACCTTCCACAATTCGCCAAAGAAAATAAAATTAAGAGTTGAAGCCCAAATGAATTAACATGAAACTGTCCTAATAATTTCTTATTAATCTCTTTAGAGCCTGTGGATCAACGTCCATCAGACCCTTCTATTATCAATATGTTATTGTAACCCCCTTAATGTTTTGGGATCTTCTGAGTATCCGAACACCATTGAAGATGTTAAGTAAGTATTAATCAAATTATGTCGCTAAAAGTATTTAAAAAAATAAAATTGATTTTGCTAATATCATTTTAACACGTGGAGGAGGAGGAGAAACTATAAAAATATTCTGTATAAAATATTCAAATCCTTAGTTACATCTCTTATCACAAGTGACATATGGGATACCGTGTTACATTAAATGGAAAATACTATAAAACATGTGCAAATGCACTTTTTTTCCCCATAAAGTAGACGTTTCGGTCTTCTGTAAATATGATTCATATTCAATTCTCGTAAAAGTAAAGAATATTTTTTGTGAGTATATTTTATTTAGGTCTCAGGTCTCAATTAATCTGACGTAATAAGATAATGTATGCTTCACTATGAAAGTAGAAATCATTTTTAAATTATACATCAAAGCCTTTTGGACGGCAATTTACCCTAATAACGATGAAACGATGAAAACTAAGTTTCAAAGAAATGGCTGCTTCAGAGTCACAAGATTTTTTTTTAAAAAAAAATGGCGGTTGCAGAATAATCTTAAAAATGTGTCGGAAAAATATTTTTAAAATTTACTAATTCTTTCTCGATAGCTTCCTACTTATAAATGAACTTAATGAGGTTTTCTTTTGCTTTTATAACTGTAACATATAATTGTCTTATCTCACAAGACAATATAAGAAATGGAACAGTTATTTCACATTGAACGAAAGGATCTCACAAACATTTAATTTGAGGTCTAATAAAAGTAAACCTCAATCTAAGATACACAGAATAATTTAACCTGAAAGATATGCGAGTTGCAACTTGTGACTGAAATTCGCGAAGCTAGATGTAATCCCAAGTCTGATTCGAAGAACTCCAAGTTGAATTTGTGTGAACTTAAGCTTTGGGTTGGGTTAATTCCCTTTTAAGAAATAGTACAGTTCACAGCATTAATCGCTTCTCTCAACCGTATACAAGAACGCAGTTTATATAAAGAGAAAATACTTTCAATTCAGCCCTTTGCACATTTGCATAAACAACTTCGTAAAACGAAGGTCGCCTCACTGAAAAATGTAGAATAGATGAAACAAAGTAAAGTTGCACTTGCAAAATGTATCATTTTAAAATTAGAACATGCATTTCAACGTAAAATATCAGTGTATATTTAAAAGATACTTCATTTTGAAAAGTCAATTATTTTAAATCCAACTAGGATTTTAAGACAAATTTTAATTTAAAATCATTTTTATAAAAGCATAACATTATAACAAATAACTCAATGTTTTAACGGGTTAGTTTCTCTAAGAACACGTTATATTTTAATACTTGAGAATCACTGCATTGCACAATGTTTAATTTAAGCGCAAAATTTATTTCGAAGATTCAAGTCATGGAAGTATCATAGCAGCAACTGTGCTGCACTCATTAAGGGCAGGAGCACTGGGCACTCCTTGAAGACAATTAAATGTGTACGAAAGCAATGAGTTTGTGGGAAAGCTACATTTTCGGCTCACGTCCCGCTGCGAGCACTGGTGATTGGCGTGTCAATCAAGCTCATTGGGTGTTCACTCAGCGTTGTTGTCCATGGACCACACTCGATTCACGAAGGGAAAGTGTATGCACCTGTTTTCTACCGAAGAAATCACTCTTCAAGGATAAGGTGGGCAGCCAATTATGGAAAGCTGCATTCTTTTTGGCGTAATGTTGTCAACACACAAAAAATATATATTTAGCTGCTGTTTTAGGTAAATAAATCTGTAACATCGAAAATACTTAATTCGGAATCATCTTTTGATGAAAGTATACATGATGACTATTTCGTTGTGTAACGCTGAATTTCATTCGGGATTTTCATTTTTCAAGGATAAGGTTAGTAATCAATCATAGAAACCTACTTTCTTTGGCGTAATATTGTCAGCAGACAAGAAAATATATGATTGGTTGCTATTTTAGCAAAATAAATTTAAGAGTGTAAAAATGAACTATTTGAAAACCTTCTTAAAATTAATTGATAAAAACTTTTGCTAATTCATATTTTTCGTAGTTGAATAATCGTTATTTTTTAGAGAACATCATCATCAAGAAAATATGTAAATACGATTGTTGTTTGAAGCAAGCAACTTTTTAAAATAAAATGACTCTATTCAGGATCTTCTTTTAATATGATGTCTGTTCTAACTACTGAGTCATGGCATTGAATTTTAGTTTGCAATACTGAATATTATCTTTCCAAATTTCATGAATGATAATACTCGCTTCTTACAAAATAGTTGAAAATATATTCCTTTTTGGATCGACATTGTATAAATACGAATTATAAGTATTGAAATACATATGCGAATCTTATCAGCGTAATAAAGTCGAAGAGCTTTTAATCTTTATTTGCTGATCTGATACTTTATTGCAGCTTTTAATATTAAAATGATAATCATGTCAATGTAATAGTTAACTACTGAAATTAATGTATAGTTACAACTAATGAAGCTGAGTCTTCAAAACAAAAAGTGTTTCCATAAGTAAGCTTTTCATTTTCAAAGTGCTCCACTGAAAAATTAAATTCTTAAAGATGTTCATTCAAAAATTACTTCATTTCAATAATTTTTGAAAGAACTATTATAAAGAAAAATAGAATTATTTTCAAGTTTAAATGGAATAACTTTATTTTCTTTCGAAATTTTATATAGTTCCGCATAAATATATACTCTATACTCTATTTTCTTAAAAAAAATCTTCCTAATAAAAGTATTTTTTGTTGAAATAGAAAATTTTGGATACAAAACATATTATTCCCTTGTTGTTTTCTGATGCATATTTCCCCCTAAAATATTATGAGGGAAATAATTTTGAAAGTACATAAATGCCTATATTTTAAGCGAATATGAAGAATCTACAATCTTATATAAATTAGAAAATTCAAATAAATATTTCAGTTAGTACAAAAAATATTTTAACCCGCTGAGCATTTTCTTATATTCTTAAAGTATTTTATAAAAAATATTGAAAAGGCATCAGAAGGTAAGGAAAGGATCTGGTACGAATTTTTTAGCTGCTATAGAACTAAATTAATCTCAATAAAAAGAAGATAAAAATTAATTCTTCAAAAGTAAAAGTTAATGTCTCAAATAGGAATGTGAAATGTCGAATGAACCACAACGTTACAGGAAAATATATAAGTGTAATACTTTATAATGAGTTTTAAGTATTTAATTATAAATTAACCCTTTTACTCATATATGTACAACAATATATCAACACACTTTTGTAACACCGTAATTTAGCACTACCTTCCATGTACTATTAAACGGTAGCCAGATGGCGTCACATGTTCTTTTGGTTAGAAGCGCAAGCTCGATAGAAGAAGGGAGACTTCGTCAGCAGAATGATGGAGTGATGTTGGTGAATCTGTGTTTTATATATGTTTTGTTTCCTGTCTTGTGTTGTGGAACGTGTCAAGTATTAAATAATATTTGTTCCTGAAACCATCCCGGCTGTTTATTATTTTGTCCTGAGCTAACAACATTGGAGGGATACACTTTTATTTCATTGCTTCCCATTTTTGATTTCATTATCGATGATATTTCAGAGTTTTATCAATTCTTCTCTAGGAAATTTTTTTCTGCAAAAATATATCATAAACAATATCAAATCTTTTTTCACACAAATTTTTATTGAAACACTTCACAAAAGGCAATACATGCGATTATTTACTAACAATCGCACTGAGAAGCAACACAGGGACTAATGGCAACGGACCTCGTAATTTTGTACCTCAGTCGTGTGATGAAGCCTCGATACTTGAGGTAGCACATCTTTCTTCAAACTTCAACACCATACTATTGGGAGTACTTGGGACCTCGACCAGATTTAAAGTGCGTCAGCCTCGCAGCAGAGCGGGTCTTTAATGACATCGGAGTTTGAGCTCACAACTAATCAGAAACAACGCCGGCCGTGAATCCACGATCATCACATATAGGTTACCGAAGCCACAAAAAAAAGCAATCCATTTAAATCCTTTGCAATAATTACAAAGACGAAATAGATCAATTATAGCTTGCTAAAAAATCTTTGAAATCTCTGAGCTTTTAATGGTATACAAAATCATTAATACAGGTAATAAAAATTAAGAATTTTCCTTAGAAATTCGTCACTGAAACGTCTCACGATAGCAAAAGTTCGTAAAATTTACATTTGAGATAACTCCAGAAAGGAAAGGGATCCGTCTTATGAAAATTCTATGAGATATCTCAACAATTAATAATAAAGGTAAAAAAAATATATGAAAATTGTTTAAGGAAACGTGACACAAAGAGCAAATGAACGGATATTTAATTAAAATGACAGCAAAAGATGAAATAAGTACCTTATTATTAACGATACACACTCAGAAAAATAATACTGTTTTTTTTTCTTTCAAATCTCTTAATATTAAACATGTTAAATTTTATTTATTTATTTTATTTCATTTAGTCTTGGATTATTTGTTCACCACATTCACTATTGTTTGACTCGTATAAAAACTCATTTATCAAAAGTAAATGAAGCAAATATCACAAATGTGAATGTAAGTAGAATTATTCTCTAATTTATCGTAAAATACATTGTGGAGCTTAGAGAAATTGTAAAATGATCCGTAAATTATAACAAAGAGGAATATCTTACTGAAACATGACACGAGATTATTTGCGGAAATATGTCTGATAAAGCTGCAAAATGAGATGAGAGATATCCATTGTGGCTTACTTAAGTCTTTTGGGATCTCTCGTCTTTTCACATGTATTACTACACCCGTAGAACAAGATACTAGCTGCAAGACGCAAGAACACCGTTTACATTATAAAAAAAAAGCTACCGAAATAACATCAAGTCTCTCTTATCAGCTCACAGACTTACCGGTGACCCGTCAACTGAAGTTTTAGTTCGAAGTTAATTGACTTGTTTTCTTTTAATAAATTTACTGTGCGCCAAAAGATTCTGAAGCTATCTTCCGCTCCCATCAGCAAGACGGCTTAAGCCCGCCAGAGATAGTCGGGGGGAGGGGGACGAAGGAAAGGGGAGGTTCTGTTACACGAAATTCAATACCACTTAGTATTTACTAAAGAGCTTATCGAAAATAAGATTTGAATTATGAAATTTTCGGTGGGGGTATTTTATTGCCAACCTCTTAATAAATGGATCGAGTGTTATCAAATCATCCGCCCCTTTCCCGCCTTCGGAATACGTTTTCTTTTTTTCATCCTTGGAATTCAGAGCTCTTTTTTGGAGATAATTCCGGCTTGGTGAAACTCCCCCTTTAAGGAACATTTTGCAAGTGTTGATAATACGTCGTAAATCTCTCAAAAGATGTGCGCCAGTGAGAGAGAAAAAAAAAAAGAAGTTTTAATTTTCGAAAGCGTACTTTTTAATTCTAGAGAATATCCTTCGGAATGCGCAGAATAGAATAGAACTAAGAGTTGACAGGGATGTTTTAAAGGACAATGAACTAATCTGAACTTTCGTTTTTATTAAAAGCAATTCATTCAAAGAACATGTTTGCTTTACCCAGAGTAGAACAGTTTTTTTGCGTGCAAAACTTAGTTTAAACTAGCTTAAAGAATGCTTTAGGTAACCGTTGAGATGAAACATTGCCACTAAATAATAAAAATTGGAAGCTTTCCTAGAATGTGAATATATATATACGTAAAAGAAGGGAAAATGCTCTATGGGGATGATTCTCAATTAAGTTATTAAAATAATCTTAATAGAGCTTTCTTTAGCAAATGCATATTGTCTACGCGAATATTAGAACACTAGCTGATACCCGCCCGCTCTGCTGGGCAGACGATAATATTATATTTTGGAACCTATACGTAAAATATCAAGAAAATTTTCAATTTTTGAACGATAATTATAATTTGAATTTAAATTTTTAAGAAATAGATTGTCCGTAATAATGGTTATCCACCACTTTCAAATATATGAGAAAAGTATTTAATTGTTAATAAATTATCAATGAATGGGTAAGTTAGTCAGTAAATCTGTCAATGTACAGAATTCCGCTTCACCCATGAGGCACGATGGTAAAGAAGTGTAGTGCGATGCGTTCCCATTTTTTTACATGTCGGATCCCCAGTAGACTTAAACCATGTAAAAATTGCTAACATAAAAATAAAAATACATTTTTATATATTTTTTTATTTTTTTAAACCTATTGAATCAATTTTTTTGTGTATTACGTTTCTATTGTCTTTATTTTTTATGCATGGCAATTTTTGAGAGTGACAACTACATTTTTATTTTTTATTATATCAATTTATTTATCTTAATTATTACATTCATTATTATTTTATCTCTTGTGTAATTTCAGAAATAATAGTTAAATATAAGAAAATATGAAATAAGCCTAACAATCTCCAAAACTTTCTGAGACACATTATTTGTTCGTTTTTTGGTTAGCAAGGATGATTAGATTTTCACGAACTAACTCATTAACATCACATAATAATTGACATTTGAAAACAGTCACTTTGTATCTACACCAGCTAATTTTAAATCTAGCCCTTGTGCTTTATTGATAACAATCGCAAAGCTGACTGGAAACAGTAACACGCTTAAATTCATAATGATTCAATCTGGGATGGAATTAGTGGTACTTTTGGAATGAATACATTTTACTCTCATAGCTTCCTGTAAAATAGCCGAGCACTGTTTTTCTTAGAGTTTTCTTTGAGTCTTGAAGCTTACATATTAGGAGATGAAATTACGCACAGAATTATTTGGTGTACTAATTTTTAAATAAGAAGTATTTCCAGGTGGCTATGTCCTTGGATTGACAAGTTGTTAAACTCCACAGGATGATAACAGTATCTCTATCTCTATGATTGTATCTATAGACTCGTACTTTATCTGTTCAGTTATTGTGTCAGTTTCTCTAGCATAAAATCGTTAATTTTATCTGCTGATTCATTTGTGAGTCAAATTGCTCTTTCTTTCAGCCACGATAAGCTATTTAATGTGGCATATTCAATATTTGGGTATATTCATCCAGTCAGTAATCATACTCCCACAGTATAACATAGGTTATTCCGGAATAGTTATCTTTCCTTCTTGCTCTATAATATTTCAAATTTACCTATGTCTAATCCAATAGTTCGGAAAACTCTCTTTCGAGTTCAAGTCGTTTTGAAGAGACTCATATTAACTTTTCAAGGATAGGAAGAACTTTATATGAGGCCATCAAATTGAAGATTTCAAACAGGCTTTAATTTCATCTGCTCATGTCACGCGACAAAGTTTGTCTAAGTCACCGTAAAGACCAGTCAACCACCCAGTCGATTACTTCCTTTGATGTCAACTGCAATTGAATAAAGAAAGTAGAATAGCTCTTAAAAATCATAGCTTTAAACCAATTCTATATTTCTGAATAATTCTGATAAAATATCAATCTATTTAAAAATCAAAAACGTTTATTTCCTAGAAACCATAAATAGAAACAAACTTTATAATATTAACATTAGATTACAGTTAATGCGTACATCAAATAATATTTTGACAGCCACTTATTTTTATCAATGACATGTAATAACATACCGTTGAGTGTTCTTCAAATCCAATATCTTCGTAAGATTGCGTTTAGATTTACAAATATGTAATTTATCAATAATTGATAATAAAATACTTTTCTCATAAATTTAGACTTACGTCTAGGTTCCACAACAATAAAAATATCGTTTTCTCATAAACGGGCGAAATCAGCTGGGGTTACCATGGTATAGCTTTTTAAAATTCACAATGCAAGGTCATTTAATGCTTCAATTGGCGATTGAAGATATTTGATGATAAATCTCTACATGTAGAATTTCCGGGCTCAACATCGTGCGCTACTCAAGAAGTCATCATTTTGACATTTTTCAAAATCAAAGTTTTGAGCTAACTACACTTTCCCAACAGTGGGATTCAAATTCATTTATTTCATATCGCTAAATATGTACGTTTCCTACTATCGACATTTTGAAATTTCGCATAAAAATCTTCGACAAAATCTTGTCAATCCTCCATCAGCGCCTCAATATTAAATTATTTGGTATTTTTCCATTTTTAAAGCGCAAATATCATAAAATGAAAGCTGATTGGTATGCCAATACGGTAAACATATAAAAATATATATCCCGATTAGCTCTGATCATATCACTTTTGGCGATAAAGTCGCCAAAAATGACATTATTGATAGATACTGAAAAAGATTAATGGATGAAAATTGATACATTTGGATAAAATTCCGTAAAATCCGACTTGACAGTCTACATCATAAATAGGTATATACTAAATTTCAAGTCAATCAGTAGCATTACAGTTTAGAGATTTCAGTGATGGTAGTCAGTGGTATTCGCTTATATAGATGACGCAACACCATTATTAATACAGATCGACTCTTGCCGGTCGTGATATCTTCATTAAGCATTTCTTTTAACAACTAGATTTTCTATGATTTTGCATTTATGAACAATTATTCCCTAATTTTGTAGTAGTTACTATAGATTTTAAATATGAAAGGAGAAAAATAACGATACAAAAATTCTTAAATTTATATTGAAAACATGGTTGAGTCGTAGTGAATAAGGAATAACTATTAAGTGCTTTTGTTTTACCACGGGTTTGAAAGGTAAAATTTGATGCATCCAAGATATATAGTATCTGGATATTAAATGATACATGTATGATATTAATGTGTACATATTATACACATACCATGACATGTATTAATGATGCTCCAATTAATACATATGATACAAGATATGAACACATCATTTATTAGTGGTTATATTAATTTTACGTGAAACAAATTTAAAACATTAAGCAATTTTAACAGAACCTCTCCTCTTGTTTAACTATCTCAAACATGATTTGACCTTGTAAATCGAAATTAAAATAAAAGCCCAAATCAACATACATATTATTAGATAGAATAAAAATATGTTCTTAAATCAGAATTTTATTGCTGCGCTCCCCATTATGCCCCAGCCGATAATGTAGATTCAGGCCTTATTGGATTAATCTTCTTTTCACACTAAAACCATACCATGTCTAACATATAATACACAAACTATAAATGAAACATCTAGTTGCATTGAATTACATATAAACAATTGTTACATATTGCTTATATATATACATATATATATATCACTAGTCTGTTCCCTTGTTATTCTTAACTGCCGAAAGGCTGCAGCTATATTCATAAAAGTGATGTTTAAGTATATGAAAACAAACTTTGCGCTACTGATGAGAATCCGCTTACAAAGGCCACCTGGTGGAAACTACTAGAGATTAGCGTTCTATATCAGAAAGTTCAGTGGGGAAGTATTGACAGGCACAACCTGGGTTCCCATTAATTCAAGATTTCACCAGGTATTCTGTTCTTAATCTAGCTCCAAAATGAAATTATGGGAAGTTTATATAAAGCACTACTGTTGCACGAAAATCCGTTAACTATCTCATGGAAAGGCAGTCAAGTCATTAAAAACATATTTTATTAATTTGAATTTAAAATATTGTTGCTTTTATTTGTATAGACATATTTTAAATAAAAGCTCCATTATCTACATTTCATTCAACCTCACGGCAGGATGTTTGTATTGTGATAGAGTAAGGTATAATAATTTTATAAATTTGATATCCTATTTTTGCTCTTAAATCAAAGGGTTTCTACAAGAAAATGTGATTCAAAATTGAAGCATAAAGGTTGAACCACCACTGATTTAGAGCATCATCAAGTGGTTCTAAAACACTCATTGTGGATATCAATGCTAAAACAGAACTTACAAAATGTTTCATGCAAACTGTTACGCCACAGAGCTTGAACTTGAGATAAAAGATTTTCCTTTGAATAGAAAAACGAGTCTGCATCGCATCAAGAAAGGACATGCGTAATTCCCATTCGAAAGGACTATGATTTGAACCCCACCCTTTTATACGCCCTGGACATTACTCATGAAGCTCGGTTTTGAAGTTATTTTCAAAAACGAATATCGAGATAGACAAA
>BMAW01064715.1:741715-786392 GCA_019974015.1 Nephila pilipes | reverse complement strand
TATCGTTTGCTTTAATTTTAATTACGTTCAGTTCAACTATATTCAATTTAAAAATTTATCATTTACTTTAATTTTAATTACATGTTGCTGATATAATATTCAATTTAATAATTTATCGTTTGCTTTAATTTAATTACATTTAGCTTAAATATATTCAATTTAATCATTTATCGTTTTCCTTTAATTTTAATATCGGAAAAGTTTACTAATGTCCATTTCTCGATATTTCATTGTTTACTTTAATTCTTATATTTAATTGAGTAATTTAATAATAATTATAAAAAAAATCGCATCTTGAGTGGCTTAATCTATTTTTTCAAAACTTTGTATAGAACTTTTTAAATTTTTAATTTTGTTTTCCATCTATTTTTCTTTTCTTTTCTTTTTTTTTTTTTTTAAAGAAGTTGATTGTTGGCTTTTTAAATTTGTTACATATTGTTTTTTTCAATATATTTCCTATAATATTTTTGTTTAGTAATTTTAAGTGCATAGGTAAATTTAGTGTCTTTAAATTAGTAAATTTACTTATGTAGTTTAATTTGAAGCAATCAATCAGTTTTTACTTTGAGGATGAATTTTTTGATACAGTGAGAAGGTACTTGTGTTGTGTGTGTGCGTGCGTGTGTAGTAGTTTGAAAAATTCTGTAATGTTTTCTATATTTGTAAATATTTTAATAGTAATGCTTGTTTTATTTTATTACAGTTTGTCCAAGTTCTTTTCGAATGAGGTATTTAGTTTCTTTCAGTTTTTAATTTTTTCTTTTTTAAATAGTTTTAATATGTTAGTTATGATAACGAGTCAGAGGTGAATATTTATATTACATTATGTTTTAGCTTGCTTATCACTGTGATTATTTTTTGGATTATTAACTTTATTCTTTTCAGTTGTTTTTAATTGGTGATACTACATTTTAGATGGTAAATATAGTAGTTTTAAATATATGAAATATTAGATGGTAAATATAGTAGTTAGATGTTTTGTGGGAAAATTGAAGATATTTATTATGTTTACCTCCCCCTTTCTGTAGTTGAATCTCTGAATTACTACCTTTTTCAATGGGTTTTCTTCCATTTACATTGTAATTATGTCTGGGTCAAAACTTCATGTGTTTTTTTCTCACATTTCAAAGCGCTCAATTGAGCTGACCTTTTATGTACACGATTGATTTGGATGACAAAAAGATAATTTAATTATAGTTAACAAAAATTAATTGATTAAAACTAATTACTTAAAAACTTAAATTTTCCTCCAACTTTCTCTCAAAGTCGCCAAATCAGTCGCCAAGGTGAAGGGGTCATTGCTTAAACTCATTTTTGTTATCTAGTGACATATCTGTAAATCCATCTTTTCCTTCATAAGAGAAGCTTTGCTGGGAAGCATCAACTCATGTTCGTAACATTGCTTCCCATCTTCAAAATAGGCGAAAGTCACTGAAAATGAATGTTACTGACAGACGAATGCTACTCCAAAAATTTAAGGTATAAACTTATGTTACACAAAAAATGAAGTTTGAAAGAAAACCCATGTTCAAAAAACTCATTTTTTACCGGTGACTTATTTATAATATATTTCACAGAAATGTGGTGATTTTGATTAATTGTGGTGATTTTACCAGTAATTACCGGTAAACATGCATTATTCAATTCCAAAATATAAAACAGTATTAAGTACATTATTTCCATTTTTTAAATTTTGCTTATCTTTCACTTTTTTTTAAAAGATTGTTTGGCTTTTTAATAATTTGTTTTGAAATTTTGGTTTTAAAATTTTAGATTATTTAGCTATTTAAGTAAAATTTTATTTTATTTGTATAAATATTTATGTTTATAAGATATTATTATAATAATATAATTAGGGATAATAATTGATTATTAAATATTATTATTAGTGATTCTTTAAATAATTATTATTATTAGTGATTTTATTAAATAGTTAGCTTTTTCCTCTGAATTGTTTTGCTCTTAGTTTTGGATTAGATTGGATATTCATAGAATGTTATGTGATTGTCAAATTTACTATTTGTGTATTTTATATATATATATATATATATATATATATATATACAAACATTAAAATAATGATAGAAATTAAAGTAGAAATAATCATTTAGTAATAAACTGAAAATATTAATTTTAAGAAATATATCGCTGGTTACATTAAAGAAAATTACCCTATTAATTTTATTAATAAACATTAAAAATAATTAAGATAAATAATAATAGAAATAATATATTCTGTGTCTATATATTATATATATATATACATAAATGTGTGTGTTTAGTTGTTGGTGGATCTATGTATAAACTTAAAAATACATTTATTCATTTGTAATTTATCTTAATCATTTATAAAGGTTTATTTTAAGGTGATTTGCATTAAAGCAACATGTGAAAAACTTCTTATAATAATTATTTTTAATTTATGGCAACTCTTACTGAATTATTATTTCTAATAATATAATTAAGCTTAACGCTTATAAAAAATAGGATTATGTTTACAACAACTCCTAAAAAAGTAACTTATTGAAATAAAATTTAAAGCTGTGACATACATGCTTCTCCAAATTTTTTAATCCAATTGTATTATATTTTAAATGATATTGATAAGCGTCGTGCCTATTTTAAACAGTTGTTACAATTGTTTGATGTGACTTGGTAAATGATATTTTTGATAAAGCTCAATTTGAAAATGGTTCGTGGCTTAACGAGTAGGATGCAGAGGGTTTCATGGTACCGGGTGACACAAATGTGAGGGGTGGCATGGAGCGGCCCAGCTGGCGTATCTTGTCTGCAATATCAGGCCATGGTCAATAGATCAAATAACTGTATTCTCACCGGGACTACATATCTACTTATGTAGAATTTCAAGATGGTGAGAAGTTAGTAACGTCGCACTAAGAAACAACAGAAGGGCTGTCAATGGCAAGCCTCGTAATTTTGAGATTCGGTCAAATGTCAAGGATACGTGAGCTGCCACCACCCTCTCCAAACTTCCCCACCACAGCCAATGGGAGGACTTTGGACCTCGACGTATTTAAAGTGCATCATCCGCGCTGTACAGCGAGTCTTTAGGAGCTCGAACTCACGATTCTATAAAAGGCCGGCAGCAAATCCGCGATCTCAGAATTTCAAGGCATTTGAACAAATAGAAGTAGTTCAAAATAGAGTTATAAGATTTGACCGGAACAAATATATTTACATTTATGTGAAGTTATATAAGAAGTAATATAATACTTATTTTATATAAATATTTTATACAAAATAAGAAAAAAAAAATTCTTTTGAATCTCGAAACGGATGCGACCGGCTACGATCCGCTGTTGCCAAGCAACAAACGCAATTAGTGTGTCCGTTTTAATTTTTGAATTACTGTCTAATTGTCTTTGAACAACTCATACACGTGATGGAGAGCAAGTGACATAATTTCTTCAACTTTTTCATAATTTAGAAAGAACGGTGCAGCTTTGATATTGTTCATTTTACACTAAGAGTAAGTTTCAGGTGTACCTAAAGTTATTACATTGTAAATTCATGTATTGAGGTAAATGTTTGTTTTGTTTATATTTTTGAACTTTTCAATTGCTTTACGGTTTTACCCACGTAGAATGTTACCATTTCGTTTTTTATGTATTAAAGTACAAGTAATTTTATTTTATGCAAACGTAATGCATTTTTTGATATTATAATTTTTTATTTCTATTGAGGGACAACAAATTTAGAGTTCTCATTGGGTGGCAGAAATCCACACTATGCTATTGTAAATTGTAAAAAGAAAGAATAAATGAATAAATATCAATATGATGAGTAATAATAAAGTAGTTAAAAAATTACCATATGAGCAAAAATTTTAAAATCTTATTAAAGGAAAACGAGCCTGAGAATTTTGCTCTGTATTATAAAACTAAATAATATATCTTTTTTTTTTTATTTATGTTTATTTTATTATTATTATTTCGCGTAATTACATAATAAATGTTATTTATTTAAATATTTATTTTTTTTTTTCATAATAAATACTGTGAAAAGGAAGAATGAAGAAAGAGAACGTGAGAACCATATTATCTTGAGTTCCAACATAGCACGTTTTTGTCTCGTGGTGCCATCTAGGGATAGATTTATAACATTTACTATTTATTTATACACGCACACGCACACACACACACACACACATATATATATATGATCTAATAAATAAAACTTTGATCTCCATTCATAACATTTTAATATCTTCATGCAATCGATATATTAAAAACATCATTAAAATCATATATATTATAGTTCAGTTCCTTAGAAACGGACTTATTTTATTAAAGCGTTACCTACAAACATGCAAACATTTCTTTCCCCTTTTGAAATAAACGTATATCATTTTCGGATTTTTAAGACTTCGTCAAAATTTTTGAATTTACACATGTTTAACGAAATACGTATCTCACCTTTAAACCAACAAATTTTTTTTTTGTTTATTTGTTCAATATTCTAAATTATACACAGATTATGTTTTTATCTGGTTATTTAAGTTTTAACAGGGTACTTTTGTTTGGATATTTATTCGACTATTTTTTCCCCTCATTCAGTGTTTTTCGTTTATTACTGATTTCTTTATTTCAAATATTTTATACATTGGTGGTTTTTACCTTGATGAGCTATTTCAGCTTTATATATCTTACAAACATAACATGTTTGAGACACGAGGAATATAATCAAGAATTTTATCTATCACTTATTGAGCAAAATTCAAACAGAATTGTAGAGTAACCACTATCGATTAAAAGAAATAAAAATACCGTTTTTCTAAAAATTATATAATATTAAAAATATTTATTCCCATTTTAGAAATGATCACTTCATCCGAAAAATTATTCAGTAGTTTAAATTTGCCGTTGTAATCTGAAATTCATATATATATATATATGGTGGCCAAAATTGTGGACTCTGTTTTATGTGTTTTTTAATTTCATATGCTTATAGAAAATGTTACGTTTCACAAAATGCAACATCGTATACATCATTTTAAAGAGAATTTAATGCCGAACTTAATGCAAAAAAACAAAATTCAAATATTTGTAATAAAAAAACGTTATTCGTAATTTAATCTAAAAGAAAAAAACAATCACAGTTATGAAGTGGTTAGTAATATCTAATTTTCCTGGTCAATCACTCTTCTTGTTCTGGAAACCAATGAAATGTAACGGGGAACCAATCACTTCCAGCAGAAGCTGACATCACATTTACAGTTGGAATAAGTCATTATTGTGCTTTGTTCTACAGAAAGGGATGAGTGTTTCAAATTATAAATAAGAATGGTAAAAATTTTAATATTTTGTCAAGAAGCAATGACATGAAATAAAAGAGCAGATAGGGAACCTAGAAAGAGAGGCAAGTTTATTGTGTTATGAGAAAGTGGCATTTCCTATGCTGAAATTGCAAGACAGGTGGGTGGTTCAGTAACTTTATCTGGAGTCCGAAAGTTTTGTGTACGATATCAGGAGACACATTCAATAAAAAACAAAGCAGAAAAAGGCCGAAAACATTGCTCCATATCTGTTTATGATAGTAGAATAGAAAAACTATGTCTTCAAGATAGAAGAATGTCATCAACGGCCATTAGAAGTGATATGAATGATGCTGATGTTTCTGTCAGTTCAAGAACAATCAGAAGATTAAAAGATGTTGAACTAAGAGGTATAATTCCACGAAAAAAGCCTTATCTCAATTTCCCACAGCGCAAAGAAAACTTCAGTGGAAAAAAGAACACGATTGGACAGATGATCAGTGGTTACAAGTTATATGGGGCGATGAAACTAAGATATTATTCAGTAGTGACGGACGAAAATATGTAAGACGTAAGAATAGAAGAGCTGCATCCTGACTGCATTAAGGCAACTATGAAGAACCCGCTTAATGTTAAGATTTGGTCATGCATGTGAGCAGATGGTATTGGTCGACTTTATGTCATTGATAGGACACTGAATGCCAGAAAATACATTGACATTATTTTGGAACTAAAACTTTTACCTTCCATCAGGGATCTCTTTCCCAACAGTGCTTCATTTATTTTTCAGTAGGATTCAGTTCCCTGCCAATTAAGGAAATAGTCCTACCTCAATCCTATCGAAAACTTGTGACACCATTTGAAAATTCTTGTCCGAACGAGGCGCCCATCAAATAAAAGGGAACTTATTGAGGCTATAATTATTTCCTGGCGTCATGTAATATCGAAGGAAGAGCTTGAAACTATCGTCAGTTTAATGAAACATCTATATGAAGCTGTAATAAAAAAATAAAGGCTACCCTACTAAGTACTGATAATTCACTGCAATCATCAGAATCTAACGAATATGGATAATTATTGTAGCTTAACTTCTTTTGTATTGCAAGTATTTGAATTTTGTTTTTTGTATTGAATTTAATATTAAATTATCTTTAAAATGACTTTGATGGCTCTGTATTTTGTGAAACGTAACATTTTCTATAAACATTCAAAGTTAAAAAACATAAAAATTACCAAACATGTCCACAATTTCGGCCACCACTGTATATATGGTTGATTTTCTGAATATTCTGAATTTCTAGTTAGTTAACATAATTTTTAAAAATGTAATTCACAGAAGTGTGATGATTTAATTTAGTAATATTGGTAGAAACCCATAATATTCTACATTATATTTTTTATAATGTATTTGGAACTGATATTTTAAATATTTAATTTTTTATTCGTTAATATTATCATAGATTTTGTGGTGGATATATATATGTGTGTGTGTATTTGGTACGTGATAAGCATTGTACTTTATAATTGTTCAATTTTCCTATGCATTTAGTTTAAATCTATTTGTGGTATGTAGTTTACATTTAGGGTACTAGATGGCAGCACGAAATTCCTCTTGTGTCTGATAAGTACAAATTTACAATTTGTATTCCTGTGTAACTTAGTATTATTTATTTCATAAAAAAACATGAAAATATAAGTCTGATAGTATATTTTTACTTTAAAGAATAATAATATTTTTTGAAAGAAATTTCAGCAATTCTTCTTAAATTTTAACTTGTGCATGTGTCATATTCCTGAATACTCAGCAATAATGTTAAGATACATATATTAAAATTTACATAGAAGAATGTTGTAGAGTTAAAATTCGTTGTAATTATTTTCATAGTTTTTAGAAATTAAATAGATAATTCAGAACAATAATTTGTTGAATATTACTTTTCTCAATAGAGGAATGAGTTCATTAACAACTGTTGTTTGAAATAAAGAATTTTTTTTAATAAATAATTTTTAATATAAGCATAATTTATAACTCTAAATTTTGTATTTAATCATTAAATCGCTCTAACTCTAAACTAATTATAAATGAAAAAACAAACCACTTCTTAAGATATTTAAGAACAATTTTATTTAACTCATTTTCTGGAAACTTTGAAATTAAAATATTTTTCAAAAAATAATTTTTTTTTTGTATGGATTAAAAATATTTGTATGATAAATAAAATAATTCTAAATTATATCTTTGTCTAGAGCTAAAAGCAATTTTATGAATATTCGAATTCATAAGACCTGGATTTCTGCTTATATGAAAAAGAGATTTTAGTTATGCAGCCTTAAATAATAAATGCGTAAATAAAAATAATAAATTTGTATCAAACAGAAAGGAGCTACTTATCATTTTTTATAATTATTCAAACGATAGAAGCAATTTTATTTGAAATTATTAAAACAAGTGTATTGTTTTTTTCTTCGAAATTTTTAGAATAAATTAATATATTAATAATCTTTCAATTATTTACAATTTTACGTATATGAAGAAGCAATTTGTTAAGGAGAAACCTTAACAAAAATAAATATTGAAAGTTCGCGAAATAAAGTATCTACATCTTTAAATCGCAAAGTTTATTGAGGCAATGCATACATTTAACCCGCATTTTGTGATCATTATTCATAGAGGGAAATATCTAACTTGAAAATAATTGTAATTTTAATATTTATTTATTTTCTGTTATTATTCTATAATACTGCTAAGTCACGTTAAATAATAAAAAGTTTTAGTGTAATTCTCTTCAAGGGGAAAAATATTGTTCACGTAATAAGTAATTTAAAGCCACTGTTCGCTTTTCTCAAAGTGTACCACACCCATTATAGATAATACAATATAATTTTTTTTTTCATGATTTAATACATAATGGAGTTACCGATAAACATCTTTGAAATTTTTTCTGTTGAAAAAGGAAATGGAAAAAATATAATGTTTTGAATAAGAAATAGCAGAAAAAAATTAGGCTGAAATACCCAATATCTCTAAAAAGAAATGCAAAAATTTCTTATTCGTAAAATTATTTTACAATTTTATAAGCATTTCTTGAAATTTGATATTCATTGTTTCTTTGGATTAAAAAAAAAAACATTTTCAATTTTAAAAAAATCTTATTTAATCTCATTTTTCTAGAGTTATTTAAACTGAAGAAAACAATGTGTTTAATACTTTTCTTAATGTTCGTCATTCTACTCGAATTCCTCCCAGTAGTAAATGCAAATATTTTCCGTATTCCATTCCTTAGAGAATACTTTTTGCTTTTTATTGTTGTTTGCAAAAGAAGATATTTTCCATTATTTATAAGTTAATGAATAACTACTTGTTTTATATTTTTCAATTATTCAAAGAAAGTATGAAGTCATCTTGAGCATTTATGTCATTGGTCTTTATTTACGTTTACAAAAGGTTAAAAAGAAAATTTTAAAATATTAACTATTACAAAATCATATATGCTGTATCTGTTTAGTTAACCAACGCTTTGTTTAAATAACAAGAAACCACTGAATCGTTTTATTCAGGTAACTAAGCCATTAAAATGCTTAAAATAATACATTTTTTTTTTTTTTTTTTTTTTTTAAAAAAAAAAGTTCTGTAAAAATTTAGAGGGCACCTCGCTCACTCAGTAAATGTATTTTTTACGAGAATTCGATAAATGGAACGGTTGGAAATTGGATTTTTGGATTTTTAAATTTTTTTTCTTGGATTTAACGGTAGGAAACAGGATTTCGGATTTAATAAATGTATAACGTCACGAGAAAAATATCTTTGTTTGGGGTTTTTTAAAAAAATTTTTAGGATTCTGATACACTTTCTTCAAAATCCATTTTATCTATATAGTTCTGAAATTTTCCACAGTATAAAACGAGGTTGTTTCCTACAAAAAGAGCATAATTTTTTTTCTAATAAATCCTTGTGAATTTTAAGTACAGCATAGCATTCGAGAAAAAAAATTTAGGAAAATTTGAATCATAAAATAAAAATTTAAAATTTTTTCACTAAATTTAAATTTTGAAACTATGTTCAGTATATATGTAGTTAGAACGTTATGTCTTATAAGAACTTTACGAACTTTCAAACTATAAATGGAGAGGAGTTTATGCAAGATGTACTTAAAGGTCTCAGTACAGGACTTACAAATGTACATACAACTATTAATTAATAATTGTTCATACATAGTTATTTATGTATATGAGTGTAATTTAACTTATATATGTGTAACAGACATCTCAATTTTAAAATATGACTTTTATTTTTTATTGCCTTGAATTTTAAAAAATAGAGGATTATTTAATATTGTCATAAAATAAGTTGATTTTTCTTTCTCGAAGACTTCTCAGTCACCTTTTTAAGAAAATTAAATTAAGCATAGCAGGAAAAAAAAGAAAGAAAAGAGAGAAAAAAAATTGATATTTCATAATGAATTCTAAATAATGATTTACAGATACCCACAATGTAACACAATATGAGTTTGCTTTATTTAATTTTATTACGAAGAATTTTGAAAGAACATTATATGACTCGAATAACATTTAAATGTCTGACTTTTCAATTCGTAATGATAGTTTCATATTTTTAATTACAAATAAAATCACAAGTAAATGAATAATAAACGAAATAAACGTATTAAATACTGACATTACAATGTATATGCAATAATTCTGAAATAATTAGTCTCACTTTTAAAAATTGTTTTTGACACAATCCATCAGTTTTTTTCAATCGGAATAATGAATTAGTAAACATTTAAAAATTTAAAGAAGTGGAATTTAACAAAAAAATTACTGATATAAAACATGTTAAGAAGCGATAAATAAAACAAAACTTTTTTCTTTACGAATTAATGCTCAAAGATAATTATTCATATCCATTACAAATAATTATTTTTATTATTGTATATATTACTAAAAAATTCATCTTTTTATAGGACACATTATTTTTTAATATATTAATAGTTTCAAACAATGCATTCAAATAACTTGTCTGAAAGCAGAAAAAGACTCAAATTTCAAATAAATTTTCTTTTTATAAATTTAGATCGGAAATTTTTTTTCTTCTTAATTTGAATTTAATGCTTGAGAATTCCGATTTCTTTCAAGAAGTCCTTTTATGTGAAATAGCATTACACTACAAAAATTTTATATAAAAAGTCAGAAGATATTTTGAAACAGCATTATTTCTGTGTGCAACATGGAAATAATGACTCATGAAAAACTCTTTTTGGTAAAGCATATTATTGTTTATTTATTTTTATTCTATTATCTTCAGACACGATTCAAAAAGAAAATCAAAGTCAAGGTTGATGCGTATTAGCAATCATTTATAAAAGAAATATACTTAAGTCTTCGTAAACTATTGTAAGATTTGTCCTTCGGGATTTCCCAGCCATGGGTAACGCTTAGGACAGGGAATGCAACTCTTCATCAGGATGTTTCGTTTTTTAAAGTTGCAAGTTACAGGTTTGCAGTCTTCAGCCTGTGTAACAACAGATCAAATTATTAGTATTAAAAGGTCAAGTTTACATTTGAAAATAAACCATTTTTTTTCTTTCTCATAACCCATCTACATCTTTTTCAACGTAACTTTATTCGAACGAAAGTTTTGATGTTTCTTCTAGAATACCAAATGAATTTCTTTGAATTACTTGTAGAAAAGTTATATTTATGAATGAATTTGCGTAATGTGAATTGTTTGGTGAGATGTTACGTGTATGAATGAATTTCCCGCGTAGTTATTAACTTGCGAACACTATTATGCTTTTTAATGTCAATGATTAGTGTCTTTGGCATTTGGGATTTTGCAGAGAAATTGCACAAAATACTGAGATAGAAGGATCAATGCATTTATGATAACTGAGGTGGTTTTTTTTTTTTTTTTTGTAATATTGTAAATATTGGCAAAGGTAGACGTTCTTAGCGCAGGTAGCGATTTCATAAAATATTTCATTCGAATATTGAGACTTTGTAACTAGCATGGGTATTCCAAAGCACAAAGGTGAAAAATAATGTGACTCCCTAAATAAGCTTCGTAATTCACGTCTCATCTCTACAATATTTCGTGTCAATGTTAATGACTCAAAGAGAACTACATTGTGGTGTTAATAGGTTAATCAATTAAGTTAATTAACTTAATTAATTAACTTCTAAAAATCCAATTCCACTAAGTTTTTTTTCTTCCAGAATTAGGTTGAAAAAGAATTTTATTCGACTCTGATCATGACCTAACGTATAGATGGAATGGAAGTTTGGAGAGTGAGGTGTCAGCTCAGTTGTCGTCTTCGAACGAGGTTCAAAATTGCGAGGTCCGTCGCCAATAGTCCTCGTATTGTTTTTTAGTGCGACATTATTAAACAATCGAATCAAAAATCAGTTTTGATAGCGCCTCGTTAATGATTGGACTCGTACAAAAAATTTATTAAATGGTAAATATCCTTTTAAAATTTTCGATATCATGTTGTAATTTCAAAATTGAATAATAATTCTTAATCTGTTGGAGGAAATTACAAGAAGTTTTATTAATAAGTTTCCTGACATTAGAAATCCAAATGTATAAAAATTTTGGTATGTTACAATTCATTTTTGTTTTGAAAAAGAATGTGGCTGCGGTGGCCTAGTACATAGTCGCGGACTTGCGGCAGACGGTTATCGTCGAGTCGTGAGTTCGAGCCTTGATGCCACTAAAGATTCGCAGTATAGCCAAGGTTGATGCACGTTAAATCTGTCGAGGTTCGAAGTCCTCCCGTTGTGGAAGTTAGGAAATGGAGGTGCTAGTTCAGGTGTCGTCCTCGTCTGAGGATTAAAATTACGAGATCCGCCGCCAGTAGCTCTCGTATTGCTTCAAGTGCGATATTAATAAAATCGATCAATTAATACTGAATTTAATATATAATCATTGTTTGTAATAACACTACTACACTTTTTTTCAATTTTTTATGCTTTTAGATTTGGAAATAAAGCATTCATTACTTGGAGCAAGAAACTTTGAAAAATGTTGAATAGAATGATTATCGTTAAAGATTTGAGATACTCATTTAACATTAGGGATCCCATTCTGTACCCCCCCCCCATAACTCAGAAACTTTAATACAGAATTCTATCAAATTTGAGACGTAAGCTAATTTTAAGATGAATATGAGATACTTGATAAAAATTTGATTTCATAACTCATAAAATTATTTTTTCGCAGTTAATTAACTATGTTAATTAAATTAACTAATTATCACATTTAAACATAATTAAAAAATCATTAAACCATTAATATTGATATCATTGTCTAGACACTACTAGTAGATGGGATGAGAATCGTTAAACTTATTAAGGCTTCCATCTACCGGTCATTCTGATTTCTAGAACGTAATGTCAATCCTATGGAATTTCTGCTACAGTCCTCAAACCTATACTATTCTATCTACTGGAATGTAAAAAAATGTATCCGAAAGAGCAAAAAATAATGAGGTTTCTGCGGAATTACATTCTCCCTCCCCTCCGATTTATGAAAATGTTTTTTGGCCCGGAAAACCCACAAATTAATCAATAAAATAGGGTTAAAAATATTCTTAAAAATTGGAGGAAACGTGTTAGTCCGCAGAAACCTTCCTTATCTTTTGCTTTTACAGATGTCCTTTTTTGCATTCACATAGATAAAATAGTAAAGATTTGAAGACGATAGTAGAAATTCAATAGGATTAACGTTACATTTACGAAATCAAAATGGCCGATAGAAGGGAACTTTTAAATTTAACGATTTTTTTAAAAATATAGTTCAAAAGATATTCAATAGAATATTATACATAACACTACAATTATATTAATTTTATGGTTGAAATATAAATTATGAGTTATCATTACATAATCATTACATAACTTTTTAAATAAAATTCAAATGAATAATGATGCAATCTTAAATTCGACTACAAACGTAAATAATTATGCTTATCATAAGATATTTCTTATCAGTTTTTTTTTAAATGAGCGACCTAAGGAGGTACTTAAACCCTATCAAAATTCATTCGAAATATAATAGTGCTTGCGATAATTTTTATCTTGGCATGTTGGGAAATATTCTTCAAATCCTCTCAGAAACAAGAAGTGAACCTCGACTTTTGATCAAGAGATAGTACAGGAGGAGTGTCTCGGTTTATCTCTTCATTTCCTCGTTTCGAAATTTTTCTCAGTAAATCCGTTTCACGTTCATTTCCACAAAAGGCGAGTCCATGAAAAAAGGATGTCACATATACATTTACTTGAACCGGGTTGAAATGAATTCTTTTGCGGAAGTGATCTTTGTTGTTAAAATATGTTTCTTTTCTCGTTTAAGTGATAAGCACATTTGGGATTTTGAATAACAATATTTAGCAAAGTTTATTAGAACTCCAAAGCAATTGTTCAGAAATAACTTGGAGCTGAAATACCATTCAATTTTAATTTCAGTGTGCAAATTTCAAATCATAACATAAGTTTCTTTACTTATTCTGCAAATTCCAGTTCTGACTACAATTTATTACGATGTTTTCAAACTTTACCTGATTTTCCAATTTGTTTTTTTATTTGAAAATAAAAATAAGAAGAGTAAATTTGATACATCGGTTTTCTTAAGTAAATAAAAATAAAAATGGTCAAAAAAATTCTCTATCTGTTATGTAAAAGCAAAAATTATGCTATTAATATTTATTACTATTGACTAAATGCATACAGAAATCTTATTAAACAAAGTATATAGGTAAAATATACCAGTAACTCTAGATGCAAAATCATTTTACCTTCGCTCTGTAATTCGTGGAACATTTTCGCTGAGATTTGTACTCTTCTAGATCAATAGGATTTTTCATATATTCTAGCACTTCTCTAATGCTAACAACGAATACGTCCTCCTTTTGGCGCATCGCATCCAAAAATGCTATAAACCCTTTCAGTCTGTAAGATAAATAAATTATAATCAACATTAAGTGAAAATTTAATTAACTGTGCCTAGACATATCTTAAAATGCTGAATACGAATGTGGTTAAAAACTGCCTATTTTTGACAACAAATGGTGTTGTTATAAGTTGGTTTTATTGTTTTTACCATCTGTTTAAATGAGGCCAAAATAAATTTGATGCTAAGTCATTAGTCAGTCTTGATTTTGCAGCAAATGGTAAGTCAAGTTGCCGTAGTTATTTTGCGTCGAGTTATCACTATAGAATGGCCTGGGTTCTCCAAAACTAAGCAGCAATCAAACAATGGGTTGCATCCTGTGAATCTGCTATAAAAAGGCGAATACAATCTCATTAGGGAGGAATTTATGGCGACGATTTTTTGAGATAGGAAGAGCGTCATACTTATGGACTTAGAAAAAGGAAAAGCGATCACTGAACAATACTACAGTAAATTACTCCATTCGCATTCCGAATGCCCCAGTTGTGATTCCTAACAAGAGTACTTTTTGAACCACCTTCGTTTATGTCTCACGAAAATATAAAATATCTACAACAAATGTTAAAATTTAAATAATCCTCCTCATTAAAAAAATTTCTTAAAAAAATTAATGAATGTATTGAGGTAGACACTGAAATATTGGTTATAACTTAAGCTCATCATCGAAGGGTTAATTTTAATTCTTACTTAACATTGTTGTGATTTAATAGTGAAAGAGTTTTTTTAAAGCATAGTTCAGAGTTATCTTAATTAGCTTATCGATTAGTTAGATGAATAAATATTTTTGTGTTTTTAGATACATTTATGTATGTTTTAAAGATATAATAATAAGTTCAAAACTACTTTACATATTCTGATAAAGATTTAATTTATGTAGTTTTAAAGTACTTTATTTCTGCCAAAGCATGAAGAATGTTTTTGAAATGAACAATTATAAGTAAAATAAGAGATAAAAAATAACTAATGAAACATTCAAATTATGTGAAACTACTTACTTCGAACCATTTTTATAAAATTAAATAGATTAAATAAGAATTAAAAAGCAATATTCGAATACATATATACACTGGTGTAAAAAATTTAGCACCATATAAATTTTAAGCATTTCGCCATGAAATTGCAGAAAATAGTTTATTGCGATCAGAACAAAGAACACGCAATTCGGTAGAAATGTGTTGCGTATGCAAATGTCAGGAACTAAATGTCACAGGCGACGTGAGTGTACGCTAACCGCATGAGGTCGTCGCAAGATACTCAAGACTACAATAAAAGGCGCAATTAAAGACATTCACTGCAAGTGCAAATGAGTTCTTTCGTGAAATATGGCTAGAAGAAATCACCTGGACGACTTCACACGAGGAAGAATGATTGGAAAGCTGGAGGAGGGGCGTAGTTTGACTAGTGTAGCTGAAAAGTTGGGAATAAACTAAAGCGCGGTTTCGCGGGCTTGAAAAGCCTTCCTAACCATAGGTACAGCTTTTAAAAAGGTTGGTGGTGACAACCCTAGCAAAACAACTGCAGTGGATCATCGATATATCGTCAGGCAGGCGAAAAGAACCCGATACCATTGAGCGAGTGCCACTGCTGAGCAACTGTGTACAGTAACAGGGTGACAAGTGTCGTGGTTTACTGTGGCCAGACACCTTCACAAACGTGGCCTATTCGCCCACCGCCCTGAAAGCTGCATACCTTTGAAAGTTGGCTATCGGCGGTACCGCTTAGAGTGGTGTAAGGAGCTCAAAAATTGGACAACTCATCAATGGATTCGTGTCTTTTTTACCGATGAGAGTCGTTTTAATTCCACAAGCGATTCTCAACACCAGTTGATTTGGAGAGAGGTCGGGACAAGCTTTCATCCCAGTAATATCACGGCAAGAGACCGTTACGATGGTTCTGGAGTTGTCTTCTGAGAACGTATTATGCTGAACTGATGAACTCCGCATTTTCGACAGTTGTTCTGCAAACCGGAGATCGCAATTGTAAGGAGGTGATTCTTCCCCATGTGCATCTGTTCGGAGGTGCTATTGGTCCGGACTTCGTTTTCATGGATGACAATGCGCGGCCACACTGGACTGCTGTTGTTCAGTAGCTACTAGAAGGGGAAGATATCACTTGAATGGATTGCCCATCTTTCTCCCCTGATTTAAATCCCATAGAATATGTGTGGGATGCTTTAAGGAGACGTCTTGTGGCCCTATTACATCCTCCGGAGAACACTCAACAACTGAAACAGATGCCAATTGAGGAATGGGCACTCTCACCTCAAGAACTGTTGGACAAAATGGTGCGGAGGATAGAGAGACAATGAAAAGCAACCATTATAGTAAGGGGAGAGCATATCCCATACTGAGGAACATATGCTTGTTGCTCTTCCTCTAGGACAGGTAATCATGTGCAACGATGCTATGAGTTCAGCAAAGCCTTTTTCTGTTTGATTCCATACTATATGCGTTGTATTTATTTTTGTGTAACTATGCTTTCGTCATCATTTAAGTAAAAATGCTGTCTCTGAATTCTGAATTTCATATCTCTCAGGTGATTTAGATGAATTCTCTTGGATTTGTACAAAAAAGAAAAGAAAAAAGAAACACGTTGCTTATAAGTTTTTCACACCAGTGTATATGTAATGATTTAACTTTAATTTATAATAGTTTCTCTTAAAAATAATTTAATTCCCTAATTTTTCCCATTCTCTCACTTAAAAGGAAAACTTTCATTCTTATTTCCGGATACCATATCCTTTTGATTTAATTTATGCAATCACGCGTTCGAAAAAATTCGGTTAATTTACAGATCCCACTGCTTCAGACCTGTAGGGATTATCCCTATTAGACTTTCTGTCTGCAGCTTAAGTCCCTAAGAATCCCTGCACCTCAAAGTAAGAAAAAAATTCTCTCTCTTCTGGCTCATTTGCGCTCTTGATCTGCACGTCAGAAGACGGAGTTACATCTCCAGCCCTAGGGAATGTGATATGGTCTCTCTCTCTCAGCGAAAGTGAAATAAACAAGTAAATTAGAACTTCGCCTCGACTCATAATGTTTAATTAATTAAAAAATTACCAAAATAATTACACACACACACATATATACATATCCCAATATTGCTCAAACTTTTACGTTTTTTTCATATTTTGATTTATTGAACATTTAACAGCGGCTTGTTTGAGCAGTCCACTAACAGTCATTATACCTAATAATGTCGAGCAACGATGAGATGACGAAGTCGATGCTTAAGTTGATACCCCGCACTCCATATCCAATCCAAGGCAACATAAAGAGCTTCAATAGATTAAGAGCGCGTCAGCCCATTTATTCGATGGGTCTTTAGTGGATTCAGGACTCGAATACATTGCTCTACTAAAAGGTCTCCAGTCACGTGTTCGATACAAAGACCACTTGGTTAGTGCGTCCTATTTTATGTTTCAAACTATCATTATTTAACGAATTAAGAGTTAACGTGAAGAAACACAAAATCAGGTCAAGTCACAAAAATATATCTAATTTGAACATTTATAAAAAATACCTAAGGAGTTGTGGTTACATTTTTAAAATAATAATTAAAAGGAAGGTGCTCAAATAGCTCGAAAGCTAATCTTGTGGTAGTAATTTTTGTTGTTTTATTGGTTTATAGTGGTAGTAATTCTTCTGTTGATAAAATATCTTTTCTTAGTATTAGAAACTACGATTTCGATCTTACCTTGTATTGCGATCTTTCAATGATAAAACTTTCAAATCTTAAAAACAAACCTTGAGTGATAAAGATTTATAAGTTTCTTGAAGTTGTAAATTACTTCTCGAGATATCGGTGTCGAAGTTCAAATTCGTATTTTGTTTGTTTTCATACTGATTGATATTCTTGAAATGTCTTGTTTATTCTTAAATATTCATCCAATTTTTTTTAATTCTGCTTATAATATCAACAACTATACAATCACTTTAGGGGCTCATTTTTAACATTATATTTTCAAGTGTTTTCTTTCATTGTAGGCGCTTAGCCATCCCTCCCCACCTTTTGTAAGCTAGCGCAGTTATAACTACTCAGAGTGAGAAGGAAAAAAATGATAGGAAACATTAAATTCATAAAGCATAGAAATTAGAATACTCTAAAGTGAAAAAAATAACTTGTTACAATCAACCTACTTTTTCATTTAAAGACAATTTACTAAAATTATAATAAATGATATTCACAAATGTAATCTAATGCCTGAATAAAGCATTTCGGACATCCCAGGGAAAGTCATATGGAATTTAATAAAACTTCATAATAATAGTTTTTTTCTCTAAAATATAAGCACATCTCTGCAACTTTCAACAAAATACTTATCTTTAATGAATTATTAAAACATATAAATGTTTGTGTTAGGATCAAATAAATGCACACCTATTTTCATCTCGTAACCAAGCTTCGTGCAGGAATACAGGAAATGGGGCTTTGTTGCTAGAGTAATGTCTTTCAAAATTGCTCATCATGTATGCATAAGTTTCTTTCTCGGTAGTAGGATATGGAGTGCATGCATCCAACATTGAACAATGGAATTCCATTACAGTGTTACCTACTTTTGAAGTCTGCTTCCACTGAACCATTGGAAATAACCACAAACCTACAGAAAAAGTAACATTTGTATATTTTTTCATTAACTGTTAAGATACAGATTCTGTTTTACCTATTAAGTTGTACGAAAGCATACCAGGATAAGTAGAGGCTGGACATGGTGGTATTTGACAATCTTGAAGGTACCCAAAATCCAAAGTATATGGCCACAAAGGTGGGTCCATAAAGGCTCTACTTGGCATTGAAGAATCGTAAGTGAATCCATAATCTTTCAGAGTTGCAAATGTGTCGTCTCCGGCCGATTGTAAAAACGGTACTCTTTGACCCTGAATTTCGGATGAAGGAATGAGACCAAATTTAGACAGTATCTGGCGCATTCCTGTCATTTCAGCTTGCCATCGTGCCTGTGGTGCTTTTTTCCACATTTCCGTGTCACTTTCGTGTCTGTTGATGGACAAATAAGAAGCATAATTTAATAAATTATTAAATTATTTTTTGATGAATACTTATTCGAAAATTAATTATTTCTACAAATACAGCTTTAGTATAAAAATTTATGTAGTTAGGTTTTTCACTAATAGCATATTAATTTTTGGAGAAATTGTAATAAATTAGATGAAAACGAAATTCATTTTCGCCATAAAATATCTGTGTAAATATGACTACTTTCAATGAAACCGAACCCAACTTAAAGTAATAACATATTTTTTTTTTCCTTCCAAACACGAGTGTCTCACATGATTCTGCGCATTTAAAACTTAATTCAAAAGATAATCACGCTGAATTCAATCGGTAGGAAGCAAAAAGGATTGAAAGTTATACAGACAGGGCTTTGTAAAATACAGATATTTTGTAAAGTGAAAAACAAATAATATTTTCACTCAGAGGGAAAACATGTAAGTTTCTTCAAACAAAAGATTTCTTACAATAGTGTTGATCAGTTTTTAAGCATTATGACAGAATTTTTTACAACTTAGGTACTTAACATAAAAAAGTTATTTGTTTAATTATGGTAACATAGTTTGTGTAAAAGTACTAAAATAAATTTAATGAAAAATCAAATTTCGGGAATTCAAAATTGGTTTTGATAAATGCTGTCCAATGAAGTTAACGAAAATGTATTATTTCTCTGTTTGTGTGTAGTCGCAATGACCAACTACCGATATTACGAAAATAGATAATAACTTATATATTATCAAGAAACGTTTGTGTAATAAATTGTTTTTTTATGAAAAATTGCTTTTGATTTCAGGAAGATGTATATGATAATCATTTAAAATTGACATCGAAATTAATCGTGATCTAATTTCTAAAGATTTAAAATCAAATGAAAAATGAGTTTAAAATCTTTGGATTTTGCGTCGAAATAAAGAGGAAAAATTCAACATATATTAACAATAATGAAAAAGAAAGGAAAAAATATTGTTCTTTATTTAATTTACATTTATAAAGGAAAGATAGAAGAACCATTTAGTTATGAACATAGATCAATTCTCTACTTATCAATTAATATCTATCAGGCACGACAAAAATTGCGAAGACCGTAATAAATGAAGAATAAATAACTCTTTTTTTTTTTTTATAAATGGCAATGAAAGATAATTACACTACCGTATTAAAGCGAAAGTGAATTTACGTTGAAGGTAGAAGTAAACAACGAAAGGAATTTGACTCTAGGGCCTATTAAGTTATGCGTGTCCTTACAGATGACGGTCCAAATAAGCAAAGACAGTTCCGAGAATAAGTAATATTTGTCTGTGGAATAAGCATTTCCTATGATTGTAATCTAAAGCAAAATATAAACGTATATTTAACACATTGAAAATTCGATTTTAAAAATTCTATGGGTATGAATTCCTCAAAAATTTTGTACTCTCTTAATAAATACTTTTACAAATTCTTTGTTAAATTTAGAAAAATTCTGTGAAAAATTTACTTTTAATAATATAGAATATTGCAATTTAAAATCTGAGTTAACCACACACTCAAAAGAAAAGAAAAAATTCCTAATATTGCAAATAGCTCAATATAAGTATTTTCAAAAAATTTTTTTTAGTTCATTGGTGAAACTGGTATTTTTGAAACCGAAAGCATGTAGCGAATTTCGAAGAACTCAATAGTGACAAAGGTAGTACGTATAAAGGTCTTCATAGTTACAAATTTTAAAAACATGTCTTTATCATGTTATAGAAAAATCGCTTGGATTTTGAACTGAGGAAACATAAATATGATGATAAATTATACACAGGTCCTACATTTACAGAATCATCATACTAAAACTCGCACAATCAACATTGAAATCAATACTTACGTTATAGAATGTACAGCTATATCATGTCCTTTTTTGTACAATTCGTTAACAAACTCGTAATCGTTGTATTCATGTGTAACAAAGAAGGAAGCGGTAGCAGGGCAGCCATTAGAATTCTTCCTTCCATCCAGTAACTGACGGTACGTTTTAATATTGAGTGTGGTCACTGCGTCATCAAACGTGAGTACAACAAACTGAGGGAGACGTTTCGTATTTCCTTGTAACGGGACAACACCAAAACAAGAACAGTTGGGAGCCAAACAGTTCTGCAAAGGATTACAACCGCTGTTAGATATTATTTCTTCAGAGTAATCGGAATATGAATCGTCGATGTAACTGGCAGTAACAGAAATTGTTAATGTTCCAAAAAGGAGGACTGAGAAAAAAGCTGGTGAAACCATGTTGTTGCTAGGACACTTTCTGCTAAGGGGATTCTTAGATGAACGAGACTGATGCAAATTTATAACCGAATCGAAATTTTATTTTGCAGAAGGTTAAGATAGAAAAGTGATGAAATGGGCATATTTTGACATATTTATCTGTGTTATGTGTAACGTGTAGGAAAATTTGACAAATGTGGATTTAAAATGATTGACTCGTAACTGATATGGATTTCTTAAAATCATAAGCAGGATGTATACTGACATTTGTATTTGTGAATGAATTTTTTAATGTAAATATCCTTTTTTTTCTTAAAAAAAAAATCTAGATCAGTGGTTCTAGCGACCCCATTTCTACACTTACAATTTTGAAGTACCCTCTCCTCTCCTTCCCAACCTTAAGCATACATGAAAATAGTTATGTTGTGAGAAATCTAATTTAATGTTGAAAATAGTTAATAAATTTAAAATCTTATTATTTAATTTTGATAAAAACTTCATTTGTAAATTAAAAGGAAAAATTCATAATTTTTTTTAAAAATTATTACTATTAATTATGACTATGAGTAAAAAAAATATTTTCATCATAAAATGAAAAAATAACTTATCTTAAATACAATTATTGACATAAATACTGACCTTATTCGAATAAAACAGTAAAATTCGATATTAAATTGTTTTTGTAATGTACACACTTGTATCGAAACAGAAACAAATGACTATACTAAGAAAGCATTTTCACTCTAGTCACAGCGGCACTTGGAGTTATTCGCCTGAATTGTGCAGGCGTTTACTGTCATATTTTGATGCGAAAATATACTGAAATTCCAATGCTACACACCTATGATAATGCACTTAGTGGTATTTCTTCAATATTTAAATATGATTTACAGCTCAACTTAATCAGTATTACGATTTTATACTCATAACTGCTCTGTGTAGAAAATGCAATATATTAACTTAAAAATAATGAATAAATTTACAACTAATTGTTTTCTTAAAATTTATTTATCAAAATTAAATTTTAGCAACCCAAATATTTTGATTTGTGATCCCATTATGTACCGCCATTCTCAGTTCAAGAGGCTCTGATCTAGATAAGTGTGTAAGGAAAAACAAATAAGAAATTCCTGAAATATTTTACGTTTTGAGATGAACATTAACAACTTTTTCTCTGATCTTATTTTACGTCACAACTCTGATGAGGTAGCAGAATTTTGTTTGAACAAGTTTTTAGTCGGAGTTTCTTTCCTTTATCAACAATGATGTGCAATTGAGCATAAAAATACATACACTTATGTAATTATTTTGTGCATTTGAATATAGATGCATATTGTGCAACAAATAATAAATATTCTAATATAATGATTAGAATAAATCATGCTTTAACTTATATCTGGAGATGAATGATATTTACTCTTACATCTAAGGTTATTAACTCATTTGTGTTTTCATCTCCTTATTAAAAACTAAATAAACGAGATTATAGTTAGAAAAGGGTTACAATTTTTAAGTAAGCTATTTTAATGTAGTAGAATTGGCTTTTGCAAGAATATCATGTAAAAGGTAAAAATATTCTGTCAAAAACTCAATACATTAAAATTATTATAATTAATTATATGTTAATTTATGTTATTTTCAAGAATATCTGTTGAAATTTAGAATTAACTAAATATTAATTAACTACAAAGGGCATTTAAAATGATATTTAATTTTTATTTTAACATTTAAATACTAGTTTATTAATCATGATTTAAATATGAGCAGCTCTATATTATTTTAACATCGAATGAAAATTCCAATTTTGGGCCCAAATTGTATTTGTTTGCTCATTTACTCATTTATTCAAATTTCATCAATCAATGTATTTGACACAAGCCAAGGTGAAACCATAATTAAAACGTTTTTCTGAATTTCACTTGGTGTGTGTGTGTGTGTGTGTGTGTGTCATCAAATTTTCGATCGTTAATTTAACCAACTTCCCATCAAGCTAGAAATCTGAAACCTTGGGAATCGTTCTCACTAGCCTAACAATACGATATTTGGACATTTGCGACAAGTTTTAGCTAGTATTTTCTTCAATAATGCAGTTTATCCCAACCACTTGGCGCGATTTCAAAAATTGGCATCAAACTTGGCGATTTTTTTGTTTGGCTGAACGTTAAGTCCGTAAAACGGACCAGGGTAGCCACATTTGGCAAAATACTGCCAAATAATTCTTGTCGCCAAGAGTGATTGGGTTAAACTGCATTCCAACCATTTAATTTACCGAATTAATTAATTAATTTTAGTTACTTTTAACGTTTTTATGTATTTCACTTGGTTCGTGTTTCTGTGTGTGTGTGTGTGTCATCAAATTTTCTATCGTTAAATTAACCAACTTCCCATCAAGCTAGAGTTCTGAAATTTCGGGAACCGTTCTTACTTGCCTAACAATGCAATATTTAGATATTTGCGACCAGTTTTAACTAATATTTCAATAATCTTTCTTAATAAATTTTGCCACTATATAAAAACGTTGTTTTTTAAAACGTTGGTTTTTATCTCGAATTATTTTATGTTATGTAATAGCTATTTATAATGCGAATATCTCAGATGTAAAACATATAAAATGTATTAATTTATTTTTACGATCTATTACTACTTCTGTCTCGTGCGTTTGTACAAATTCGAATAATTTTCTTCAAGTATATGTGAACTTTTGTTTCGCATAAATAGACATTTCTGAATTCAAAATATAACCGAATATTGATTTATAAACTCATAACAGACATTACTATTTTTGATTTCGATAATTGCAGAGAATTTCGAAATGTAAGAATATTTCTGAAAAATTATAATTTATTTTATTTTTCGACAAGGATTATTAATTCTTATATAGAACAATATTTTAAGCCAAAATTGCCTTTAGTGATTCTGAAGATTGGATTTGAAATCATTATAAAGATTATCTGTGCAATATACTTGTAATATTGATATCGAGTTTTTATGTTTGTCACACATCGGAGACTCGAATCCATTAGCTATGCTCCTTTATAACCACGCATTTCTCATGGCCTTCTATTGCATATGAGGCATGAATATTAAATAATGAGACTGTTGCTGCTATAGAAGAAGTGCGCATGCCCCAAACGCCAGCAACCCACAGCTGTTTAGCATAAAGCTTTCTCTTTCGAATGCAGTACCTCTTGTTTCTGTAAGAAAATCCGTATAGCTGTAGCCTTCGTTCGCATTAAAGGTATCTTTTTCATGTTCCGCTGGAAAAATGATAAGTGTAACAATAGAGCAGTGAATTGTTGTGAAATTTCACATGAAACTTGGAAAAATTGCTACTGAAACTTAGAATTTATTGAAAGAAATGAATGTTTATCACATGCATGTGTTTTTGAATAGTTTAAGGATTTTCAAGATATCCGGTAAAATGTTGATAATGATTTACACCCGTGTCACCCTTCCATATCAAAAGAGGATGACAATATTGAAAAAAATCGCTAATTTGATTCGATCTGACCGTCAGTTAAGTATTCGAGAAATTGAGACTGTAGAAACTGGCAAGAAATCCACAGGGTAAATTTTACATATCAATTTTAACATGCAAAAAGTGTGTGCCAAAATGTGACTAAAATTCTCCAAGTCGAACAACAGGAAGCTTGCAAAAAGGTTTGTACTGGCACTTTGAAAGCCATTGAAAATGATCCATACTTATTGGAAAGAATAATAACGTGTTGCGAATCGTAGTTTTTTATTTATGATATTGAAATGAAATGCCAGTCTATGCACAGGAAGAATCCATCTTCACTGACAGCCAAAAGAGCTCGAATGAACAAATCAAAATTCAAAGTAATGATGATTGTTTTTCTTATATTCATGGGATTGTGTACCAACACTGGCTTTTTGAAGGTCAAACTATATGGAAATCAATACAGTTCTTGCTGTTTTTAATGTTCAAAAATAAAATTATTCACAGAAAGTGTAGCCTGTAGTTACTCCTCAAAGTAATCGCCATTGGGATCCAGCATCTTCTGCCAACTCGGCTTCAGCTGTGCAATCCCCCTGCGGTTTGGACGCAAAAAAGTCTGTAAGTGCTTAACGCAAGTCGGCTTCATTGGTGAAAATTTTCTCCTAAAAATGATTGTCCATGGAGTGGAAGAGGGGGTAATCGGATGGCTCAAGGTTAGATGAGTAAGAAGGATGGCGCAAAGTTTCCCATCCAAGTTGCTGTATAGTGTCCCTGACCACCCGTATGACATGCGCTCTGGCGTTGTCATGAAGGAAGAGAATATCTTTGCGATTCACCAGTGCTGGCTCCTTCTGTTGAAATGACTGTTGTACATGTTTTGATTACGGCGAGTACAGGTCCACAATGATCGTTTGACCCGTTGGTAGCAGCTCATAGTGAGCCATTTGAGGACCTGTCCACCTGACACAAAGCATAATCTTGCGTGTGTGCGTAGGCGGTTTTACGCAGTGAGGAACAGTATCCTGGGGTGATAACCAATATTTGGAACGTTTGGGAGTGCCCACTGTTCGTCACTGATAAACACTCGATTGAATATGGATGCTGTACGATGACGAGAAATCAGATATATATATATATATATATATATATATATATATATATATATACTGCCACTCGTTGTCTCTTGTGAGTTTCCAACAGCATGTGCGGAACCCCCTTGCACAACTTGCACGTCTTACCTAAGATGTGCAGATGAAGTCTAACTGTTTCATCAAAAAAGTTAAACTGTTTTGTAAGTTCACCACTCGTAGGACTATTGTTCTCCTCAATGGCCTCATGCAGGGCTTTGTCATCCGAATCATGTGGTCGTCCACTGTGGGGTTCATCACAGAGGGACAAATCTTCCGACTTGAATTTTTGAAACCAATGCCTTACAGTACATTCATTCACAACACTATTCCCAAACACTTGACATATTCGGTGACTTGATACAGATCCTGATAAGCTAACTTTGAATTCGTAAAACAAATAACACCGAACAAGATCCTTTGACACTTTCATTTGCCTTCGCTACTGCACGAGTTACGAATGATGAAAGTGGACTTGCTTTTATTCCTATTCTCGACTGACCAGTTTTAAATCAAGTAATACAATATTTGCATACCTGTTCTCACTTCCTTCAATGGTAAAGCAAAAAACGGCAAGAACTTTATTGGTTACCTTGTATTAATAAATATTACTACGTTCACGTTCTAGCTGAACTCCGTGAAAGAATAAGGAAAAAACGACCCGAATTATGAAATGAAAAAATCATGGGTTCTTCGCCAAGACAATGTGCCGGCTCATTCAGCATTGCTTGTCAAGGTGTTTCAAGCCAAGAACAGCGTCCCTTAGTGTTAGGTCACCCGCCTTATTCGTCTTATCTTACGCCATGCAACTTCTATCTGTTTCCTAAGGTGATATCTGCATTAAAATGAACAAGATTTGAATCTGTTGAAGCTGAGAAGGGAAAGCGACACGCGTCCTGAAGGTGCTGATGGAAGACTTCCAGCATTGTTTTGAACAATGAAATATTTACAAGGAGAGTTGTAGGGATAGAGGAGCGGTGTATATTGAAGGTGATAATTAATAAATATATATGAAATCAAAATGTTTTACAGCGACAGTCTGGTTATTTAATAGCCACACCTTGTATGTATGTATGTGTGTATGTGTTATAGACTTCGGTTCGACTCTTTGGAAATTTAAAGAATGTTTACAGGATTAATGCATTGTTCTTATATAAATTCTAATATAATATGATTGTTAAATAATCCATGTCCCCCCCACACATAACTTATTGGAATCTTAAATGAACTATATCGTTAGCGTAAATTGATTTAAGTTGGAGAGAAAGAGAATGAATGAAAATAAACATCAGATAGAAAAAGTCATTTTGAGAAATGTGAATGTGTTTTTGGTTTGCTTATTAAACACAACAAAAACACAAAATGATTATTTTTAAAATTAATCCCTAATATTTTAGTTTGCTTTTACCATTTCTTTGTCATTTAGCTGATTATAAAAGCGAAATCTATATGTAACGCTTCTAATTAAAAAATTTCATATAAAATTTTATCTTACTCTTTCACAGATTTAATTATCACTGGTTTTTGTTGGTTTGATAATATTTAACCTTATATAAAGTTCAGAATACTTGAAGCTTTTATTTTGTTACACTTCATCAGCAAATAACACTTTTGAGAAATAACTAAATGAATTTATAACTCACAAAACTGGTTTTTCTTTAATCATTCAACTTTTGGAAGAATTTTAGGAACTTCCTTTCTAATTCGTTGGTTTATTTTTTATTGTCTAAAAGGAAATTGAATTAGCGCTTAGATGAACATGCATTCTTCTTCAATTCACTCTGTTTTTTTTTTTTTTTTAATTAAGGAATCATAAACTAAACTTTTTTTTTCAACATTTTCAAACGTAGAGGTTGGTCGAGTTTTTAATTAAGCACAGTAAAAACAAAATATGTTTAAAAAGTTAAGCATTTCTCAAAGGAAGTTGAGCGTTTCTCTTACTGAATTTTACATTTTATTTTCACGGTTGTAGATTAAACGGAGCAAAGGTTTTTGTAGAAGTTAACATTTCCTTTTTGAAAAGTAATTAATTATCTGTTGATATTAAGTTTCATTTACAATAATATTTAAAAATCTAGACAATACTGTTTTCGTGGGTTATATGAAGATGAATATTCTTCGAAGTTATTTTATAAATTAATATATATTGAACAACAGTAGCAATATATGTTATTACGTAAATTAGACCAAGCCTAGCCAAGAGTTGGATCATCTGAATAAAGATTTAAACTTTTATTGTACATAAAAGCACCCAAGAACATTGCACCATAAGTCATTCGTATCATACCCCACTACAATAGGTATATCTCACTATCACACTCAACTTTTATCACGATTTCTTCAATCTTGTTGAGAATCAATTACAAAGTTCGTGTACGGTGCGATTGGGAGATACACTATGTATAACTAACCAGGAAGCTTGCTGAAGAGCGCGGGTGTACATTACTAGACGTAGGGAGGGAATGCGACACGCAGAACATGCAAAATAGCTACAGCCAGTCTGTCTGAAGCAAGCCTAATATATTTTACGCAGAAGCGTATTGTTCCAGACACACTGACTTCTCGGTGTCCTTTGATCGCTAATAATTCAGGGCCAGAGTCATGTTGTAACAGCAGGATAGTTTTTTAAATTGTATTTTATGAGAAAATATTTAATTCAATAAAATGTAATTTCCATTAATTTATAGTAGAATGTTCTTGCTTTCTCTAATGAGGTTCGGGAGGATTAGTCGCTTTACACGACTTGAAAAGTGAAAGTGTGTATATATATATATATATATGATTTTTCAGTCAATTATCAAAGTATTAATTGTATTTTCAAATATACTGTGAAGCGAGCTCAGTTCCTCAGTTACTCGATAGATGGCCCCACGAATCAGTATCATGTGATAGCTCACGCAGCGCCTCCTATCCCTGAACAAAATTGAGAAAAGTTTAGTTCTCGCCCCTCTTCTCCTCTGCTCTTCTCCCGATGTAGCTGGACTCCGAACTCCAGCGCACGTTCCGAAGCCCATCGATCTATCCTTCTCGAGGGAACTAGTTATTTAAATTATGTGAACTTGTACATAGCAGCTTTTGCAGATATTTTTCCTTCATCTCTTATTCTAATAAACGAAGTAAAACAATTTGAAACCTCGTCCTTGAACTGGTAAACGCCGACACCGAACCCCCCCCCCCTCAAGACACCAAGAGGTGTCTTGTCAAAACGGATACCTCCTACATATATATAATGCGTCCCGCAAAGTCTTTTGGGTTGGGCAGGCCTGAATTAGACAAAAAGAAATAACATAAAAAAACCCAGCAAAATTATTTAAAATTAAATGTTCACATGAAAAGTAGTAAAACAAGCATTCAGAACTGAAGAACTGTACAATATTTTAAGAATATTGTATTTAGCAACCATTTGCAAATTTTGATTATATAAATCCTAAAGTACTGCATTTAAAATGTTTGATTATTTAAAACTATATATATATATATAGTTATATATATATATATATAATAGTAATTCAATAATACAAGGAAATATTTTAAAAGAATTAATTAAATTTAATACAGAAGTAAATACTAAAACAGATGAAAAATTTTAATAGTCGCATAAAGAAAACAAACAACTATTTTTATTAATTATAGAAGAAGTGAAACAGAAAAGAAACTATTAAATCATTTTTGTATACTTAAATACATAAAAAAAGAGAAATAGTAAACATTACACTACAAAACAATTAAGTAAGAAAACAAATTTATCTGAAAAAATGCTAAACCTATAAATAATGGCAAGAAGACAAAATTCAACACATGAATCAGTGAAAATCAAAACTAAAAAAACAGTGATAAATCTAAAGAAAAACTATAAAGAAAATAAAATATAACATTTTTAAAGTCTGAATCTGGCTTTACACAGATTTGATTATTAAACAATGTTTTAAAGGTAGCAAACTATTCTAGCAGAAAAAAATGTATCCTAAAATGGAAAAACCATATGTTCAAAATATCAAAATGCAAAAGAAGACATTTTGGAAAATATATATGTAGATATATATACCTTATGGATGTAATAAAAATAGTAAAAAAAAAAAAAAAAAACAGGCTGAATAATAAATCAATCAGATTAAAACAAATTTCAAACACTTACGTGAGATGCAAAACTCCAACCTGTTGGAAACTATACTAAAACTTATACCGCAAGCACACACACATATATAATGCTATCATAAGGTTAGCTTACTTTTTTTTTTTGTTATATTTTGAGATGTACAAATCTTTGTTAATTTGTTTTAGGTGTTAATTAATTTTTCTGTAAGGAAATTTGCTGAAGGGAGTGGTTTAAATTCAGAAAACATGTTGAACCAAATCTAAACGCTGTAATTTGAATTATTTTATTTCTATTTCGACTTTCTTAGAGTTTTTTCTGAGGTTTATTTCATTTTTAATGTTGTAAAACCTCCCTTTATTCGTTTCAGAGTTCATCGTTTACCAGCTGCATAGTCTCTGTGTGAGTTAAGTCTAATTACAATGAAATGAAGAGTTAACAGGTGATTATACTTTTAAGTTTATTTAAATTTCTTAATTTTGTTGCTGTATTCTCTGTTTACTAATTTTCAACGCTCCTGCTATCTAACTTGGAATAAATACCAATTTAATCTCTTAATCGCTTGTTTTTGTCTGAGTGAATTTAATCACAAACACTGGTGACTAGAGCGGGTAATCTAATGTCTGCTCACTGCAGAAAATTCTTCTAAACAGTCTATCAACTATGGATGCAAGTTCACACTTCAATTACCACTATTCGCTATGAATCACTATCCTCTGATTTACAATTTCTTACTTTTTACACACAGCCTCTTCCATTCGCTTTTTATATGTTTTTTTTCTTATTAATTTATTACATTCCTCCGGCTCATTTTATTCGCGTAGATTACCATTTTATTTGATTGGGTTGAGGTTTTATTCTGAACAATGAAATTTATAAAAAAGTTTCCTTGATTAGTTAATAGGAGAACGTGGAAAGTCAACGTTACAATAGCACGAAGGTAAATTTTTTCAATATATACATAAAGATTTCTTATAAAAGTAACTTTCCTTTAATGTAAAGAAAAAGTATGTATGCTTATCGTTTTCTACAAAATTTTATTAAAAAAAACTATTTACAAAAAGAGCATGCAGAGCAAAAATTCAAATTTTCAACGAAGCATTTCTGTCGGTTCCAATATTATAAGATAATCTTTCAACATCAATAAATGGCGGAGCACTATCATAATACTCATCTTCAATTTTGGGATCGTAAGTTGAAGCAGAAAAGGTAGTTTCCAATTTCTTCATGCTTGCCAGTTTCATTGGTGCATCAGCTTTTGCTTGCCTTTGGAGATTTGCAATTCTGTAAGATTCCATGAATGGCACAAATGGTTTTTTATTCTCGTCAAAAATTCCATTTGTCTGGATAGAAGAAGTAGACGCTTTTGATTGGAGTAGAGAATTCGCTTGAGATACAGGAACCATGTCACGCTGAGTAGGAGCAGATGGTTTTGTCAACAGTGAGTTCATTTGAGGTACTGGAACCATGTTGCGTTCTGTAGAAGAGGGTTTTGACTGGAGTAGCGAATTCGCTTGACGAGATGAAATCATATTATAATGAACCGGAGTGGATTGCTTCGACAGGAGTAGAGTATTAGTTTGAGGAACTGAAATCATGTTGTTATGGGGAGGAGTAGATGGCTTTGGCATGGGAAGTGAGTTTGCTTGAGGTACTGCAACCATGTTGCTTTGGGTAGGAGCTGATTGTTTTGACATGAATAATGAATTTGTCTGAGGGGCTTGAACCCTATTGTGTTGAGCAGAAGTAGCTGACTTGGGAACGGGAATTGTTGTTCTGGATTGCAGATAGTTAACCAAGCCGAAAGATGATACAGGCACTGTAAAACGGCTTGTAGCTGTATTTAAGCTAGGTTTTTGAATAAATTTAGGTTGAGGAGGAGTAGGCGTTGAAGATGATGCTTCCATTACAACTTTGGAGGTTGGTTCTTCTTGAGAGAAAAGTCCTGTTTTTCCTGCTGAGAAATGAACAAGACGTTTGTGACCTAGTTCATCGACTACACCATAAGTTCCTGAAAAATAAATTTGTTGTAAATAATAATTCAGTATTGTACAATGAGCATTTGATTTTGTGAAATATTGTTTTAATATCTATTGAGAAATCTCAATATATAGTAATCAAAACTTATTCTTATTTCTCAAAATCAAAATATTTTAAGAAATAATCGTGAAATATATGTATGTATGAGAAGTAAAATTATTTCAGTAGAAAATCAAAAAATTTTGCTGATGACCAATATTACTGTTTTCTAAGATAATATCTTATAACTGTGAACGACATATCAAAAGATCTGCAATAACACACATATTTCAAAACTAATCCGGCAAAAGAATACATCATAATACTTAATCCTGACCAGATACCTATAAACATCGATAACTTTTTCATATAACGGCTGCAATTAGAAACTGTTAATAAATCATGAGAAATTAGAAGTCTGTTATGAATTCAGAAATTTTAATTGAATGAGAATCATATTTCAAAAATACATGAAAGTAAAATACTGCATTTCATACAGTAAAAGTTATATTTAAAAATAATTAATGTCGCATATATAAAAAAAGAGAGTTTCAAACTTTAAAAATATTTAATTGATCTAGACGAAGCTAAAGTTTAGCAAAGTTATAATTACTATTACAATATTTATAGTATTTCTATTAGAATATTTTTGAAATCTTACTATAACAGAGAGGAAGAAAGAAAAACATTATTTCTTTTCATTGATTATTTAAAAAAAACTACTGAACAATATAATTCGAAACATATTTTAGCTTCAAGACTTCATTTTGACTGACAAGATAACAGACATTTCATACACTTCTTCACACACACAAAAACTTCTGATAAAACTAATCCTAGAAAATCAAATGAAGAAAATTCTGTCATACAGAAATGTCACAGCCCCATGTGTTAGTAAATATAGTTACTTATTTGTATTTTTCAAGCACTATTTTATTTTTATTTATTTAATTTATTTATTTTTGTTGACAGTTACTTGAAAAAGAACCAGATACAATGAAAAGTTATAGAATTAGGTATAAAAGTACTGATAATAATCAATTTGTGATTAAAATTTTTCTGTCTGTAATGCTTGCGAATATATTACAAGGGCTGTATTTTTTTAAAAAAATTTCAATTTTAGGAATATTTTGATACTAGCTGTAGATAATTGATACTTAAGTACACACACATTATACGCGCACCACACATTCATAAAAATATTCTAAAAGTATTTACAAATAGTAATGGTTTATTTTCTAAATAAAGAGATATCTAGATAAATTAATCAATTGAAATCGTATATCACTATTAATTTTTACCGTAGTTGTTACGTTATTACTTTTATAAATTTAAAGCTGGTTTTAATATATATATATATATATATATATATATATATATATATATATATATATACGTGTGTGTAATGATTTAACTTTAACTCATATTAGTTTTTCTTGATAATAATTTAATTTCCTAATTTTTCCTATTCTCTCATTTGAAAGCAAGGCCTTCGTTCTTATTTCCTGATACCATTCCTTTTTAACTTAATTTTTGCAATCACTCGTTCTTAAAAATTCGCTGATAATGCAGTTCTCACGGCTTCAGATCTGTAGGGATGATCCTTACAAGACTTTCTGACTGCACCTGAAATCCCTAGAAGTCCCTCCACTCATCACACGTGATCCAGTATGAAAATCCTTGTATAAAACGCCAAGCAAGTGAAAATTCTCTCTCATCTGATTTCTTATGCTCTTCTGATTTTTTGGTACTGTTTATCAAACGGCGGAGTTTTATCTCCAGCCGTGTGGAAATGCTTTCCCCCCCCCCCCTCTCTCTCCACTACAATAAAGTAAATAGTTAAACTTGAACTTGGCTTCGACTGGTTTGAAATTTAATTAATAGTAATTTTTAAGAGAATGGTATTCATTATATGTATATATATATATATATATATATATATATATATACATTAGCACTCTACTAGAGAGACATATTAACATTCATTTTGTAATGTAGAAAGAGAGCGAAAAAAATCTATCTCCGTATTTGCGGCAAATAAATATATATAATTTAATCGTTTATGATGCATATAACAGGTACAGAGAGTTACATTATATGAAGTATACATTACGCAGTATTGTAACAATCATCTAACAATTTAATGCCAAATCATACTGATATAGAGTCCGTCCCTCTAACTAAATTATTACCTTTAATCTAAGAAATATGAATTAACCGCAATTAGTAATCGTAAAGTGGGAAAGAGGAACCCTCCGATCAAAAGGCAGAGTAAAATAAATTAATTGACAATGTTACTCGAATAACAAGACTAACATTTCGTGCAATTATTAGTTTATTAAATTTTGTGAAATATAAGTACAGATTTAAAGTTCAACAAGAATTCACATACCATTTGAGAAGAGAGGCATGATAGAGTAGTGCCCATACGAGTAGTTATTTTTCATCTTTTGGTTACAGTGTGTGATGGGTTTTAAGTTAAATTTCAATAGAAAGTGAGTGTGCGTTTCTGTCGGGAATATATATATATATATATATATATATATATATATCTGTGTGTTGCGTGTATGTCTGAGTGAAAAGCGTCTCTGAAAAGTGTGTCCACAGAATGTGTTATTGAATTGTGTCTGGTAATTGTATCAGAAAAGCATATCCGCGAAGTGCGTGTGAAGAGTGTGTCTACCAATTTTTTGAGAAATATCATTTAAAAGAGTCACCGGGAGGGGGAAGGATCACCAGAAGCAGAAACAAAGCGCCCTTTCCTCATGTATGAATACGAGACATTTCTTAAGAATATGTGTTCCATGACACTCTGCAGGTCTTTGATTTGGGAATTTAAAGATATTAAAAAGAACCATCCAAATTAAGAACCGCAGCTCATCGCGGGATACCATGTATCAATATTAGTTACTCAAGATATTTATTCTATAAAATGATTATTTTGTAACAAACTTATTTTGTTAATTTATTCCATCATGATTGGAGTCCCTTTTATTTAATTTGCTCTATATAATTTTTAACAAAATTCATAACCCATGCATCCATTAATTTTTTTAAAGAAAAAAAGAATAAAGACTTTTTCAAAACCTTATTTTGTATCATTTAGACTGTTGTAGAGAAATGTATGTTTGATAATATATACATGAAACCGAATTTAGTGAAAAATCATTTTTATGTTTTAAATATAGTTTTATTTCGACATGATCATCACACAATGGTATTCCATTGAAACAATATTCAATTTGAAAAACAGGAATCTTTAAAATTCTATTGACACATTATATTACTATAAAGTATTAGATGATGCTAGCATTATGATAGTTAATGGAGAATGGACTTTTTCTTACCTATTTAACTCAATTATTCTTTCTCAAATACAATGAGCTATTAAACATTTTTAAATGAATTTAAATGGAGAAGTCTTTTTAAAGGAAGCAAAGACTGGTTGAAACAATACAAGTAAGTCTGGTTTTCTAAAGTTTGATTTCCTGTAGAAACTACAGGAATTGAAAATGCTCACCTAATTCCCTTATAAAATAAACTTGCGTAATGTCCAAGAATTAACAAAAGTAACCACGAACAAATATATTATTATTTTAAAACTAGTTTCGAATTAAGCAAATTAAATCTTACGAGATGTCTTTACAACACATTCTTCGAGGCCGTTGTAGTCAGAAATTAAATAATGGCTTAAAATCATTTTAACTTCCAATAAAAAAAAAGATAAAAAAAAAAAAAAAATAAAACAAGAACAAAAAATAAAAAAAAAATTGGGTTTTACCAATAAATTAAATTATTTTTATTTTTTAAAAAATAAAAAAAAAAAAAAAAAAGAACAGAATAACAGTATTTTCCAGGGCGAATACATTTCCTCTTACTCACAATGAAAAAGTTATGATTACATTATTTAAACTTCTTTACCAGGATAACAAATAAAATTAAATGTTGTTTACGGAAATCTTTGAAATCATACTTTACTATTTTCTACTTTATTAGCGGCATGCGTTAATGCGAAAAGTTTTAAATTAAAAGAGATTCAATTGTTCAGTTTATTGTTTTATTTTTTTGATCAGCTTATTGATAGTTTAACCTACTTTCTTAAACTTTGTCTAATAGTGAAACGAAAAAAGAGCCCGAGTTACTTTTTCGTCATTTGGAAACATGCTTTGTAAGAATTTAGGTTCTCATTTAAAAGAGTAAATAATTTTAAGTTGAACGAATGCAGAAAAATTTCTAAATTTGCATTTAAGTGCAAATAATATTCGTTTTATTATTATTACTGTCATATTCACTATTTTACGGGGTACTCACTAATACAATTTTTGATAAGTTGAGAATATTTTTATTAGAAGCAATTTGCATCTGTGCAGAAAAAAATTATCATAAATGCGTTTTTAAATTATTACTTTAGTTCCATAAAAATTTCTTCTCTGAAAATTAACTCAAGTTCTTTTCTGAAATAAATTTTTAAAATATAAAATATTATGAATCTTTAGAAAACTTTTAAATAAACATGAAATTTATTTTTAATATTATTTTAAAGGCTATCACTTAATGGGAGATAGTCATCAATAAAATCTTGGTTAAATCATTTGCAGAAAAAAAATTATTTTAAGAAACTGCAGTAAAAAGTAAATGAAGGTTAGTTGAAAGAGTGCTTAGGTTTTGTGATATGTGTAAGTAAATATAAAAAAAACATATTTCTTTAATGATTGATTATGTTAATTAATAAAAATCTAGCAATGTATAATAGCTGTCTTATTAATGAAATTGTTTTCATGTTTAATTTCGAAAATAATTTCATTAAATAAATACAAACTTGACTAAAACACTTATGGAAACTTTTTTTTTGTAAATTGTGAACATTTTACTTTTTTAGCACATATACACACAGAGAAGTTTTTAAAGTAATTAGGGTGATAATAACACTTTATTACTTAAAATAAAAATATATCAATTTGAAAATAAAATTTCAAAAATAGAAAAAAAAGTCTGTTATAAAATAAAAAATATCTAATTATGGTTTTGAAAACCATTTATTTTACAAAAGTAGAAGTATTAAATATTAAAAATATTTGTAATGTATTCGAACTTAAAATTGCTTTGGGAAATATGTAACTATTTCCCAACCCTGAGTTACATTTAAAATATATTTTTACTTAATGTTTAGTAAAAATTATCTTTCTAACTTTTTGTAGAGCCCTTACCAGATATAGTTCCATCCGCCAATCGTATTTCTTCTCTGAAACTTTGTCCTAGAGGTCCTTTTCCTGTATCATATCCAAATTTATAATCTCCATCTAATTTGTGTCCAATGTTTACGTAATGTAATGGAGCAGCTGGATAAGCATTAGCTACACTCGGTTGAGTTGTGTGTGTTGAACTTGGAAATGGCATTTGGAATTGACAGATCACTGTTTCCATTAAAGTACATACGACCATCTGAGTCAAAAATAGAAAAAGAAATCTTAAAATATATTGATGAAAATTGCTTTTAAACTTTCAATTTTTACATGTTCAACGAATTAATTTAAAACAAAGAAAAAACTTAAATGTTGCGCTCAAATATACATAATACAATTCTTCAATGATTTGTTCAATGGGATTTATTTGTTTCATTTGTTTCCAGTAATTTTAGTTTTGATATCAGCTACGCATGTTTGGCTATATATATATATATATATATATATATATATATATATATATATATATAATTCAATTTATAAATATTTTATTCTGAAATATTAATTAAAGTGTCACGAAAATTTATTTAATTTTTCCTAAAAAAAGGGATACTAAATTTACAATTTTTTCTTCTTTTTCTAGGTGAGGGCTTAATTATCTACATATGCTTAAAAATGAGTGTGAGTAAGCCCAAATAAACTGAAACTTGGTAAATAAAATAAAATAAGAATAAATATTTTTGTTTGTTAAATTTTCTTATTTTTCAACGTGAATAAAAGTAAAACATTTTGGATTTTATTGACTTTTATAATAAGAGAATTAGATATTGTTAATATAAGACAATAAAAAGAAATACTGTGAAAATTTCTCGTTATTTTTCTCTATAAACGAAAAAAAAATCGTAAAACTCCTAAATTGAATTCTAAGAAGTTTTTAATTTACTATATTTTTTGACAATTGACAATTATTGATTAATTTAAAATATTTGTTTTGAAATATATTATATAAACTTGTTTAGTTTTTTAAATTTTATTTTAAGATAATCAGTCCTTTTAAACTATTTGTTATTCGAAAGATTTGCTAAAACACATCTGCTATGTGTAACTAAAAACATGTATACAACTTGAAGATAAACTCACCAGTAGATACACCATGTTGCACACGAAGCTTTCCCTGCAAGTTGTTCTTTCAAAGTGAGTCACGAATAAATAGGATGCATCTAGTGTCTTTCACCTTTATAGCTGAATATTGAATATCATTGTCACTTTCTTCAATGGACCAAGTATTCAGGTCACTATTTGCCTGAAATTTAAATAAAAAATGTGCCCAGTTACCGAAAATTCAACCTGCCGAGAATCCGCTTTGTGATGCAAATGTATATCAGTCTTGAACTCAAATTCGTTAGCTCTCTGGAAATTATGGAAAAAGCTATTTTTCTAAAGTATTTTTCAGAATGAAATAGGAATATTTTGGGCACGGATGTTATATTCAGATAACAAACTCATCCTGTTTTTGAATAAAGTAGATTATAAGAGGTAGAATTTTTAAAAGAAATATATCGTTTCGAATCCTTATTCGAAGTAATTTCCAATGATGATGTAGAATTATGACAAATGAGACAGTAGTTTCATTATTTCTCAGTTCTCGCTATATGATGAAAATTTTAAAGAATATGTTTGGATTTTAAAAGTTGTGTAAAGTTGTTGATTTACACTACTTGTTCAATCACATCATGAGTTAAAAATTGCGTTATTAGTTAATCACATTTTGAATATGTTAGTAGAGCTGATAGTTACACCAAGAAATTAATTTTATGCAATTTTAAGGTAGCACTTAATATAAAGTTCTTTTTAAATAAATTAAAATATACTAATCAGAAAGAAGGTTACAGTTTTTGAAGCAAAAAATCAAAATTTAAATTTATTAGCTTCTTTTACAGATAGTGTAGATAACATATATAACAGAGAATTTTTTGATGAAAATTGAGCAATTATTTCTAATATTCAGCATTAATTAAATGACTTCTTTTTAAATAAATTTATATTATTTTAAATTATACTTTAAATGAGTTTAAATAAAAATGAATGATTATTAAAAGTTTATCAATCTGGCTTTGAAATCTTATGATTATCGAGTTGTAGACAGCACATGTTTGTGCTAAGCCATAATAAAGGACGAATACTCCTTATTTTAAAATTACTCATGTGGTATTTCTTGTGACGCCCTATATGGTAGCAGGAGAACTATTTCTATAATGATTTCTAAGTCACCAATTCTTTAAGTGTTGTAATTAGTGAAGCATTCATCTGTTACTACAATATAAGTAAAGTATAGTTCCTAAGCATAACAAACAACGGATCATTTCCTAACAACCTAAAATAATTTGAAAATTTCCCGAAGTATCTAAAGCTTAAGGACAAGGATGATTATTTTGAAGTAGGAAGTAATACCGTGTTGGAAAAAGTAATATATGTTGAAACAGTTAGCTTTGCTCAGATAACCAGCCAGATCTGCCAAACGTTGCAATACCTCCATTCTATTTTGGAATATGCAAAAAAAAAAAAAAGAAATGAAAAACGCAAAATTATTTACATTCCACGTAATCAACAGCATTACACCAATCCTGGTATAATGTTACTCGTTGTTTTAAAGATTATATCAGCAGTAGAATAGTGTTAAATATATGAGTAGATCTTACTTAAGCTCTGAGCAAGCTGTATTTCAAACATGTAATAAATGTTATAAAACATATGTTATAAAACATTTGTTAGACAGCAGCAGAAACATGAACATTTTCATGTATTACATTTCATGTATATTTCGAGTAATACGCGTATGAGGAGTGACAATTAAATAACCGGACTGCGCATGCCCTAGCCGTTAGGCTTGATGTAGAAGAAAGGTAACGGAATGTAGTTGACCTTGAAACTTCGATACAGGTGGCACGTTATTCCGTCCCTCTGTCTAGTTAAGTTCCTTTTTTTTTATCCTTAGTTGAGTAAGGCGTTATTGCGTCGTAGCCCCACAATAATGATAAGATTAAAAATCGAGCAGCGCACAAATCTGAAAATTCTCGGGATTTTTTTTAAAAAAGGACTCCTACTGAAAGTTTTAAATTGTTAAAGGAGGTGCTTGGAGATAACTGCATGTCACGAAGTCATATTTTTGAATGGCATAAACAGTTTTCGGAAGGTCGAGAGGTTGTTGAAGATGATGAGCGTTCTGGTCGACCTGTGACATCAAGAACTGATGAAAACATTAAGAAAAATCAATGAAATCGTGCATAAACACAGAAGTTTTAGAGTTCGGATGATGTCAGATATTACGAACATAGAGAAAGACACAATAAGAGAAATTTTGACCAAGGATTTGAAAATGACGAAAATTTGAACAGAAGTGGTACCAAAAAATCAAGCACCAAGCAACACCCCGGCGTGCAATGCGCTCTCTGTGAAACAGTTCTTGCCTGACAAACGCATTAATGTGCTCGAGTATCCACAGTATTCACCAAATCTCGCACCATGCGATTTCTACCTGTTTCCAAAAGGGAAAAGTGCATTGAAGGGAACATATTTTAAGTCTGTAGAAGAAGGAAAGGCAAAAACGGCAGACTTATAGAAGAAGGTGTCACCTAATGACCTGCAGTACTGCTCTGAACAGTGGGAAAACTCATATGGAGAGATGTATTGATAGGGAAGAGGAGTATGATGAAATAGACTCAAATGTATTCATATAATGTTTTCAATAAAGCTAATTTTTAATACTAGTCCGGTTATTTAATTATCACATCTTGTATTTCTCTTAATGCAATTCTTTGGAATGAATGAAATATTTCAAATTATTTCGTATTTTAAAACCATTGTTGCAACTTATTTAACAGTAATTACCAAGAGTTTCGAAAAGGAAATGAAAACGGAAGATTTTTTTTTCCTTTTTAGTTGGAGATCCTGACATATATTATCATGTTAAGAAATAATTATTCAACATGATTATTTATAAAATATTTTTGAAAAAAGTTCCATGAACATTGATTTAAAATAATTTCGTTTGTCATTCTTCAATACGTATTTAGTTAATACATAAAATTAGAGGAATTTATGAGCATAATTATGATTTAAATTGTTATTTTTATGCAAAAATTAAAAATAAATCTTACATAATATGCAAAGATTTTGGTTATAGATGAACACAGAAATTACGTCAATTAAGACTTTTGAAATTTTCCTTATAGATTCAAGAAAGTCTAATAAATAACACAGTTTCACAAGAAGAGACATGTTTTTGGGGGCCCCCCGCGCGCACACTACTGTTTTTGCGATTTCTTTTATTTCTGCGTCTTCATAACGAGGAAATTATTTTGCATAAAATTTTAATTTAAATTTGATGTTTTTCTATATTTATATTTAAATTTTGGTTGTAAACGGACTTAACGATGTTAAATAAAGTAATTCTGATTTATATGAGATTTATTAATTTTTCTCTACATTTCGATGGTAGTTTCCCGTGCAAATATGATTTTCATAAATTAAACTAATAAAATTTTACAACTATGTAACCGTTTTTAAGCAGTGAGACAATATTTGTATTTTTATAGTGTTGTAATATAACATTTGCTTAAAAAAAACTCACAGGTAAAAAAATTAACCTAAGGAATTTTTTACACATTATTATGCATATATTTAGATATAGTTGAAGTATTTTAAGACCAAGTATAAATCGAAACTTTTTGTAAAATAATTTTTTGAAAATGCTGAAGTTTATTTCAATATTTCATAATATGCTCGAAAATTGTTTCATATGATTTCCAAAATAAAAAAAAAAAAAAAAGTTAAGTTTTGTGTGATTGTAAATTTAATTTTGTAATATACAATTACTCAAAATTGTTATTTACAGAGGTTGTGATAATATTTAAAACATCTAGTTTTGCCTTATTTAGCGTGTACAGTTTCTTATTTCATAAAAAAGATCCAAGAGCATACAACAGCAAAGTCATGAAGGAAATATAATATTTCTTTCGAATAATAAAATTTGTACATAAGGCATATATCGACGTAAATTTATTTTACAATGATTTAAAACAATTAAGATAAAAAAATAGAAAAAAAAAAAAAGCTAGCATTGAACTAGAATCTAGTTTTTCTGAAAAAAAGTAATAAGATAACATAATTTTCTCCTTCAGTGTAGGATATATGAATTGTTTTTGATATTTGCTCAAATGTAGCATATCGTTTTCACACATTTATATCAAACAGTAAATAAAATTGATGAGCTATTTTTTTGGTTATAAAAATGCAAAATAATCAGAAAGTATTTAAGACAAACTTGATGACTTTGACTAAAAATTGAAGATTCCAGAAAATTTTTGAATTTTCCCGATATTTCTATAAGCAGCATATTTCCGAAGTGTACTTGGACATAATTCAAATTTTTATCACTTCACTTGAGATTCCGACAGTTACTGCTGGTTTCAGTACGATGGGATTACTCCACTCACGTCAAACCTAACAATGAAAGTGCTTGAGGAATTCTTTGACGACCGTTTGATTTCAATAAGCCTCTGACAACCAAGATCACCAGACCACTACCGGTTAGATTTTTTTGTGCGGTTATCTCAATGATAGGGGCTTTCAGAGAAGTCCAGCAAACATCGATCAATTAAAACAAACCATAACTGAAGAAATCTCTTCAATAACACCAACAATATTGCGATGTGTGTCAAAAAACTTGGTTCGACGTGTTCATGTTTGCATTAAAAATTGTGATGAACATTTTCAACATTTTTTGTAAGGAATGATAATGTCAAAAAAATTGAGTTAAATTATGTTTTTCAAAAATTAAATAAATCACAGGATTATATAACATTATGAATCTCCATTTTTTTTTCTGTTTTACCTCACAAATAAAGTTGAAACAGTCCAACAGTGTTGAAAATTGTCTCCCGCACTTAAACAAGATTCAAAAAATTATACTTCAGTGTTAGAATAGTTGTCACACCCTTCAGATTTAAGGGTAATATGAAAAACCAATGGGTACTCTTTTGAATTGATCACCCTCCATATATATATATATATATATATATATATATATATATATATATATTACACACATATATATATTACACACACATATATATATATATATAAATTCTGGCCAATTTTTATTTACATTTTTATGAATTAAAACAGATTGACAATGATTCTTACTTTCTTTTTCGTTACATAGATGATCTAATTATTTTAGGTAAAACTGAGGATTTTAAACCAAATATTTCCTTTTACCCTAATTACCTCAAATTATTAAAAACTAATCTTAATTCAAATACAGTAGAATTTTTAGATCTCGATTTGCAAATAGTTGACAATAGACTTATTAGTAATATTTTTGATAAAAGAGAGAGATTCGAATTCCATGTAATTAAAATACCTTTTTGGAACAGTAATCTACACAGATCAGTGTTATATTTTTGACACCAAAAGTCTTACTATTGCTCAGGACAATTTTGCAATAGCATTTGTTTGATACAAATGTTATTGCAAAGAAGTTTAGAAGTTTTGTGTGTATACGTCGTGACAATCAATCAAATGAATCACAAATAATGATTAATTAAGATCCGTGTTCAACTAGAAGTAGAATAATAATACTTTAAAAACATTCAAAATATGTGTTGGTTACTACCACAGTGCAAGTGGTAGACAAAATAATGGAAACATATGGAATCAGATTTATTATTTTTGTTTATATTGTGTTGGTCTACCTTGAGAATCATGGAATAAATATATATAAATCCCTCACATAAGATAACAATATTATATTTTATACCAATCCTTTTATAAAATATTTCCCTATTCTGCTAATGATGAAAGTGAAAAAAATCGTACTCGCATTTGTCGCTCTAGGTGCTCCATAGAGTTCAGTATTGTTACGGTTTGGTGACTGGGGAAAAGCACTAAAGGCAACTTTTTCATTTCATTCTTATGTTCATTGTGTGCGTGAACCAACTTGACATGAATTTTCCTACATTGATGAGAGTTCCGTTCGTCTGATACAAGGGTAACTACCAGGGAAGATTATATGCACCATTAAGGGAACGTGATCATGGGGGATCTTGTACCAAACAGGTTAATGTTGTTACTAGATACTTTAAAATGGAGCTAAAGAATTGCAAGAATTAGCACCGCACACCATCAAAGTTCCAAAAGAACCCAAACCTTTTAAGAGCATGAGTAGAATGCAAAATATTTTACAGTAGATATATTATGATAAACTTAATAAGCTAAATAAACGATGCTGAATGCTAATTTAATTAGAATTTTGTAAGAGAAATTAA
>BMAW01064715.1:577869-737615 GCA_019974015.1 Nephila pilipes | reverse complement strand
TATTGCAAAGAAGTTTAGAAGTTTTGTGTGTATACGTCGTGACAATCAATCAAATGAATCACAAATAATGATTAATTAAGATCCGTGTTCAACTAGAAGTAGAATAATAATACTTTAAAAACATTCAAAATATGTGTTGGTTACTACCACAGTGCAAGTGGTAGACAAAATAATGGAAACATATGGAATCAGATTTATTATTTTTGTTTATATTGTGTTGGTCTACCTTGAGAATCATGGAATAAATATATATAAATCCCTCACATAAGATAACAATATTATATTTTATACCAATCCTTTTATAAAATATTTCCCTATTCTGCTAATGATGAAAGTGAAAAAAATCGTACTCGCATTTGTCGCTCTAGGTGCTCCATAGAGTTCAGTATTGTTACGGTTTGGTGACTGGGGAAAAGCACTAAAGGCAACTTTTTCATTTCATTCTTATGTTCATTGTGTGCGTGAACCAACTTGACATGAATTTTCCTACATTGATGAGAGTTCCGTTCGTCTGATACAAGGGTAACTACCAGGGAAGATTATATGCACCATTAAGGGAACGTGATCATGGGGGATCTTGTACCAAACAGGTTAATGTTGTTACTAGATACTTTAAAATGGAGCTAAAGAATTGCAAGAATTAGCACCGCACACCATCAAAGTTCCAAAAGAACCCAAACCTTTTAAGAGCATGAGTAGAATGCAAAATATTTTACAGTAGATATATTATGATAAACTTAATAAGCTAAATAAACGATGCTGAATGCTAATTTAATTAGAATTTTGTAAGAGAAATTAAGGATTCACTTCTGCATAATTTAATTATAAAATTATTCGTAGAAAAATATAAGTTAAGCTTAAACATTTATTTTATGTCTAATTTAATATATTATCAATCCTTGAAAGTACTTAATAAATAGGCAGTTTTTCCTAAATAAAAAAGTACTTTAAACACATCTCCTACTAGAATCAGTATATTATTTAAAAGTGAGTTCCTGATTTCCTATTTTATTTGACTGTATTGTTCGTAATTTGTATAAAACAGAACGAAAATAAATCCTGTTATATGAATCTGAATTCACATTCGATATAAATAAAATCATTTTAAACAATGTATAGTTTGTATAAACTTCATTCTTATTTCTTAATGCATCCGTATTCTAAAAAGATAACTGTCACTACGTGTTATTCAAATTTCCAGATAGTCCATTGGAGCATTATATTGATATCTATCTCTGCATATAAATGTAAAGGTGTGGTCAATATACAATGCATCACGGTACTTTTTGTTTTTGCTTGCAAAAATAAAAGTGCATGACTTGTTTGTAGGCAGCATTTCAAGTTTGTTTGTGAAGTATATGGTTTTTAAATTGCATTCTTCTTTATTTAAAATTCTAGACTAACAAGTTTTGTATGTATATGTTTATTTTACTTATTTAAATCTCCATCATCTAGTAAAAGTAAAGATATCTCCTAATGGTATTAGTTTGACGCACCTTATACCGTTTGTTATATAACTTTTGCAAACATTTGAATGATTGCCGAATGTTCATTTTCGAAAGTATTTGAAGTTACAGGTTACTATCCTGAATCCAGTTTGAAACCTCTTTCAAATTTTTTAAATTAAACTAAATCAAAATGCAAGTTTTTGATAAAAACTTGTTGTAATTTGTATTTAAGTTTCAAGGAGAAAAACATATTAGTTTATTGAAAATAAAAAAAAATATATTTCAGTATTTTAAGGCAAATGTAGATTGATGAAATTATGCTTGATATTTTCGGGTAAATGCAAATTGATAAAATTATGTTTGACGTAGTTCATCAAACTGAATAGCAGAGTCTTAGAAATTGTATTTCGGCTATTAAAAAAAAAAGAATGAATAAAGGAGTAGTACAATATTGCAAGCATTTAAACTAAATTACCCCCTTTTCCGAAATATTTTATAGATATGTCGAAATTTTTTTTAATTCTCCAATAATAAAATGAAAATTTAAAAAATATGTGCAAGCACACAAAAGAATAATTAAATACTAGTATCTTTAGCCTTCTGTGTTACAGATCAAAAAATTAAGAGAAAAAAAAAATCTCAATTTTTTTCTTTTCTCTATATTAAAACTTTCCTTATTGATTTCAACACATTTAGTGTACATTTTAAAGTCTTTTTATCTAATAAAATTTCAGCTGAAGTCTAATCAATTTAATTACAATTTCAATGTAATGTTATAATAATTTCAGTGTATAATATTTTTCACCTATTATTTAAATTGAAAATTTTTTATTTGAGAGTTAAACAATAAATGTATTGTTATCTCTCTCAAATTCTTCAGGAAAAAATACATCACAACAAAAAGTAAATTTAAAAGTTCTTATTTATTATCCTATTTTGAAAAAAATATATCACTGCTCAATACATCCAAAAACACCTACTTCCTTGAGAAAATTATTTCCTTATTTGAAAATGTGCTATTGTAATTCTTATAGCTAGGAATTTGAATCGATTTATTTATTTTTTTTACTTTCGTATACATAGACAGAATCCTTTCAGCATAAATATCCGCATCTTTTCAAAAATGCCGCCCCGGTAGTCTAAAGCAAAACTTACTAAGTGTGATTTCCATTTAGTGTAACAGTTTTAATCTGTTCAAATTTTACAAGAACAATTGTTTTAATTTTGTAAATTCCTTTTCATTGATTTTAATTATTTCGCTTTCAACCACAACTCATCATATTTTAAATACCAAAAATGATTTTTTGAAATACATCATCCGATTTGTGACGCCAGATCTTCATGATATTTTAATAATTCTACTGTCTTATACCCACAGTCGATAATTATTAGACTCCAATTGAAGGTACAGAAGATCAAGATGAAATACTTTATTAATAATCACTTAAGAATAGATATGGTCTCTCTCTCTCTCGAATTTCACTTAAATCGTCAATTCTAAATTAGGATCAACTAATAAAGTTTTAGCTTCTCAATTCCCTCGTTTTGTTTCAACTACTTTTGTAAACAAACATTCTTACCTTAATACTTTAACTACGATTCGCTCCAGTCTAAAGGATTAACTACAAGGCTTTAATATAACTCACAAATATTTATCACTCTGACGTTCTCTACTAACTCCCTTTCAAAGAAAATCATTTCATCTAAACTAATTCCTGTGAAAAGTATCGCATAGTCTTTGTTGTTTCCGAAATTTTCTTCTGGGTCAGTGTCTAAAGATTTTGCATCTTACTTCATGGAAGATCATACCGGAGAATGACATCATATCTGTAGAATAGAAAATAAGTTAAAAATACTGAAAGAAACATGTTCTTCAAATTTGTCAGATTATAGTGTTAGTATTATGACTGCAGAATATCAGTATAGAAGCTTTACAAGAGTGCAACGTAAATATATTTTTCCGAATATCCATAAATCTTACAAAACTTTAGTAGCCTTTGCCTGTTATAACATGAAGTGCTGAAAGATAATTTTCAACTGTGAAATATATAAGAAACTACTTAAGTAACAGTACATTTTAAATGCGTTTAAATGGACTCTGTTATACATATATGAAAATGCTTCTGTAAATGAAGAAGTCTTGAATATTTTGCAGAAACAAAATCGGAAAATACAACTTTAAAAAAAATTAACGTGTTTTAAATTTTTCATTTCATCATATTTGCACCTTTTTAATAATTTTTTTTTTAAATTGTGAAAGTTTTCTCAAACATTAAGAGATTTTTATTAGTTTTCTAATCATGTTGGATTCCACCGATTCTGGTTAATATGAATTTTTGTTCTAATAGTATTTTTATTCTTTTATTAAATTATCTTTATTTTTGTACTTTTATAAATATTTATCTCAATCTTTGAACAATTATAAATAGGATAAATAAGACTGATATAGCGTATTCTTTAGTTTTTACCAAATAATTCTAAACTACAGAAATTGCTTCTTTCATGGCAATGACGATATGCACTCCTTCCCCCAAAAATATTAATTTCTGGGTACACCACTGGATACAGTCTTTTAAGGGAATCTATTTCTAATAGTTATACGGGATGTTACCCTTATTTCTGCGGCCTGATTCCACTGCTTGATTATTATTATTACTAAAGAAGTTCTAATTTATTAATTTTTTGACTTTTATTTGACTTACTAATGACAAAAAATATTTTAATTTATTAGTTTATTATAATTAGTTTTGAATTATGTATAATCGAAATTTTTCGAATCTGGTATAGCAAGAATATTGAATAACATGTATTTTCATCTTAAATTATAATTAATAAAATTTTGCAAAAAAAAAAAAAAAAAAAGCTACTGCCTCATCTGATTTTATGTGTATTTGGAATTGATCTCCATGTCAGACATTTAAAGCTCATTTTTTTAAAAATATTTTTTGAATGTATATGCTGTAGTAATTGATGAATCAATGAGGTATTTAAATTTGACACCATTCGATTCGAAATATATTTTACCGCATTCTTTTTTCAATATTGATTTAGAGACATTGCCAACATCACATCCATGCAATTTTAGTGCGATGTTGATAAACTTAATATTTTGTAAAAAATAAAATTTCTTAACATCATAAAATTGTTTTGCTTAAACTGTCTAAAAATGTTACACATCTTTGAGATTTTATTCAAAAAATAATCAAGATATCAATTTTTAGTTAAAGGGGCTAAGTATTCTTATGAAAAATATGAAATTCTTCATGAATTCAAAATGTTTATCCCAGTAATTAATAAAAATTACATGAATTACATGTAAAATATATCTTCCTTAATTAAGATTAAATTCAATATTTCTTTAATTAATTTGAGCTTAATTTATTTTTTAAAAAATACGCTTTTTCATCGCATTATAAGATGTGGCTATTAAATAACGAGACTGCTACTGCTACAGAAGAAGTACGCATGCGTCAAACGCCAGGGACCGAAAAATGCTTAGCGTGAAGCCTTCTCTTTCGAATGCAGTGCCTCTCACATTCGTAAAGAAATCCGTTTAGCCGTAGCCTCCGTTTGCATTAGAGGTACTTTTTTTTTTTATTTCACCAAATAAATAACAAGTGTAACAATAGAGGGAAGAACTGTTGTGAAATTACACTTGAAAGAACTGCGAATGAAACTTACAATTTATTGAAAGAAATGTATAGCAAAGATTGCTTATCAAGTGCACGTGTTTTTGAGTGGTTTAAGGGTTTTCAAGATGGTCAAGAAGACGTTGAGGAGGATTCATGCCCGGGTTACCCTTCCATGTCAGAAACGGATGAAAATATCAAACAAATCGGTAATCTGGTTCGATCTGACCATCGTTAAGTATTCGAGCGATTCCTGAGACTATAGGATTTGACAGATAATCCTTACGGCAAAATTTACACAACAATTATGCAAAAAGTGTGTGTCAAAATAGTACCTAAAATCCTCACGTTTGAACAACAAGAAGCTCGTAAAAATGTTTGTACTTATACTTTGAAGGTCACTGAAAATGACCCACGCTTATTGAAAAGGATAATAACGTGTGATGAATCGTGGTTTATTACTTATGATCCTGAACCGAAGCGCCAATCAGTGCTCTGGAAGAGCCTATCTTCACCGAGAGCCAAAAACGCTGGAATGAGCAAATCAAAATTCAAAGCAATTATGGTTTCCCCCCTCCCATATTTATGAGATTGTGTACCTGTGTAGGCTCCTGAAGGTCAAACTATTAGTCAGATTTACTGCCTTCACGTTTTTACCGAACTCCGTAAAAGAGTAAGGAAAAAACGATTCGAATCGTGGAAGGACAAATCATTCCGCATTGCTTATGAAGAGGTTTCTAGCCAAGTACTTATTGAAAACGATAATAACGTTGATTCCAATATTAAACCATCCGCCTTATTCTACTGATCTTGCGCCATACTACTTCTATCTTCCTTTAGTGAAATCGGCATTAAAAGGAATAATATTTGATTCGGTTCAAGCTGTGTAAAGAGAAAGCGGCATGCGTCCTGAAGGAGCTGACAGAAGAAGATTTTCAGCACTGTTTCGAACAATGGAAGATTCCCATGGAGCTTTGTAGGGACAGAGGAGGGGTGTATATAGAAGGTGATAATAAGTAAATATGTAGGAAGTCTCAATAAAATGGTTTACTGCTCCAGTCTCGTTATTTAATAGCCATATCTTGTGTATACACAATAGTGAAGTTGGTAAGTTAAATATAAAATATAAGATTCTTTTAAAAAAGAAAGATAATGTTAAAAAATCATGATTAATTATCTTTGTATTTTCGTATTTATTTCAATTTCCCCCAAATGTCATTTGTGTGTGTATATGTCAATCATAAGAATTCTCTCATTCATAATTCCGTTCTTTATCAGTTGTTTAAAAATCTCTCTTTAGACTTATTGTCACCAAATCATACTATAACATAGTTAAAGTAATTAAGAAGAAAATAAATTCTTGATTCTTATGGAAAACTAAATGTATTTATATTTGTAAATATAATATTAAAAGAAATCGCAATAAATGCATTTGTAATTAGAATATGAAACATTAAATTGTTCAAACATCTATAATACCAAACATATACGAGGAAACGTATCTCAGGAATTGTACAAAGGACAAACATTAATCATTGGTACTTCCCGAATATTTACGGCGAAGGATACAATGTAACAATGCACATGCCGATATTCGTTTGCGTCTGAATTTTTTGTAATAAGTCGTTAACGAGTTAATTAATGGAGCCCAATCTCTTGAGTAAACAGTCTTATGAATGAACAATCCGCCTTCGTAGACCGCCTTCACATGCACTGTCATTCGAATTCAATAGTGACTGATAATGCAAGATTTCAAGGTAGTTTCCCTTTCAATAGATTGAAAAATATGTCATAAAATAAGAATGAAGAAAATTGAAAGTTAAAGAAAGTGAAACGGAGAACAACGATTGTGATTGAAAATATCAACCAATCATAAATTGCAAATTTCATTTTAAAATTGTAAATGATGAAGGAAACGTGTAAAGAATGTTAAGAGGGTATTAGAATGATACATTTGGTTTTAAAAGCAGTATTAGAAAGAGAATTGAGTAAGTTTGGAAAAAGAATTAGAAACATATTTTTCAAACTTGGATTGAATAGTTAGTTCGCTATCAAGGAAAAAAAGTATGAAAGTGTGTACTAGTTCGTATTAGAAGTGAGCTAAAATAGAAAGAAAAATGTAATTACAGACTTGAAGACTGTTGTCAAACATTTATTTTATTTCTGTTTACACAACTTATTAAGTATATATTTCAGAGAACTACAAAAAAATAATAATAATAGATTAATGGAAATCAATTGGCTCAGTTTAAATTAAAGTATTAATGAAAATTATACGACCGTTTTTGGCACGGACTTCATAATTTTGAACCATGGTCAAATGGTTCTAGACTTTTCTCCACGTAAGTACTTTAAGGTACTATTTAATGTGCAGCAACCTCATGAATCTCATAGGGCTCTCACACTCTGAAGGAATTAGAACTAAAATTTGCAATTTGAATGAAACATTGTCGGACACGAGATGCGCCCCATGAGCTATCTACGGCCTTGAAATTCAAATCAAACCAAATTAAATCCAGTTAAAAACACGCAATGTATAACTTGTTAATTAATTTATCTTATGGATAACCTTAACTAAGAATCTCAGGCAAATTCATAAATCTGCAAAGAAAAGAAAAGTATGTCATATATGCTGTAATTATACCTAAAATGTGAATTTTTGTTATGCACACATATATATTTTATATATACTCTCAAATTACACTTAACAGACAATTTTCTTAAAATAATTTCTTCTAATAATTACCTTTTTGAATGTAAAAGAAAACCGAGATATATATTCCAGTGACCTCAGCGTCGATGGATCTCTCTCTCTCTCTCTCTGTAACTCACTTTAATACAAAACAGCCTTCTCTTTTTCCAATTGCGTGAGAATATATATATATATATAGTTTTTTAGTTTAGTTTTTATTAACGTCGCACTAGAAGCAACACAAGGGCTATTGGCAACGAACCTCATAATTTTGAGCCACGGTCAAGTGGAAGACAAGTGGTCAGTGGTCAAGTGGTCAGGTGACGAGGACGACACCTGAGCTGGCACCCCCTCTCCTAACTTCCACACCACGCCAACGGGAGGACTTTGGGCCCCGACAGTTTTAACGTGCATCAGCCCCGGCTACATGGCGGGTGTTTGGTGGCAAAGGATCGAATCCGCGACTGAATGAAAACCACCGGTCACGAATCCGAAACCATGACCACTAGGCTACCACGGCCATATATATATGTGTGTGTGTGTGTGAGAGAGAGAGAGAGAGAGAGTATATATATATGCAGATTAATAAATTTGACTAATATTTTTAGTTCCTTAAGTTACCCCTAACAGAAATTAACAAGTTATACAGTGCGTGTGTTTTTTTCCCTAGAATTGATAGTTCATTTTGAATTAAAAGACAGTGGATAACTTGTAATCACGAGGAAAATTTCGTGACTGGCAGTGTTTAATTCGAATCTCAAATTTCTGCTCCAGTTCCTTCAAATTGTGAGAGCCTTATGAGAGTCATGAGGCTGCTGCACATTAAATTGCACCTTAAAGTACTCACGTGGTGAAGAGTATAGGAGATATATTAGTGATTCGTCATGAAATGTTCTTTAAAGGTTCAGTTAAATGATTTCTAGGTTATTCAAACAAATGACATCTATTTTTATCTACAGGCTTATAATTATTTTAAAATGTAATAATAATCAAAGTGAAATGTTCAATGAAAATGATATTATTTCATCATAAATTCAAACCTCACTTGTTGTGCAGTCTAGATTTTAATTAATGGTAGTCTGTCACTGGGTGGTTGGGATCCGCAAAAGCCTCATACCATTTGTATATGTATAATTTGAAATTAAATACGATTCAGAATTTTTTTTTTTTTGGAGTTCATTTATTATAATATAAAAACAGTTCACTACAGGATGCAGTAAGTGAAAGTGCATTATAATTAATACATATGTTCCTAGGTTTAGTTTGTTCCCATTGAAATTAATCACTGTTATTTGGATGACACATAAGAGCTAAAACTATTTAATAGTATTTTTCATACAAATATGTTATTGTAAAGATAGCATAGAGTATAAGTAAGAGAATTGTCTTCACATAATAATGAGCAAGATATAAATTAAGCGATTGTAATGATATTTCATACTTCCCATATATATATATATATATATATATATATATAAATCGAAAGTATGAAATGAACAGATTTATTGTGCAGAGGAAAAGCCGAAATATTTCTAAATTGCAAATTAAATTATTTATTAAATGCGTGAAGATAAAAAGAAACACGTACTACAACGAAACGTATTGAGAATGCAATGCTGTTTTCGATTATCAATTACCACGAGTCTGTTGCTCATTTAAAATGTTTAAACTGCTGTCATTGCTATTGAAATTTGGATCACTGCTTTCAACGTTAACAAATGTGTATTTATTTCTTCAAAAACTTTATTAAATTAATGTTCCCATTATATCATAGTGAGAGAGTTCAGATAACAGGAAATTGCTGTCATATGATATTTCCATTTCATGAGTAAAATCCTAAGTAAATATAATGATAATAACGTTTAGGCAGAGAATAACGGGCGACGGCGAGATTAAATGTTACGGAAAAAAAAGAAATAAGAGGAAAAAAAATTTCCGAAGAGTTACTATGCTTACAAATGATGTTTTCCAGTGGTAAACCTAAATTTTAAGAAAAGCAAATTGAAGCCATGAATTATGATCTTAATTATTCTCTCTTCTAGCATAGAGAGAATAGTTAAGATCAAATAAATGAAATATCATTTATTGTGATTTTCAAACTTTAAAAAGGTCAATGAATCAAATCCTTTTTGAAGGTAAAAATCTAAATACAGTAATTTTTTTTAAACTGGAATTTAAAATTGTTATAAATGTTACTAATTTTGGACAGGTATTATTATGTACCTAATGATATAGGTAAAGGTAATGAGAAATATTCTCAACAAAATTTTGAAAATTACGCTGTTTTGTAATCTTTGTTAATAATATAAATAATCGTTTAAAATGTTTTTCAATTGCGTTAGAACGGATGATTTTAATTTGTTAAGCATTCGGAATATAGAATCTAAATGGCTTCAGGGGGAAAAAAAGATCCATTTTGGGTATAGGTGAGGGAAACGGAAGCAATCTTATCCTTCTCCATTATTAATACATTATTCATAAACGAAGTTTCCTTGCACCCATAGCACGTGAATGAATAAAAATAGAAGAAATCGCAATGACGAAATTATCAGTTCCCTTTTGCTTTATCCTTGAGTTACACCGGTTGTTTCGAACGGACGGAAAATGAAATCAATCTACGATTCAGAGTACTCGGAAAAAGAGATTCACTACAAAAGTCTATAAAATTCAGTCTGGAGTGGGCGGAACCCTTTATTGAGGGCGAGGACACTCGTGTGTCACGTGACTAGGAGCCGAAGCACCCCTGTCTGCCTGTCCAAAAACATACGGAAGTGTCCTTGCGAGGGATCCAGCTCCAACAGCCATTTTGTTATCCACGCGATGGCAGATCTTGGTGAGACCTTGGTGGCCACTTTCCTCATGGTGTGGGGGAAGAAAGTAGAACGAAATCTCTCTGAAGATGATCAAACCTTTTCATAAAAATGTTCGGCGAGATGAAATGGTTTTTTTAAAACCTCGAAACCCAATTGTTTTTTTCGAATGTGTCCAACATGCCCTGAATTGAGAAATAAACTCGACGTGACTTGGTAACAAAACCAAACTGTATAAATCGTTTAAAGAAAATTAAAGTTTCATTTCTCCTTTGATAGCGAAAGTTTTTAATTCTAAATTGAATTGTTCTTTTGATTTGTTCTACATAATTATTGCATCGTGGGAAAATATGTGGTTTGAAATGATGGTGTATAATTTTGAGAGTTAAGTTGTCTTAAGCTGTAATGCTTTAAGACTTTCTTTTCTTTTTTTTTTTTTTTTTTGGCATAAAATGTTATTCGCGTATCTCTAAGCAAAATTACTCGTTCTCTATTGAAGAATTGTTAGTAGTTTCACAATCTATTTTCAAAAGCTTTACCAAGTTTACATTTCCGATTATTTCCAATTCTTTTTCTTGAAATATATATATTTTTTTTAAAAAAAGTATATGTACTTGTCGTTAAATCTTATTCATCAATAATTTGTATTAATGCGAAATCATTTTGATAATAAGGTTTCAACTTAAACTTCATTTTCCAAAGTATCATCACTAATATCCATTGATGACAGAAAAGAATACGCTAAATAATTTTTACAGTATTCGTCAGAGGCTACGTGTTTTGGTTTTGACTGTTTTATCAAATTTATCAAATCGAAGTAATTATCTAAAGATTATTAAAAAAGTAATACAATATCGCATCATTTAAATAATTTACAATTGTTTGATAAAATATAATTGAATATGTTAGTTAATAACATCATTTTTATCTGTGTAGAGTGAAATAAAAGAAACAATTTTTATTTTCAATAATCAAATTAAAATTAAATTCAAATCAATTTATTCAGCCTAGTTGAAGGTAGCTTTTCATTATAATAGAATAAATACAGTTTTAACAAAATTATATTTTTAAAAAAATCCTTCTATTGGCAAAAAATTTGTATAATTCATATTTTTCAAATCAAAATTTTTTTTTCCGAATTCGAAAAGTAAAAGTATCCTATGAATACTATGATAGTAAAATGAAAACTTCTTTGCAAAATTTATTCATCCTATACATCGCTGTAATTAATTACATTTTTTAAACATCATCTATGCAAAATTTTTGTCGAATTCAATATTATTATTTTTGTTTAATTTTTCCTCTTTCCTTTTGGGTTTCCCTAACTGTCATCAAGAAATTTGTGCAATATATTATTTTTATTCGAATTACAAGTCAAACTACTTTATTCAGATTATTTCTACACTACCTGATAAGATAAGATTTCTTTGATTTTCTCTCCATCAAGGCTACATTCAACGTAAATTATTACATACCTCAAGAAAATTATTCAGAAAAAATGCTGAAAAATACCATTTTTCTGAAGATTTATAATAAAGTTTGTAGGCAAAAACATTTAGAGTTTGATTCTTTCTTTTAGAGAATTCATGACAAATAGAATCGTTATTATTTCAAAGATTTTTTAAAACATTGGGTAGAAACATAAATTTAGTCGAATGATGTAACTATGGAAAATATCACATTAAGGGCAATAACAAAAATTCCACAACTTTTTGAAATAACAAAAAAGTGGTACAAAAACATTAAAAAGAAAATTTGAAAAAAAAAAAAAATTATTGAAACCTAAGCCTAAGTAAGAAAATATATGATATCTTATTAAAAATATCTCTGCAATATATATATATATATATGTGTGTGTGTGTGTGTGAGTGTATCTGCAATACAAAAAATATTTTGATATAAACTACTTAAAATTTAATAATTTAATTCTTTCTTTACGTTTGTGAATACGAGAGCAATACGATGGAGCAACAGGGGAATTGCATTCCTGTTACTGAAAATCAGCGCAAAAGTAAAGAAAATGGAAAATTTAAAAAAATATTTCTTTATAAAAATTACTGAACTCTAATTGACACGGAAAATTGAGTCACATGTACTAAATACTTGATCATAAGAAATATGGCAGGCAATCCTTATATCCCTTTATCGAGCCTGTTATTATTCATGTATACCTTATACTTTCCTATAGATATTCACTTATTTACAATAAATCATTAGATTGTCAACTTTTGCAGAGGATATATATGTCGAAAAATCGATTACTTGGGTATTAAGAACATATATATACATATATATATATATATTACATTTTTGGTGAACTGGTATTTTAAGTTTATTGCTTTGTATTCATTTATGATTTGACAAAGTAGAATGTTAAATGTTAAAGAGTTTGAAGTTGTTGAATTAATGCCACACTTCAGCTATGTAACTGTTCGTTACTCCTTGTGTTTAAGATGGATGCTGTGTATCTCTAAATGCATTATCATTATTATATTATTACTATTTATTATTTTTATTATTACTTAGCAATTCTTGTTGATATAAAATAATATCAAGTGTAACACAATATAATTTCCCTTTTACTAAATTAGCACTTTTACATTTAATTTAAAAATAAATGATATGGTATGGAGATTGATCGATACTTTAATGTTGCTCTTTATTAACAACGTCATGTCAAAGTTCATCTTACAAGTAATCTAATTTTTTGTAATAGGAAACTGTATATGCCTCATTATGACATTATCCTAATCATGGTTTATTGTTTGATATCAAGATTTGAACTTCATTTTTCTTTTTTTTTTTTGCAAAACTTATATTATTACACATATTTTTAAAATGATTATTCTCTCTCTCTCTCTTTCCCTTTTCAATATTCACAAATAAATATTCTGGTGAGTCACAAACATTATTAAGGAGATTCTAAATGTAGTTGTTGATTAGTGTTGTCAGATGAAGGTTCTTCTCTTAATTGATACATTTCTTATGCTCATATCCAAATTTGAAGGATAGAATTTCAGTTCTATCGTTTTCCAAATCGCATACTAATATAGAAATATTCCAACGCTTAGTCTACAAAGCTTCTCAGTGCTAATTTCACCAGAAAATGTCAGTTTCTTTCCTGTTATCATTAAGAAAACCGGTTGATCAGCCAGGTTGAATTTAAAACTTTTTTTCCAGAGATCTCGAACGACAGAAGAATGTGTGTTGCGGTTATTTCCTTGTTGCGGGAAAAGCTGATATCGACACGTTATTGAATCATTCTTGGAACGTGACAAATAACCTTGCTTTGCGTGAATAATTAACTCAATACGTAAACGGAATTTGTTTTTTTAAAAAATGCTTGGCGTAGGATTGACCTCTGTGATGTCATATACAATTATTGGTTTCTATACCTTTATTGTGGGTGGAAAGAGACTGAAAGAGATATATCTCTTAAAGTATTCGAACTCAGAATGGTTTTTCGGTTCATTTTTCTTTCTCGACAAAGGAATTGAAAATTTCTTTAAAAGCTCCTTTCAGAAGAAATGAGAATGTATTTGATTATTAAGCAAACACAATTGCTTTTAAAGGTATTCATGTGGAAAAACAATAATTCTATTGTTATATTATGTATTACCATATTAGGTAAAATGGAACTGTTGGCTTGTAACTTGTAAGAGAAGGACGTGTTTCATAATTACTGTTTGAATAACTCTAGCGCTAGAAATTCAAATAAAAAACTCAGTGCTAGCTAAATATATAAATTTTTTAAAATCCTTGCTAAACGTTTCCAAGGATTAATATGCTTACTCAGAAGTTGTAAGAATTATAAATAGATGGAGATAATACATTTTAGTTAAAATATGACACAGTTTGTTACCTTTACATGAGAATAATGTATTTAAGAACTTTCTTAACCCAAAAAGAAATTTCAACATATATTTAATTTCCACAGTAAAATGGTAAATAAAATGACACTGAATAAAGAAAAATAACAAAGACAAAAGGTTTTTATGACATAAACTATTATTTAATCATTAGATGACTTCTAGTGATATTTGCCTAAGTCAGATTTTTTCCCGTTCTTGTAGTAATAGAAGAAAGTCTAATAAATTAAAAATTTCAACATTAGAGTGCAAGTCGTCGGAGATTCACAAATTTAATACTTTTTATCAGTTTATTTATTTTAATAATATAATTAGGAATTTTCATGATATTCTGAAGGTTTTGTTTATATATGGAAAGAAAAAAATTAAAACAGAATCTTTTTCTCTCTCGTGTGATAAAACATATTTACAAATAATTTTAACCTTTATTTTATTATGTTTCATGTATTTTTGACGATATGGAAATTGCAGTCATTTCCATAAAAATAATTTATTTGCCTTTTTAATAATATCCGTCTTCTTTGAGTTTACGAAGAAGAAAAGAAAAGGAAATGCTCAAGAACATAGATGAAGAAAGCATAAATATGTAGCTTAAGATAAAAAAAGATCACAAAATTTCCAAAAAATATACATCATTCTTAAAAACTATATAACACTTAAATTTATTCTGCAACTTAACTTATCTAAACTTACATTCTGCCAGAAAATGTTTAAAGATCAGAAAATGAGTAGATGTAAGAATGTCAGTTTATATCATAAAATCATAAATGACGATTTTCTTAACTGAAAGATTACATTAGAGTATTTGCAATCTGGTAAGTCTTCGTTAATTTTTGCCAATAATCTTATAGAAGAAAATATTTTTAAAAAGTAGATGGTGAAGAAGCTTTAAGTTGTACTCAAATTTTATGCACACACTCACGCTCGCGCATATATATATATATATATATATATATATATATATATATATATATATACACATATATATGTATGTATATATATATGTGCGTGTGTGTGTGCATGTATTTTCTTTATGTGTATGTATGTATATATGTATATATATATATATGTGTGTGTGTGTGTGTGTGTGTATTTTCTTTATGTGTATGTATGTATGTATATGTGTGTGTATGTATATATTTTCTTTATGTGTATGTGTATATATATATATATATAATTTTAAAATAATAATCTAGATTCAAAGATGGTAGTGTCCTTGGTTCATTCGAAAATCACTTTTGAAATTAAAATTATATGAATTGAATAGACTTGGAATATAAGAGATTATACATAGTTTTAATAAAAGTTCCTTATTTGGAAACATTTCTTTAACAAGAGAGCCTTCAGTTACTCGAAAAACATCTAACCTATAACAATGGATCGTCCATTCTGACTTCTGTTTATTATGATGTCAGGGACAAAGCACAGGTGAATAACATAACAGAATTTAAGACTTGATCTTCTTCAGCAATCGAGATTTGTTTTGAAAATTTTTAGAGCTCACTCAAACAGAATTTGTGAGTATTATACTCAAAGAGTTTAATTAAAATATTGCTATCAAAACCACATATAAATTCTATTTTTTTTTAATTTATACTTTTTTCGTAATTTATTACTTAAATATAGGAAGCCCGTTTTCTGCTTCGTTTTATATCAAAAATTCAAATTTTAATTTTATGCAATTTTTGAAATAAAAAAAATATCTTAACCTTTAAACTTTTTTTTGAAATAAAACTAACTATAGCGATTTATTATTTTTATTTTAGCGTTTACCATTATTTTTTTTTAAAAAAAAATCCCAGTGTAGTCGTTTCTAAGCTGCAGTTTAAAAAGAGCATAAAAAGGAACGTAATTGCTTTATTTGTAGTTAAATGATGCTAATTAATTAGGATTATATTTGTATGCTAATATGTAGTTTGACTTTAACATATCTAACTTCCTTAATTTGATAAACTTAATAAGTCAAATATTTTTTAATTTTAATGGTCATTGTTTTGGAAAACTATTTCCATAAATCGAAACAAATATCCTAAACATTGTCTTTTTTTTTCATGACATATTTGCATTTCCCTTTATAAAATGAAAATATTTTGTGAAAAAAATTGGTAGCATATATATATAAATGATTTTAATGACATATTTAAAAAATATGCAATCTTAGAATATAATATAAATAATACTTCGCTTAACGTTGGTAAGTTTTAATTAATGTTCAGTACAGGAAGACTATTGGTATTGAACAATTGGACTACTGGTATTATGAATTATAGCCAACACTTCAGATAAAAACCTTTTTCTCTTAATTTTCATACCACACTATGTGAAAACTTTGATTCAATATCCGTTTTACGGTATGACAGATTTTATGTGAATAGTGTTAGTGATTTTAGACACTAAGTCTCTTATTTATATGTTACTACACATTTTTAGACAGTATGCTTTGGAAAAATACGCTACAATATTACTTGTATAAAACAATCGTTTCTGTATTTCTAAATATTTAGATTACTAATTTCTCACTAAAACCATGGATTTCAATATATAGAGGAAAATTTTATTAACGAATGTTTTTGTAATCACAAGACATTTCAAACGTCTTCTTTTATTTACTGGGGGGGGGAACATTGTTTTTCCCTTTGAAAATATCCGGATATTTTGCGGGTTTTATTTTTCTTTATGTTATTTAGAAATAATAAAAGTCCCTGAAAAGCATTTGTTTTCTTAACTTCTTAAGCCGCAAAATGCATTTCCCACAGTATTAACATAAATAAACGGATTATAATAGTGAAACTAAAAATAAATTACAACTTGTACACGACATGTTTTTTCAGTAAGCTACATTTCATTCAGATTCATTTCAAATTGAGGCTAGTTATTTTCATTCACCTTGAAGTAAATTATTAGTTTATTTTTTTTAACTATTAACTTCTTTTTTTCGGATCATTTAACACAATATTTTTTTAAGTATTTTAGTTATTATTTATTTCATGTTATGTTAAAAACTATGTGAAATAAGAGTTTGTAACGAGAGAATATTATAAATATAAGGCTAATTTATTTTAAAAAATTTCAAGCAAATTATTATATATTTTATATTTATGTATTTAAGAGAAGGCATGTTGTGTTTTTCTTGTGTGAAAAATTGCTCACTTTAATGTTACATTTTAAATCAAATTTCATTGACTATACTACTTTGCTTGAAAGAATATGTTATATATTTTTAATAATACGAAAAAAGTATTATTTAATTTTTTGCACAAGATCCATCATAAATTTGATTCAATTATAAACAAAATTATTTTGAATAGAGCATAATTTGAAATTATTTTTCATTATCGTCAGATTTAATACATATTATTTCAATATTTATTAACATAACTGAAAGGAAATTAACATTTTGGCATACGAATATTAATTATAATTATTTCATGTCTATATTTATCTTTAAACTCAAAAAATGTTTTACGTGAATTACAGATGTGAAACAAAAATTTGTTAAGTTTACATCATAAAGATATGTGAAAGTTTTATTGTCTTTACACGACAACATGACAATAATTCTTTATACATTTTAAATTTGAATTGAAATTTAAAAATTTCACTAGAATCAAAAATTTCATTTCATTTTTTATTTATTTTTGATTAATTTTTCATAACTAGTTTCCCACAAGTATCAGTGTAGCGAAAAAAATCTATCGAATTCCGGATTAACAGAAAACTAATTAAAATTGATTAATTATTAATTAATTCATTGAAGGTTAGTCAAATTTAGAATTTAATCTTTTAAATAGGCGTTTCTCTCTCTCTCTCTCAACGAAAGATCAATTGGGGACGAACTTGGAAGATGTTATTCGTAAACATTTTTTAAAAAAATAAACGCTATGTTTTATAAATAATAACTTATTGAGTTCCAATTTTAAATTTTTTTGTTATTGTTATTACTAATTCAAAGAATTTTTGTAAATATAATTTTTGTTATTTTTTATGAAAACCTATTCAATAAAATGATAAAAAATGATTTCCCCCCCCCTAGTTTTTGGTTAACTTCTCGTTTCGAAATGAAGAAAAAAGTTACCCAAACTCTTTATGTTTCCTTCCTTTTATTTTTTTAAAAAAAATCCTTTCCATTGTAGCGTTAACAAGGTAAAGTACCGATAAATACTTTATAAAATTATTATAGCATAGGAAAATATCTTTGCTTAAAACATTTCATTTACAACAATGAATGTCTTGATAAAGAACATATCTAAAATTTCTAAGTATGAAAGCACTCAAATAAATTGTAAGTTAGATACTTTTTAATACTTTTTCTCTCTTTCTCTTTTCATTCCTAAAATTTTCCATTCAATAGATTATAATTTCTCTCTGTTTTTGAAAAAAAAAAAAGTTCTGGATGCTGTAATACTATACCAATTGAATTTAGAACGATAAAAGAGGAAAAGGGGAGGAAAAAAAATTTAAATAGTAATAGTGTCTTCATGGTAATGAACTTAGTTTACAAAATATATTAATGAATAAAATATAACGATGCATAATAACAAAATAAATATGAAGTAAAATAACATGGAACGTTTCTCTTAAATTTATTAAATACAATTCTTTTTTAATTCATATATAGTTTCATTTTGACCAATACTGTTATTTTAATTTATGCATACATAATCATGTAATATTGTATTACTTTAATTTATACTTAAATATGTACTTTCCAATAGAGATTTGATTGAAAATAGAGTCGAACTATTCAGAAATTTAAGAGATTGTCATTTCTGTTCCGGATCTTCAACCGATTTTTTTAAACTTTGCTGCCGCCTTAGCATGTTTTGCAGCAAAAAGATTTTTGTATTACGGTGAATTGCCATTACTTTGAACATCATTTTATTTCTTTAATTATTTTCATCACTCCATTTATAATTTTTCCTTATTACCAAGTATGTGGAAGAGTTACTTATTCAGATTATTCATTAAAGCTGCAATTTTTTCGTGTTGCTAAGAAAATTTGATATTAAGTATTACTAACAAAACATTCATATTCCACAAAACTCTAGGTATTTCATACAGTTAGATATTGAGGAATTTCTTATAATTTTCAAATTATTACAACTTTTTAAAGGTATATGAAACAGGAATATTGTTTATATAATGTAAAAAAACTGAGTAAAATTAACTGCCCCCTTATCCTAAACCTTATGCTATCAAGAAGTCAAAAATACCTGACCGTCCTATACACTTGGTATCAAAATCAAATTCTATGTATAGTATGACACTACAAAATTTTTGGAGTAAAAATTTGTTTTCAATGTATTATTTGAAATACTTTAAAATTAATTAGCATAAATAAAAAAAATGAGAACTGTATGTTTATAAAAATAGGAAATTCTACAATAAGTATTATGTTTTAGTAAAAAAAAAATACGCTTACTATTTTCATTTTCAGGAACTGTTGTAATATTTAAAATCGCATCCGGAACGGAATTTCCTTTCCTTTTCCTTTGTTGTTGAATTTTCCTCCCGCTAAGGTATCGGATTGTTGAATCCGGTTACTTCTACGGTGAATTTGTCAACAGAGGCATTCATTCAACGTCCTCAAATTTGAGATTTCAGGTTTTGAAATGAAAAACTTAAAGAATAATAAATGACAATTCTTATAATGCTGATTTTTACTCGAGAATTCGAATAATTACCAATCTTACAAAACTACATCGTAAAAATGATATTAGAAACGATTAAAGCATTTATATTGGTTTTATCTCATGCTCTAATAATGTCATATTTCATAGCAAAAGAAAAATACTCAAAGAAATACAAAATTCATTTTCTTCCTAGTATTAAGGAACTTTGAATTAACATGTTATGATAAAGGGACTTGAATGGTCAACTTGGTTCAGTATACTTTTGATAAATTGGTATCAAACCCAGTGAACAATGGTCTGATAAACAAAGCGATGATCTAAATGAGTGAGTTGAAATTTCTAGTTTTCCAGTGAGTGGAAGAACTCAATTGAAATGAGATCATTGAGCTATTTTGTGCATAGAAATATCTTTACTGAAACTCAATAAAATCTATGAGAAGTTATTAAGAAATGCACAATCAAAACTCTGCTGGTGTGAAAATATATTTTTCTAAATATACAGAAGATGAACAGTCTTAATATGTTAGTTCTAGAAATTGCAATACAGACCATCGGGGGGAATAATGAAGGCACCTGCATGCAGAATCTAACCGAATATCAAATTCCTGATCGATTGAGGAGTAGATATTATAAATGCCGGTTGCCAATACAGATTTTTTATTTATATCACTCTAATAATAATTCATAATTACTGTCATTTATACTCTATTGTGTAACTTTAACTAGGTATTAATTTAATAATTACAGTTAATAGTAATAAAAGAGGAATTTTATCCTGGCATAGCATATCTCGCTTTGTAATTTTTTTAATTAAAAATATTACACATGTCTAACAATTGTTCTTAAAAAATTAATTTAACTAATCTTTATAATAATATACACCAAAAGATTTCAGATTATTTTTTTTTCAGATATGAATTTTGTTCCTTCTTCTACGCCTTAAACTTTCGTTAAACAGAATCAATATATCTATCTATCATGCATTCGAAGAAGGCCATAAAATTGTATTATAGAATATATATAACTAATAAATATTCCTCTTAAATTACTTTCATAGTACAACCGCATCGAAATAAAGTTTACACAGCGACTGTTGAAAAAATATTGAATGCCAAACCAATAGTTTACTTTCATAAGATATAGCTTATACTTACGAAAAAAAGAAATATCACTTGACTTTATAAATCTGCTTACTGAAAAATGGAAAGGTCAAATTAAACGCGCATTTCAACATGAATTTGACTGAACAATAACAAAGGTAATCATTTTCGTAAAACATTTCCAAATTTTCTTTGAAACGCGTGATTGATCTAATATACGAGAAAGTAAAATTGATTTTCTTTAGTTAAAGTCAGCAGTTCTACAGTACTTGTTCTTTACTGAATTAAACTCGTAACAAAATTTAGTACCATGACTCAAAATTTTGTTACATATAGTTACACTGTAGAAAAACTGGCTACTCAGATACCTCTGTCTATATCCTTTACCCCGAGTGCGGTGAAGTGTAGATTTTGATTGATATAAGAAACAAAAAGGAAAAAAAAGACTAGCTTTGTGTGAATATTGTTTTATAACGCCATAGAAATATATTTAGAATCTTTTTTTTAAAGAAAAATAATAAGTGGAACATAATTTGAGCCATATTTATGCTTGTTTTCTTGCATGAATTCACACTATTTTTGTTCATAGATTCGGAAAGCATGAATTGACCGCAGTTATTGTGAAACATAACGGAAAATTCAAAGGGTTTCTACATGCTAGTTAACCTCTTTCTATTGTAATGAAATAGTTTTCAATGCTTTAAAGCTCCAACAATACGTTTTCACGCTTCCAGTATTTTCATTCGCAGAATTTGAAATATTTTAAAAAGAAAGAAATTATCGCTATTTTACAATTTATGTCGTTCTGCAATTTTAGGTATTTTTTCTAAAAATTAAAACCGAAATTATTCATATCTTAAATTATTTAAAATATCAGTGTTTTTCAAAACTCGTCATTTAACTGAAAACATTAGGAAGACTGTTTCATTCGTTACAATACATTTCAGTTGTGATGAATATGAGTATTTGCTTTTCCTATTTAAATTTCATTTAACTGAATTTCATTTATAATACATGTAGCTCAAATGATTAAAATTTCATTAATGTGTTTAAAAAAGATTAAGTGATTATAATTTCATTGTGTGTGTAATAAAAGAGCATCATTTTAATAAGCAAAAAATAATTCCCTTGCGGTGGTCTGATAATTTATCTATATTTCTAAGATAAGTATTTTTATTAATAATTTTTGTTTATTAGTCTAAAAAAATTGCATTTTAATGTTATTTCCGCAGATCCTTAATAACTATTATTTGTAGATGAGTTGGTTGCTCATTAATTTTGAATTACATAAATTATTATTGGAGATCATTTAAAAAATTCTAATTATTCAATCTATTATTGTTATACACAAAACTTATGTTCATAAAGTATTCTTTAAGACTTCCTATATAGACAAAAATATAATATCGAAATATAAATAATTCCATAAAAATAATGCAATTTTTGAGGATCTAAAAACTATTTGCATCTTAATATATATATATTACTACTACTTTATACTACTTTATTATGGCATCAATTTCTGTAAACTTTCTCTTAAACACTAAAGTCCTGTATGAATGCTGAAACTATAATAGTAATGCGAATTAGAGTCATACCTCATAAATTAACAACAATAAGTTACCATTTTTAATAGATAAATACATAATGTTGATTTCAAACATTTTCATTAAATTTATTTTCATCAAATATCAATTATATTGAATCCAAAATCAAGTAAGTAATATTTTTAAATGATGAGAAAAATTTAATATCAAATTTTAAATATGTTAGCTTGTTAGTTTTCATAGCATTCTGAATTATTTTAATAAATGTTCTTGCTTAAAAAATAATATCGACGAGAAAATAGAAACAATTTATGATGCTATTCAGATTTATCAAATAACAGGGACTGAAATACATAACAAATTGACTTAATCGATTTTCCTTACCAATCCTTGACAGATATATCATCTTTACACCTCAATAGAGTTTAATCCCTCTGACTGTTATCTCCACTATTCTGAAAATAAACAATTTCTAAAATATTTCTACAGATTGCTTATTTAATTTAAGATTACTGAAAATTATTTGCACTGTGTGACAGCTTATATTTTTCTTACATAGTATCACTTGAATCGTTCTGCTTATGGAAATCGTTTATTACAATAGCATATGTTTCCTATTTTACAACACTATAAATAGAATGGTACAAAAACTGCATAACTGGAATATTCCATTTGGTTGAAATTAATTATTGTTCTAGTTCTATTTTGTTTTGTTATGAACGGGAACAAAATTCCCACTATTATAGAAGTATTATAGAAATAACTATAGCCTATGTTTAAAGTCTCAAACTTCGTGGTCATCGAAATTCGTGCAGTAGATTCAATATTTGATTCCGTCAAAGACTCGTCTTGCGAAATAATGGGGAATACTGAACATTAAATGCAACTGGTACTCAAACTCTCAAGTGGCGAAAAAACTGAGAGAGTGGTGTATCAGTTCAGGTATATTTGTGTTTTATAAATATGTGTTTTATAAATATGAGTTTTGTTACAAGTAGTTCTCGTGAAGTTATAAAATGACATTAATTCAAATCATTCAATCAATCAACTAAATATTATCAAATTATTAACTTGATTTTATCAATTTGTTTTATGCAGCATTGGTTGGTTGGTTGGTTAAATTTCTGACACTGAGTCCTTTTGGGACATAGAGTGTTAAACTCAAGGTAAAATATTTCAGAGTCAGATTAAATAAATTAAAATTACAACAACAAAGATTAAGAGAAGGAGCAGTTTTTAATAAAATTATAAGTATAGAGTAATATCAATGCCATTGAAAAAATTAAAAATATTTAGTTCGGTATTTTCTTCAACCAAGTCAATTAATGATAGTTATAAGATTTAAGATATTTTAAAATAACAGAGGTAAAAGTAGAACATTCGATTAAAATGTTTCTCACAGAAAAAGGCAAACATAATAGAAAGACATAGGGGATCTTCTACCGTAAAGGGATATTTATGTGTCCAATATGATAACGAGTTAAATTATATCTTGTTTTCTACACTGGTGTTCAAAATTGAGAGAATTTTCCGATTTGGTCGATTATCTCTAGAACTGCTGGACATATTTTAATAAAATTTGGTGTGTACATAGAGTTGATATAATTTGAAAACAAAAACCATTCAATAGTTATAACATACATGCATGATCATGTGTAACACTCATCGGAGTCGCAAAATATGAAACAACAGTTGCAGAATAGAACCAAAAAAATGGGTTAATAGGGGGTATGGTACCCTTTTACAGTTATAGCGGCCTCGCAATGTGATTTTATGCTGGAAATAAGGGAGTTTATGAATTCCTGTGGCAATTGGTCCCATTCATTCAGCAACGCTGTTTTCAGGTCTTGGATGGTTCTCGGAAGGGGCTTGCGAATTGCAATTGCCCTCCTCATAGCGCCCTAGGCATGCTCTACAGTATTGAAGTCTGGAGATCTGGCTGGCCAATCCATCCGGCGAATATCCTCACTTTCCAGAAATTTGTCGACTTGCTGCGCTCTATGTGACCTCGTGTTGTCCTCCATTAAAAGGAAATCAAGACCAACTGGACTCCTGAAAAGGCGGATATAGGGCTCCAAGACCTCTTTCCTATACCTCTCAAGATTCGCCGTGCCTCTTTCAAAGACATGGAGGTGTGTGCGGCCATCCAAAATGATGTTTGCTCAGACCATCAAGCCTCTGCAGTCGTAATGATCGATTTCTCAGACATGGAGGGCAGATAGTGGGTCCCTGGTATATGAAAGTACTGCGAGAATCACTGGTTAGGCTAAACTTGGACTCATCAGTGAAGAGAAAGGTCACCCATCGATCCATGCTCCTATCTCTACGATCTCTGCATCATTTTAAGTGGACTCTCCTGCTCGCAAAACTGAGCGAGACGCAAACAGTCATCTCTAGTGAAGTTTTCTGAAATCAGTCACTCTTGAAACTCGGGTTCCAGCACACAGCTCATAAGAGAACTGAGAAGTTGTAGCAACCGTGTTACACTTCGCTATAATAGATAAATGGCTTTCTTCTCTGGCTGTCGGGGCTCTTGAACGGTCTTTCCCAAGCTTTCTTAGACGGATCCGGTATGCTTAAGTTGTTTCCATAAGTTGGACACGATGCTGGGCGTTAAATCGAATTCTTTGCAAATCTGGATTTTAGACTAGCCTGCTTCTAACCTACCCACAATGAGCCACCTCATTCCATCCTCTAAACGTTGGTCGTTACTCCCTTTTACTGTTTGAATTTTAATTTAAACGATTGCTGCAAAATAAAAAACCAAGATATTCAGCGAAATGCACTAGCGAACGAAATGTGGATTCTGGCACGCGCGCTTATAAATCCTGTTTTTCGACTAGTTTTATCCCCATACACGTATACGCGTACGTATTCGACGTACAAGATTTGCATCTTTGTTTCGAAACAGTATTTTTACATTTGGTTCAATTCTTTTCATTAAATTCTACAAAATATGCAAATTCTCTTAATTTTGAACAACAATGTACATGAAAATTGTTTCCAATGAGAAATAATGAGTTTAATATGATGTGATTTATTGTCAATATCTAGTTGCCATTGATCTTGCCAGTGGTCTTTAAGTGGTGTTGTAATTTATTTTAATAAATCGCAGTATGGAATAGTGGAAGAGTTTGCATCGATTGCAGATTTAGCTGCATTATGTACTATCTCGTTGCCCTTGATTCCCACGTGAGAAAGAATCCAACAAAAAATCACCTGAATTTTGTCCGACAATAGTTTGTGGATTTCTTTTAACATATTAATCATGAATGGGTGTGAAGAATGATATGGATGGTTTAATGATTCTATTGCACTCATTGAATCCGTTAAAACAATAAAACTTCATTGGGTCGACTGTACACACATTCGATCAAAACCTCATGATGTATGTGATAATACTTTTAAAATGTTTAGTGGTTTTTCATATAGTTTCCGAAGTTGTAATATATGAGAGCAGAACGTTAGTGATTTTTGTCAAGTATCAGTCTTAAAAATTTAATTTCTTCCACAACTTTAATTAAAATATTATTGCAATAAATTTCAGGTTCGGGATGAAGTATGTAATTTCAGTATATTGAAGTAATTCTTTGTTTACAAAAGTGGACACAAGCGGTCTTCGTCAAAGAAAAGCCGAAACTATTTTCATTTGTCCAATTCGTGCTTTTATTTTTGCCTGTTGAAGTTGTCTCTCAGTACTGTTCATTTCTTTCCCCATACATAAAATTTGCAGATCATCAACGTATTAAATAGCTTTTACAGATAGTGGGATGTTCGAAATGATATTATTAATTTTAAGTATGAACAGGACAACGCCTAAAACGCTCCACTTGTAAAAGAAGGATTTAAAATTTATATCATAGAAAAAATTTTCTACTTTCATATTTTAATTTCTCAGAATGTATCATCACATCTTCAAAGAATGCTTTAAATGCTGATTTATTCTATCTATTAACATGTTTTATTCGATTATTAACATATTTTTGTACCAAATACTTGTAAATGTAATCATTATTAATTTTCTGCGTTTCATAACTAGGCACATAAAATCAATTTCGATTAGGAAAAGTGATGGTATAACTCTGCAATAGTTTCTGAACAAAAAAGGTTAATGAGTGAGAAGAAAAACATAGTAAATAATTTTAAACATTCGATTACAAGAAGTATATATATATATATATATATGCGCATGAGTTTTCTTTTGAAAAATATTAAAATACTAATAATATAACTTTTAATTTCATTACACTAAATTTTTTACCTGAAATTTAATATCAAATACTAATTTGTTACTACCTCAATCAATCAATTTAATCTACAGCACTAAAAAAATGAGACACATTACATTTGACAATAGTTTTCTAATACGTTTCAAATAACGTCTGACAATAATTATAATTCTTCATGACTAATACAATTTATGAATATCAAAATATCCTATTTAAAGCATAAATATATATATATATATATATATATATATATATATATATATATATATATATATATATATAAACTGTTAAAATAATCTGCCTTATAAATAAAAAAAATTATTTCAAAAAGTGTTTTAATTATGCATTTTCTCACAAGGGGAACGTAAATTCAAAAAATCGTAAAACAGAAAGTTTTAAAGTCAATTTTCAACAACATTTAAGTGGATCTCTGACCTGAAATTAAATTACTTAGAACAATTTCCTTTGTACAGGACATCTTTATTATCCAGAAGTGCTATCAACTCTCCTCAAAATGAAAGTTCAGGGCTTCTGTTTCGAAATTTTTACTTTATGACATAGGTATAAGATTCTTTGTTCTCAAAAGAAAGAAAAAAAATTGTTCATCTTTTGATGTTTTCCATCTAATAACTAGAACGTTCCAATCCTTCAAGCCTGACCGAAGGCCAAACGATAATCAAACCCTTTGGCATCCCACGGTTTCGCTTAAAAGCGAAAGTTAATTTAAAATGACCGCGGTAAAAAAAAAAACACCTCAAAGGCATCCATGCCTACCATCCGTTCTCAAGAAACATATCATCTCCCTTAGGCGGAACGTTCGAACACATTTTACTTCGTATAGGCGAACAAAAGGTAAATAATAAAAAAAACAGATCGAAAGGAGTTTTAAACTTGACCCAGATTCCAACCATGTTTCAAGCTCGTTTCGATTGGGAGGGGCACAACTCGTATATATAAATCCAGATGGCTCGAGTAGATCACGACTTCGACAACAGTTTGATTCCTTTTAGCACTTTGGTATTCTTGCAAAAGGCGTCATGATTAAGGTGGTAAGTAATACTTTGTCTGTCAAGTTGTGTGTGTGTATCTGGACATCTCTAACTTCAAAGACATGGAATACTTTCAATAGAAAGTTCAATTTATCTTCTGAAACTTTTCACTTAGGATCATATCTATTTCCTGCTATGTTTTCTTAAAAGAAAAATACTGTTTCTATTTGTTTTTTTAAAATTCTTCAGCGACAATATCGCTCTTTATATAAAAGCAGATTTCATTCAGTTTTTCAATACTTATTTCAAAACATTTTGTGGCTTGAGTCAAATGCAAATCAATTGCTTTTCATTTTCGTGCTCTTCTTAATTTTGCTTTACGGCTCATCAATGCAACACTGAAAAGTGAGATAACAAAGAAAACTGTTTATTATGTAATAGATGTCCCTCTAGTTATGCATGACACATTTTATAATTAAAATGCAATGGAAATGTTTGTACTAAAATAATAGCTATTCATTTTTAAACTCTATTGGTGCCTAAAATTTTTCTTAAAGAATAATTTGTCCGTATGTTATTATTTCTTGTCAAATTTATTTACAGTAAATTTAATCCTTACGTTTGTCATATAAAAAGTCTTGAAACGAAGCAAATTTTCTTTTAAGGAATTCTGAAAAATGTTTTATTTTAATAACTCGAATTTTAAACTGATGTTTATATGTACAATTATTATGTGTTCAATACTAATTCATTTAGATAAGGATTCAGTAGAATAAATAAAATAACATCACCATAAGTATTAAATTAAAATTATTCTGTTATGCATTTCTTATGAGAACAAAAATACTGATGATTAATCAAGCAGTGTTTAACTTAAGTAATATAAATAAAATTTAATTTAAGTTATTTAGATTAATTAAATAAAGGAAAGCCCACGCACTCTTAATCATGAATTTTCTTTTAATTCATTGCATTAAAGCCTTTCACAAATTTTTCTTCTTTAATTGTTTATCTATACGGATTGAGAAAGTGACTTATTGTTTATCTGTACGGATTGATAATATATAGAATAAACTGTGTATCAAAACTGAGTGTATTAAAATTTTAAAAATGTTTAATTTATCACACTCTTTAGAAGTTTCATTAAACAGTAAAACCTATAATAAATATAGAGATTAAAAAATTACTATTATAAAATATTCATTTAATTAAATTTATACGTCATGTTTAATACATTTAATGACTTTGTTATGTTTTTATAAAAAAAATCCAATGATAAAATAATTTATATGCCTTGATTATTCTACGAATGAACGATTTTTGTTTGAGACATAACTATTTTCTGTTTTATTTATTTATCCTTGTCTTATGAAGCGATTGATTATGGCAATTTATAAATATAACTTCTTTATAAAAAATATAATAACATTTTCATTCCTTGAAAAAAAAAAAAAAACAGGTTTTATAAACACCAATTATTACATCTCTCTACTGTAAAATTACGCAGATTTTAATATATTTCCAGTTATACAATAATAAATGTTTCTTTTTCAACTGTTCTTAGTTTCAAGCACTAACTTCGTTTTTCTTTTCCTATCTTAAAAGATATAAATTGGGATATCGGGATTTTAATTGGATTGGGAATCTATGAAAGAAAACTAGGCAATACATATTGTTTTTCACTGCTTGCTATTTAAAACGAAATTTTTAACATAAATCAATAACATCCCTTAGTTTTAGAAAAAAAATATTACTCCAGTTCAATTTTTGAAAACTCTAATTTTAATTATAACTAATTATTAGTTTATTCTGTAATTTTTAATAATTAAAAAAATATTTTTTTACTCAGAGAACTTGATATAATGGTAATGAATGCTAGAATATCCCTTTGACAGACGATTTAGCCTTTCAGTAAGGTGTTCTTAAAATTGTATTTCTTATACATTCTATGGCTAATGAAACAGTTTTTAATGATAAGCAACTACTTCGTACCATAGAAAAACAACGACAATTGTTAAATCTTCCTCAAATCATTTATTTACTTGAGAAATTTTGCTAGAAATGCATTGAAAAAAAATTATTTTATGATAAGAAATTATTCTAACTAATAATATTTATTTTTAGATCGTCGTGTGTGCACTGATGACTGTGGCTTTGGCCCAGTATCAGCAGGGCAGGAACTATGCTGCTCAGAATGAGTTGACCACTCCTCACCCAAGGAATTATCACCCACCCGCTCCCGTTCATTATGTAAACATCGGTACTGAGTTGGCTGGTGACTACAAATTCGGATATGATACTGGCAAGGGACCTTTGGGACAGAGCTTCAGGGAGGAGACCCGACTTCCCGACGGTACAGTAAAGGGTGCTTACGGAATCCTAGATGAACAAGGTCGTCAAAGAATCATCCGTTATACTGCAGGAAAATCAGGTTTCGTTGCTGAAGGAGATGGTCTTGGACCAAGCGGTGTTGCCCCTGGTCCTGCTCCTCAACCCGTTGCCAACCCACATGCTGCCGCCCCTGCATACCAAGCACCTCCTCAGCAATACAGTGCCCCAGCTCAGCAGTACAGTCCTCCCGCTCAGCAATATAATCCTCCTGCTCAACAGTACAGCCCTCCAGCCCAGCAATACAGACCAGCTCCAGCTGCTGCTCCTTCCAGATACAATGATGGTCAATGGGATCCCAGAAAAGATGACCCTTACTATCAAGATGGTCCAGCTTTCATCGATGTTGAAAGGTTGTCTTACAACATTGGTACATCCAAGCAAGGTTAAACGACAATCTAGGAGACTATCTTAAAATCAGCTATTTTCTTCTGCGATATAATGTCTATTGTGAAATTTAGCTTTAAAATTGATTTATGTCAGAAGTATGTAAGCGTTACATCTTAAAATGCAGAATTCTATAAATTTGAGTGGGTTTCTCTATTCCCGATCTTCATTTACATTTCATTATAAATGCTACTGTTTTAGTTCTAAGTTAAAATACTTTTCCCTCTAAATCTTAATGGGAATGATTGGTTCTTTATATGGTCTATTTAACATGAATTGGAGTAACGCTCGATAAATTCTGACGACAAGGGTACGAAAGGTTTTTAATGCTAGTGTTCCCTAAAATTTCTTTTCACCAGTTAAATTAACTAGCCCTTTTTATCTTTCCATCAGCGTTGTCTATTGAAGAAGGGTGGCTTAATTTAATGAATACGAGTACGACTTGCGCATTATTGGAAAATTTGCCAAAAGTTTGAAGTAATTTTTGGAAAATTTCTTTTTAATTGTTTACTCATAATTGAAAGATAAATTTTCTTTATGCAAAATATAGAATATTTCTCTACCTTGGTTTTAGCTATCTTTCTATGCAATCTTTGAAACAGTTCAGGATACATCTAAGTATCAAAGTTGCTTAGGAATCAATATATACAGATAGAAATAGAAATACCTTCTTTTACTATCAAAGTGCCAATTTTATACTTAATTTGTTACAGGGTTTTCCCCCTCTCCTTTGTCTGAGGATCCATTTTGACAAATGTTTAAAGAAAAATAATCTCTAAAATATTTATAAATCAGTTTTCTTTCAACACTCTCGCGATTTATTGAACTTTTGAGATTATTTTTTAAAATCTTTAATCGCAACTAATGTAATCTGTCTAATGACTATTCATATTCTTTTTAAGCTGCAAAAGTTGCTTGCAGAAAATTTTTCCATTCAGTGAACTGTGATACAACCTCAATCTGTTTTTTTAGAAATTTACAAATGTCATTTGTAAAAATTTTATGTAAATATTTCAATAAATTTCTTTTCAATTTATAATAATCTCCAGAGTGTTTTTTATCAGTTTAATCATTTTCAACAGTATTTATATTCACATGTAAAATTCTTTGTCTTTGTTAAAAGTGAAATGTAAGATATGATGTTAAATATCTTGAAATCAAATAAAGAAAGGAACTATAAATATAATAGAAGTAAATAATTTATATAATCTGAAAATGAAAAAAAGAATCTCTTAAGGTATATTATCTTCAAATATAGCTCTTAATGTTAATACAATTAGCTATGATGACAACTTTAAGAATTGAAAATACGTTCTGACAAAATGATTAGAACACATTTTGAATTGTAAAATTGTTTCAGTTGCTTTAATTGCTTCCCTAATAATTTAAGAAACTTTTATTCAGTTATTTTTGCCTTGGAGACTATAAGGTATTTTCACTGTCAAAATATTATTTAACAGTAATACAAAACAAACGAAAAAGGGCTTGAATATGGTTCTGTCTTAAAATTATTTGAATGAATAATTTCTTTTTTTTTAACCTTTAAAATATTTCTGAGAAAAGAGAAGGAGATATAAAATTAGTTACATACTCGAAATTAACTTAGGTTTTAATCCGTTGATAAATTGAGGATGGTCTTATTTTTGCACCACTACATATACATTTGAGTCAAAAAAATTTAATAGGTTTTTGAAACACGATTCCATTTAGCCATTAACTTATATTGTATTAAAATAAATCATAATTAAATCTGAAGCAGTGAATAAAAACAAAGCAAAAAAAATTCTGAAGCAAATTATGAGAGAAATCGCATTTACATCGCATGATGCCTGTATTTTTTATTTATATTTAAAAAATAATTCGAACTTCCGATTGTTAAGTTCCAATTTCGAAATCAAAATAAAATTCAGTTATAGGAATCCACATGAGTCAAAATTTCTTGCTTCAACAGAATCTATAAAGCAAAAAAAAAAAAAAAAAAAAAAAATCTTAAAATCCTCACAAATTTAAGTTCCCCATATATGGCATGCTGTACTTAATTAAACTGGAATGAGATTTTTCTAAGAGTTGGAAAAACTCTCTCTGTGTGTGATGCGGTTTTCTCATCAGAAAATCATATAAATGTTAATTGTGACAAAAACCTACCAGACAATAAACTACCTGGTTCGTGCACACTAATATGAAAACATTAATAAATAATTCGATATAAAAACCAACGTTTTTAAAAATAACGTTTTTATATGGTAGCAAAGTTTATTAAAGAAAATTATTGAAATATTAGTTAAAACTGTTAGTTATTTTTAACTTTAAAATTTACTTAAAAAGATACATTTGTGAGCATATTAAGAAATTCATAATACTCATAAAATCAAAACATGCATTTGAAAGTTTGTAAGTCATTCTATTAATAATTCGAGATAAAAACCAACATTTTTAAAAACAACGTTTTTATATGGCGGAAAAGTTTATTAAAAAGAATTATTGAAATATTAGTTAAAACTAGTCGCAAATATCTAAATATTGCATTGTTAGGCAAGTAAGAACGGTTCCCGAAATTTCAGAGCTCTAACTTGATGGGAAGTTGGTTAAATTAATGATAGAAAATTTGATGACACACTGATACGCACACAGACAGACACACGCCAAGTGAAATATATAAAAACGTAAAAACTAACTAAAATTAATTAATTCATCCGGTAAATTAATGGTTGGAATGCAGTTTAACCCAACCACCCTTGGCGACAAGAATTATTTGGTAGTATTTTGCCAAATGTGGCTACCCTGTTCCGTTTCACGGATTTAACGCTCAGCCAAAAAAAAAAACGCCAAGTTTGGTGCCAATTTTTGAAATCGCGCCAAGTGTTTGGGCTAAACTGCATTATTAAAGAAAATATTAGGTCGCAAACGTCTAAATATTGCATTGTTAGGCGAGTACGAACGATTCCCAAAATTTGAAAGCTCTAGCTTGATGGGAAGTTGGTTAAATTAACGATCGAAAATTTGATGACACACACACACACACACCAAGTGAAATTCAGAAAAACGTTTTAATAATTCGATATAAAAACCAACGTTTTTAAAAATAACGTTTTTATATGGTAGCAAAGTATATTAAAGAAAATTATTGAAATATTAATTAAAACTGTTAGTTATTTTTAACTTTAAAATTTACTTAAAAAGATACATTTGTGAGCATATTAAGAAATTCATAATACTCATAAAATCAAAACATGCATTTGAAAGTTTGTAAGTCATTTTATTAAAAAAAATGGGAACCAGAATTCAGAAAAGGTTTACCCTTGGCGACAAGAATTATTTGGCAGTATTTTGCCAAATGTGGCTACCCTGTTCAGTTTCACTGATTTAACGCTCAGCCAAAAAAAAAAAAACGCCAAGTTTGGTGCCAATTTTTGAAATCGCGCCAAGTGTTTGGGCTAAACTGCATTATTAAAGAAAATATGAGTTAAAACTTGTCGCAAACGTCTAAATATTGCATTGTTAGGCGAGTACGAACGATTCTCAAAATTTCAAAGCTCTAGCTTGATGGGAAGTTGGTTAAATTAACGATCGAAAATTTGATCACACATTTGATGACACACACACACACACACACCAAGTGAAATTCAGAAAAACGTTTTAAATTAAAAAAAGAAGAATGGAAAGAAAAATAATCATATGAATTTTAATTACCACACGCAAATTTACGGCAGTAATGAAACTAAACAATTGTTGATAGCTATCAATAATTTGAGGGAGTTTTTCATAATTTTTGTTTCAACATCATTACCCTGAATTTTTATTCTTCATTTTTTTTATCAAAGAAAATTATTTACACCTTTTATGACTCCCAACTATTGGCCATTTGAAATTCTTCATTGTGATATTAATCCTTCATCTGTCTTTTTAAAGTTATTTTTAAATGTTTTGAAGAACAGATAACCCTCAGAAAAATCAATAAAACAAATATAGAATTTTTTTCAAAAATCAGGGGGGTGGAGGGTCATGTAATTTTACAAAGACTTTTCAAGAAAGGGATAACTATTTACAATTATTTTTTATAGACATTAGATTTATCAAAAACGATAGCGCCAGCAAATACAGCTATAGACTGTTTAAGCAATTATCTGTTAAATAGGATGAATTATAAAGTTTTATGGAAAGAAAAACAGTGTGATCAATCCAATGCCTGCATTGCTCTCTATCATAATAATCAAGAAACATGAACTTAGTTATCAGATTCCCTTCTCAAATTTTATTTAATAGCCTGATCGATGAGACAGCATTGAAACCAGAGGACTTTTTTAATTATAAAATAACTCTAACTGAATTCTTATTAATTTATTTCGCCTTTTTACTTATTTCTTAGCGCTTCTTCTTCCCTCTGTTCCATAACATTCGTAATAGGTTCGTCACAGACGCAGTATATATATTTTGATCAGTTTACTCCCACCCTCGGAACTCAAACTTTTGCTCATCCGTCACATTTATAGCAATTTTTATAAATTTTTCTAGCTCTGCTTCGTTCTGAATGCTGGTTACGAAATTATTTGTGTAAAATCTGCTCAGAAGCTTTTGTATCAAATATTTTTTATACTCTAAGTTAGTGTTCTTCATAAGAGTCTCCAGATGATATCGGATGGTAACATAAAGTAGAAATGGACTAGAAGATTCTAGGAACACACTTCTCGATAGTATCATCTATAAAATAACGGTATCCCTCCATGGGAATACTATAGAATTCTAAGGAAATTTCGATCACTCACACGCAGGCTGATTTGGAGGAATACTTTATGAATGTTCGCTACAACTCCTATTTTATACATACGGAATCTTTCAAAAATTGATGGGATTAGCTCGATTAAATTTAATCCCTTCTCAAGATATTCATTCAAACTAAGAAATCTATTTTGTCTTGAAGAGACATCGAATACCGGTCTTATTTTATGGTACTGTTCTTTTTTAAGGATAGTTTCATGAAGGAAATAGTCACATGGTGTATCACACACACACAATTTCACTTTCTACAACTTCAACTATAAGCCACGCAAAAAAATATTTCTTCATACACCTCATAAAAGCCTTCTCTCTTTAGTTAGCTTACTGTTTTGTGATGCCATTTTAGAGCCATATCATACTGGTCAAGTAGTGATGAATAATTTTCAATCTAAGGCAAATGTACTACGAAACCATTTTTACCCTTTTTACCATAGAGAGAGTGATCTTAAAGACGAGAGAGATATGAGATTTTTTACAAAATTTTAACTAATATTTAAATAATTTTTTTAATAAACTCTGCCACCATATAAAAACGTTGGTTTTTATCTTGAATTATTTATCTTCTTATCATATTTATAGATGCTGTCTAATGAAAAGCATGACATCTAAGGAATAATAATCAATTAGAACAATAAAAGTTGATGCCAATAAAAAAGAAATAAAACCCATAACAACCGTTGCCAAGTAAAATGGTTGCACTGTGAAAACATTTTATTTCTTAATTTAAGATATTTAATTTTTGACAAGTATCTTTTAACTTTTTGAGGCTTTAAAATATTATATATATATATATATACACGAGGGCTATTCAGAAAGTAAGGAAGTAAGGAACGATTCCGTCTGACGTCGTTAGGCGCACGCCGATCACGTATATTTGGGTGTCTGTATGCTCGGCATCTCAGTCGGCATCCAGCCATCACAACGGGAATATTTCCACGCTGCCTGTTTTTTCGATATTCAAATTTAAAATACCGCCAGTTGTGAGGTGTGGTCTGTGATACGGTTTTTGTTGGCAAAAAAACCTATGGAAATTTATCGACAAGTGTGTGAAGCGTACGGAAACAACATAATGAATGAAAGTTCAATCCGGAAATGGTGCATTCAGTTTAAAAATGGCCTAACTAACTTTCACGGTGAAGAGAAGAGTGGACGCCCTAGCATTGTGACTGACGAACTGGTCGCTAAAGTTGATGAAAAGATTCGTGAAAACAGCCGTTTCACAATAACGGAGCTTTTGCTTAGTTTTCCACAAGTTTCACGGACTTTGTTGTTTGAAATTGTCACACTAAAGCTAGGCTACCGCAAATTTTGTGCAAGATGGGTGCCGAAATTGCTTACAGATCACCATAAAGGTCAGCAAATGGGGGCAGCTTTGACATTTCTGGAGGCCTACGACAGACATAGTGATTCATTACTGGATCGAATCGTAACTGGTGACCAGACGTGGGTGAGACGATCATGTAGCGCTTTTTGTAATTAGCTAACTAATTCTGGCTTAACACCTGGGAAAATACCACAACGAATGTTTCGTTCACGTTCGTCATCACCGAGAAAGTATAACTGAAGAAAAGAAGGTAGTTGATGATGCTCAGCCAAAAGGCTACCTATCCTATGGTATACCTGCCCCTGGACTTTAAAATGTTGTCATAAAATTTCCCTCCTTCAATTCTTTTGCTCCGAATGACGTCATCTGAAAATATCCATTATACTTACGAATTGTAGAGAGAAAATGTTCTGAAAGCTAATCTTTATGGTTAAGAAGACTATTGAAAGGTTCAGGGCAGGAAGCTGGACTTGACCACCACTGCAGCACATTCCTGAAGATTCTTCTATTCATTTTAAAGCATGGCACCACAAACAGGGCAAACGTTTTTCGATACTGACGATTTTAGCATTTGAATAGTCAAAATCTGTAACATATATATATATATATATATATATATATATATATATATATATATAAAAAACCAGACAAAGTTTTAGAAGTACATGGGGCTAAATTAACCTTTGATCTTTTTTCATTGTATTTAATTATAGCTGCCTGATTCACATGAGGGTTATTAGAAAAGTATTTTCTTACAGCTGTTTTATGTACTTCAGAATGACTGAGTATATTTTTAGGAGCTTGTCTTACTTGTTAAAATCTAATTGAATTTATGAATCTTTTTCTTCTATTTTTACCTTCATTTAGTCGAAGAGATATTACGTCATTAATAATCGATTCACTTGAACCTGATAAATCAATGTTAGATATTGACTGAGTCTTTGAAAGTAACACAGACACATTTTCTTGAGGCTGAAACACTAAAGATGACACATTTTCTTGAGGCTGAAATACTTAAGATGATACATTTTCTTCATTTCGTTTCACATTATCATCATCAAGGTTAACTTAACTTCTATTTGTTAATCCAACTATTTCAATATAAACATCAAAATGACCATTATTATAGTTTCCCGTAGAATGTAATCTCCCCCCCGCCCCTTGAATTACTTCACCAACAGAAGCTATAAGGCAGCCACCTTGATACATTTCGAACTGATAGGGAAATAGCTCAGCCGCCACCATAATTTCGCAAATAGATCCATACGTGTTTGGTTTATATTTTTCAGTAAAGTATAAATCGTTAGTATTATAAGGGGCACCACATAACATTTGAGTGTAGCATATAAACCGATCCCAATTGTTAAACACGTGAGAAACAATAATATTTTTCATTTTATACGCCATCGATATGTCACAGAACACCAGCAAAGACAAAGACGAAATTAAACATGCTCCGTCGCCAAGAGTTTTAAAAACATTGAAAGGGGTAGGTATTCCGTCTATCAAAATGTATTCAACATCCATTATTAAAGATTATAACTGAAAAGTATATATGAAAAGTCAATTTGTATTAACCTACAATGAAATACTTTTCAAGTTAAAAAATATAACCAAAATTAATTTTTAAAATCAAATTATTTAAAAATTCAGCAAAAAATACTAACAAAAAAAATACAGTATTATTAAAAATTTTAGCAAAAATTTACACCACTCAATGAACACAAAATAACAGTTTCAAAATATTTAAATAAAAAGTTACGACAACAGCAAAAATAAAATATAATTATCAAATATTCAAATTTAATAGTAAAATAATAAATTATGACCTTAATAAATTTAATTTTTGTCACCTCTGAATATAAACCACAAATGTATAAATTTTTTAAGTATATCAAAATAAATATACTGACACCTACTTATTTTTTTTTATCAATGACATGAATAACATACCGTTACTATTCATTTGTTAAAAACCAACTTCAATAACTTCGTTATATTTGTAATCTAGATTGCGTTTAGAATTACAAATGTAATTTATCAATCATTATTAATAACAAAATACTTTTCTCAAAAATTAAAAACTTACGTCTAGGTTCCACAACAATAAAAAATTATCTTTCGCTCAGCAAAGCTGGTTAGATATTAGTTGGGGTTACCCTATCATAACTTTTCAAATTTCACAATGCAAGGTCATTGAAAAACTTCGACTTGGCGGTGGAAGATATTTGGTGATAAATCGCTAAATATAGGAATTTCGGGGCTCAGCATTTATATATGACTTTTGGAGCTAAACTACACTTTCACCAACCGTGGAATTCCAAACTCATTTATTTTTATCGTTAAATGTGTATGTTTCCTATTTTCGACGAGCACAAAATTTCGCATAAAGAGCCTTTTCGCCAAAATTTTGCCAATCCTCCATCAGCGCTTCAATATTAAATTATTTGATATTTTTCTATTTCGCACATGCAAATCTCACCAAGTAATGTTAATTGGTGACAATGCGTAGTATAAAAAAAAAAAAAAAAAAAAAAAAAAATTCGGTTTGGCGTCAGTCATATCATTTTTGGAGATAAAGTCGCCAAAAATTGCATAACTGTTGGATAAAAATAGAATAACGGATCAATCGGTTGTACAGTCTTCAATCAATAATCAATCGTCTTATAGATCTCGTGATGAGTCAGTCAGTGGTATTTCGCTAATATATATATATATATATATATATATATATATATATATATATATATATATATATATATATATATTGTTTGAAATACATTCTATAAAAAAATAAATAAACAACGACTTACCAAGAAGGAGTAGCCCGATTGTAATGAGATTTTGAAAGCAAAGACATTTGGACTGAATATGCTAATGATTAAAATTTGGTGTCTAATGAATGAATAGCAGGAGTTAAAGCGCATTGGAACTGCTCACTCAGCAGGTGTATATAAGAAGCGATTCTCAATCGGATGGTCAAATTTTCTGTTGCATTGCGATTTAGGATACCTTTCAACGACTGAAAAAAATGCGTCACCGCAGGATTCGAGCTCATTACGAGCAACTGTCAGAATTTGAAAGAGGTCGTATCATTGGATTGAAAGAAGCGGGTTGGACAAATCGGTGAATCGCTCGTCATATGGGTCGAAGCGATGCGACGATTAGAAGATGCTGTCAAGAATGGGTGGACAATGGCAGATTTCAGAGTCATGATGGTAGTGGTCGACCTAGGGCCACAGCAGATCGGGAGGACAGAGTGATGGTCATATCAACTGTCACAGCGCTTGATCCATCGTTATCACCCATCAGACGTGCGACCCGCACACGAGTGTCAATCATGACCATTCACAGATGGCTGATAGAGTAAAATCTACACTCGTACCGACCGCTACGCCACCTGCACACTGTGGAGCCAAATTACAGTGGTGCTTGACTCGATCAGGTTGGAAGGATGCTGACTAGGGACGTATAGTGTTTAGCGTCGAATCCCGCTTCCAACTGTGTCCTGATGATCATCGAAGACGTGACTGGAGACGCCCAGGGCAGCGTGTCGATCCTGCTTTTACTATTGCATGGCACACAGACCCTCAACCAAGAGTTATGATCTGGTCTACCATTTCCTTCGATAGCTGAGCCCCTTTGGTTGTTATTAGAGGCACACTTACAGCACAACGGTACGTCGACGACATTCTGAGACCTGTTTTACTACCGTTCCTTTTGCAGTCTCCTGGCCTTATTTTTTCAGAAAAATAATGCCGGACCACATACGGCACGTGATGCTATGAACTGTCTTGCAGCTGTTAAACACTTCCTTGGCCAGCCATATCTCTCTCCAATCGAGCATGTCTGGGATATGATGGGAAGGCGACTGCATCTACCAGGGAATGTTGATGACCTAGCCAGACAAGAAATATCGCAGAAGACCATCAGGGAGCTTTATCATTCTATACCACGTCGTGTGGCAGCTTGCATCTAGGTTAGATGTGAGTCAACACCTTATAGAGCTCGTTACTTTGTAACTATGTAACTCTGAAATAAATCTTTCAATTTTTCTGAAATTTTAATAATTTTCTATTCTGTGCATAATTTTCCTATCCGCCAATTTTTGTCTCCCTCGGACAACTTCTTGGAGCGTTGTTTTTTTTAACTTTAACTTACCACAAAGCTACTTTTTTACTTTTACCGACAAACTTTCTCGTTTCACTTCTGATTTGTTAGAAATCATACTTTCTTTCCTCTTTTCTTAGCTTACTTTCCCACATTTCGATATTTTTGAACTCCAGACAAGACTAGACTTATAACTTTTTAATTAATAACAACAGAGCTCCTTTCATCCTTTTAAATTATATCACGTTACTTTTGTGATTTACGCAATTTACAGTTAGCAAACTATTTCATCTCGTGATACTCTCAAGTTAATTATTGTATTACTGTTGTCTATATTTCTGAGACACAGATCAGATCTAGTTGTATAACAACAACGGTTATTTATTAAGTTCTATTTGTATCGCATTACTGTATGATACTTTAACACGAGTGTCTGCTCGATCGCATACACTACTGACACTGATTCTGACACTGCTATGTTCTGTAGGGGTTCTGTGAGTGATATCTTGCATACGCCCTTTACAAGACGCCTTCTATTGGTAGGCGTTAAATACTGGAGATAACATTTGCCCACTTCCTGATAGTATCAATCGTCCCCGATTGTACAAATTAACAATTAACTCAAAATCATTATACTCAACAAAATACTTCATATATCATAATAAATATTAAGTTGAGATATAACATAACAGAGTGATATAACTAAATAGTTCATAAGATTAAATAACTAATTGTTCTTATTTAATACACATCTGAGTACCCAATGTCACACTTTAAAACATCATTTTAATACACTTTAAGCAATTAATTATCACACACAAATAAAAAAAAAATATCAAATATCAATATTCAAATAATTTAAAACATTCAAAATATCTAATGTCAAACTCATATTTCAAAATATCAAATTCCCATAATTCAAATCATTATTATCATACACAAATAAAAATATCAAATGTAAATTTTCAAATTCTTTAAAATATTCAAAATTACAGATTCATGTCTCAAAATATTAAGTTCATATTCTTCAAATCATTAATTATGGTGTATACAAATAAAAAAATATCTATTTCATATCTTCGAAATCATTATTTTCATACGTTTCTGAGTGTTAAATTTCTTTTATAGTCTTAAAATTATTAATTTTCGTATGCATAGAAAATGCTTAACTCTTGCAGTCTTCAAAGTCTCAAAATAATTCACACAGAAAATTTTAAAAAAGAAATTCTTAAATATAACATAATAATTAAAATAATTCTAATAATCTTATTAAATTCTTACAAAAAATAAGTCATTTACTGTTTCAAATAATAAAATCAAAACAATACATTCGATGAGCATTTTTTTTTTACTTCGTGATATCATTCTACTCTTCAGAATAGATCAAATAAACATAAAAGATATTTGTTGGCATGTTTAAAATTACTTATCCTTATCCGATGTTCAATCAATAAATGCCCTTTAAAATAATAATATTCAGTAATTTTCCGAAATAATCAAAATTTAAATAAAAAACATTCTTTAAATTCCCAACCTTTAAAAATATTCAAATATTCCATGAGAAATAACTGATCAATAGTTATTAACAAATATTCAATTCAGATAAAGACTGTTAAATTAATGCAGGGCTTATACACATAAAAAGACTTTCATAATGGATTGATCAAAAATAATAAAAAGAGTTCCAGCTTATTCTTCATGGTTCTTTTTTTTTTAAATCATTCTCTGGTTAAATATCCAAAATAAATGAATAAAATAAAATACAAATAAATCAGAATATTCCACTCTCGATTCTCGCTCCTTCTAGGAATGTCTTTTCTACCCAGTTGTGGTTTCTGTGATTGTCCTTTTGTCGACGAGATTATTATACACGGATTTTCCTTTCATTCATCTGATCAAATGATATGGGGATCTTTTTTTTTTTTTTTTTTGCTTTCACACCTAGATGTTGTAAACAGTCTTTCCAAAAGCACACAAACAGATCCTTCACTTTTCTGTAATTGAGTGATAAGCAGTCGTAAACTAGACACATGTTTGTCAAAATCTGCCCATTTTCCAAAACAACAAGTGTCTTTGAGACCTATGATGAGATGGGCCTGACCTTTTATCCTAGATGTCCTCCTCGTAGTGATTTTGTTTGTCCACGGGGGAGTTCCTTTTCCTTATCTTAGGAGGGGGTTTCGCTGCCGATATCGTTTGTTTCTCGTCTTCATTGTAGGAGCAGCACTTCTTCGGCTGCAATCCTGTCATACACCCCAAGTCAAAAGGAGTACGTATTCGCTATCCATCAATCTTTACAGTGGAAGTAAAAAATTTCTGTCTTTAGAAAGGAAAACTTTTCCATCCGGAAGTTCAATTACTTTTTTCTTTCCTTGCGGTAGAATCTTTCCTTTGCCTTACAGTTTATATTTCCTTACATTATTAAAGTATTTGTATTCTTTCGGGGTGGAAACCTTCCATTCATTTGGTCCCGACTATCTAATTATTTGTCAAAAAACTTTCCCATTTTTTAACTGTATTGGATTTGGTATGGGGTTAATTTTGAAGAGCATTCCCTTTTTTTTTCCTTCTACGTTATTTGTTCTTGTCTCCTTCGTTCTCTTTGTTTTTTATGGCACATATCTGTAATTCTTTTTCTTCGATTAAAACACATACTTCGTTTCTTAGTTTCTCTAGTTGATATGGTAAATTAGAAATATATTCCCTTGACTTAATTTGGCTTTTCAATACTTTCTCCAACGGAAATATTTTCTCCTGTAATCTCATTTAAAGGTCTCTCGTTGACTTTCTAAAGTTCAAAAAAAAAAATTTGTACTTCTAAATACTTCTATTCTTCTTGAAATACATTAAGGAATGAAACATATTCATTTATGATATATGTTTCATTCCTTAATTTTTCTAAATGATTTAATCGATTTGAATTTTCATTTTTCTTGGAATTATATTGCATTTCTAGTACTAATAATGCCTCTCCTTTTTCTCCGTTAATAACATCTTGTTCTCGTACGACTTGCGTTAACTTCTCCTTTTCTTCTAAAATTTCCGTTATTCATTTATTTCTCTTTTCCAATTCAGAATCAAGCTGAAAGATTGAAATCGTTTCTCGTGACATTTTTGCTTTTCTCCTTGTTCTTCAATAATGATAACCTTTCCTTCAATTTTGCTTGGTATTTTATTTTCATCACTTTTATTCACTCGTTCTGTCTGCTTAATTATTTATCGTAAGACTTTCCTTTTTACCAACTGTATTGGATTTTGTATTGGGTTAATTTTGACGAACACTACCTCTACTTTCTTTCTTCCCTCAATTAAAACACATGATTCCTTTCTTAGTTTTTCTAGTTGATATGGTAAATTAGAAATATTTTCTCTTGACTTAATTTACATTTTTTTTATAATGATTCCTCTGTTTCTCCAATGGAAATATTTTCTCCTGTAACATACTTTTTTTTTTGAATATTCCTTCTCGTCGAAGCTCCAGCAGTTTTGTTTTGGCGACACAGTATACACATAAAAATATTGTATTTCCATTTGGCGTTGATTGTAACACTTTTGGCGACTTTATTGCCTGCGCGGGCGAAACGGAAAAGTACCTTATTTTCCAAATAAAACACAAATATTAAAACTAAATCATATTCACTTGTAAAGGACATTAATTTTCTCATTTATTCCTTTTGTTTACTTTATAATAGTAGTGATAGTTCAAAAAATCTGTTCAAAAAATTTTATATTAAAAAGATTCTGAAATATTATTAATATATGCACACTTTATGTTTTAACACATACATCAAAAAATAATTTAATCATTTTTCACTTCTTGCACAAATTTCAAAAATGAATTTAGAATTTATTTCAAAAACTAAATTTAAAATTAAATGAAAACTAATTCAATTATATATCATATGCTATTACATTCTTTGGAAATAAAATTTCCTTTTAACTAAATTAACTAACTAAATTAACTAAGGAATTAAAATTTCCTTAATAAAATTTTAAAATAAACTACACACTTTTAAAACAGAATAATTTCAAAACTTTGGTAATATACACAGCACCTGATGTACTACTTATCAAAAAGCCTTTAAAACTTTAAATTAAACTCCACAATATGCAAACTTTTTAATTTCATTAAAACTGAATACCAAAATTAAACAAATAATAATTTCAATTAAACAAAGCATCAAGTAATTCCATCATTATAATTACTATTTTAAGTCAGTATACCAATTTTCAAAATAGAATTCAAAATTTGTAGTACATAAAAAAAAACCACTCAAAATTTTTATTTTTAGCATAATATACTTTTACAGCACTAATTAATATATATATATATATGAAAAATCTGAAATATTAATAAAGTAATATCATAGACATTTTTATCTTTCTGCATATTAAATTCTAAATAGAACCAAACACTATTATGCTTACTTTCTAAAATTTGCACTAATTTAAAATTCAAATTAGAAATAAGTTAAAGAAATTTCAGTAAGATATCAATATACGATATCCGTAAAATCATACAACATATTTCACAAAATAGAAAAAAAAAATATTACATTGCATTACTTATTATTTAGTTGAATATTTCAAATTTAAAATGAGTATCCAATTCAAAAGTCCCTTTCACTACAGATGTTATAATCCAGTGCCTAAAGTAACTTGATAAAAGATGCAATAACTTGGAAAATATTCCCAGGATGAAAAACAGAACTTTTTCTGAAACTTTGTCCAAGGTGATGCATTTTAAAGTAATACATAAAGAATTAGGATCCTATTATGTAGAGACGACACATAATCTTGAAGATTTTCTCATGGGGTAAGAAAAGAAAAGAAAAAGAAAGAAACGTCAGCCACTTTAGACAATTCTTTCATTTTTTTTAAAAAAAAACTTTGTTAACCAAGCATATTTTGAACATTTAACAACATTTTTGTAGACTGCTTCTACTGAAGAGAGGAGGTCTCTCTCTTTCTTAGTTGCAGTCGGTACAGCCCTCTCTCTCTCTCTCTCACATAATTAATTTTAAATATTGCTCTGCTCAGATAACTATCCTTTCAGCTAGTTTATAAGGAATTTAAAAATTAATGAAGTATATAAAATTTTGACATTCCAAATTCATGGTTGTTTATTCATTTTAGCTGAGAGAGAGAGTCAATAAAGAATTATCCATTAGGCTGGAGACGCAATTCCGCCATTCAATTACGACAGAAAAGAGCAGAAGAGTGCGATTTTTATCTTGCATTCCCTTTTATAGACAAGGATTTCACCAATTCACGTGGTATAAAATGAACGAATAATAAGGGATATTCATGACGTCTTTTAGTCTCGCAATGATTATTTCTGATAGATTTACGATTACGTGAAAACCGATTAAACATATTTTACTACCACGTGGTCTAATAAATAAAAGAATAATTTGGAATGGACAAAATTCACAGAATCAAGTGATATATATCATAAACAAACAAGCGCGATCTGTGTTTATATAGGATTTCCCTGTATGCTAGTTGTATATATTTATTGCATATCACTTTATTTCAATTAATATATTTAATAATATCATATTTCTTACACTGTTGCTATTTATATTCGGTAGGAAATAACATGAGTATATTGTTACGATTTTGGTATTTAAAATGTGTTTATAATGTTAAATTATGTCAAAATTACTATTCTGCTTGAAAAATGGTGCAGGATTAACGTTTATTGCATGTAAGCATGTGAATTAGATCAATTGCTATGAGACCTTGTAAATAACATGGGGCTCTTTGGGTATCTCGCCAACTTGGCGAGATATCGTTTAGTTGGCAACAGTTTTGGCAACTTATTTTGTCGCCAAATGTGTCGCCGTTGCCAAATTTGGCGATATTGGCGATATTTGACGACTCGGTTCCTGTTCTCCTACTTTCTGGAATGTTCTACCACTTTCGCCGTGTCTATATAAGGCTTACTGAAATGCAACATAGAGTTGTGAACTCTGAGTTGTTAGGGCTGCTATAGACTCTTGAGATTCGGAAAGCGCAAGCTCGATGGAAAGCGAGTGATTTAACTGTCATTTTTTTTTTCAAAAGAACATATTAAGAGAGAGACTTCGATTTTCAAGATTACCAACCTAAACAGTACTTTTCAGTACTTTTTAGTGAGGATTGGAATCCTTCCTAGCTCTACTTCTACCACATTATCTCTCGATTACTTAACCTACCCGACCCGGACTGGAAATGGAAATGAACACGGAAAAGGAACTGAACTCAACGCCTAACTCCACTCCAGCAAACTCACCAATTTCTAATCCACAAGGAGAATCCCCATGCATGGCGAGAAGGAAATTTGCGATGGAAATGGAAGTACTCAACATAAAGATCCTAAGCCAATCCAACGTACTCGGAAACATACAAAGGTACCCGCAATACGAGGATACTGAACTGTATCAGATAGAAAAAAACGAACTTAAGATCCTGGAAAGAAAAAGAGACCAAATGGTTAGTGCTTTTCAATCTATTGGTACCTGTGAGATAAACGGCTGTCCCCATCACTCCCACTTAAACTTAAATCTTAGTCAGAACCAGAATCTTAATCTATCACCAAAACCTTCCACTTCTAAACAATTTAAGAGAAAAGATGAAAATGGTTTTATCTCTCCTCCAACGAGGAAAACTGCCAAAATAAATTCTACTCAAAATCCTTCGCAAAACTTATTAATCACAAATAACAGATTTCAAGGATTAAATAATATTAGTAACGAAACTTCTGATTCGCCCGCTTTGCAGATACAACAACCAATCACGGTACAGATACCGAATGCACCCTCTCTACCACCCCCTATCATGCTCAAAATTACAAAAAACTATAGAGAGCAACTAAAAACGCTTACCGAAAAATTCCCAAACCTACGTACTCGTCTTTCAGGCGAATATATAAAGCTATATACTAATACTGAAAGTGAATATAGAGAAATAAATAGCACACTACAAAATATTAATTACGAATATTACATAATTAAACCGGTGTATGGAAGACCTCTTAAAATTTGTATAAAAGGACTTCCTCGAGATACAGCAACAAACGGCATCCAGAAAGAATTAAAAGACCTTGGTTTTGAGGTTGATAAGGTCGCACAACTGCATAATCGCAGAACAAAACGACCTCTCCCCGTCTTTCTCGTTACGTTGCCCAGAACCAAAAAGGCCGCAAAAGAAATTTTCAACTTAGACCGCATCTGCTATATGGCAGTTAAAGTGGAGGGATATCGAGGAAGGGGTGTGACTCAATGTTACAACTGTAACAAGTTCCCCCACTCATCCGAAAATTGCAGAATGGCACCCAGATGTCTTAAATGGGGAGAGCCACACTTCACGAGAGATTGTAGCATAAAAGAAAAGCAATCCAATCCTCTATGCATCAACTGTGAAACCCACGGCCATATGGCCTCCTGGGCTCGCTGTCCGAGCTACCCTAAGCCTCCTAAAGGTACTACAAACTTTAGAAATTCAAAACCCTTTACTAGCAGCAAAATAAACGAAAATCATACATTTTCTCAAGCAATTACGAACGTTCCACGTCCCCAGATGGCGCCGCCCAAAGCGAGCGAAACAGAAGTTTACGCACAAAGTGAGGCTAGATTTCACAGAAAACCACCTCAAAGTAACCATCCACAATACAATAGACAAGGAAATAATCTTGCCCAACCCACTGACCTACTTTTCATCCTTGCGGATTTGCTAAATAAATTTCCTGGTTTAGCACAATAACTGCCCAGGATCGCGGCTGTTAAAAACAACCTCAACCAAAAATATGCCATTATTGAGGCGCTCCTAGAATCAGAATCCTATGTCTAATCAAATTAATTTTTTAAATAATCCCAATATCTTAGGCCTCAGTTTATGCTCATGGAACGCGAACGGAGTTAATTCTCGTACTGTGGAGCTACGAGTATTCGTAGAGAAGCACTCCCCTGATATTTTACTGATACAAGAAACCAGACTCAGACCCAGCAACAGTTTTTACCTCGCAAACTATATTTCCTACAGAAATGACAGAATTACGGAAACTAAACCCTCAGGGGGAACCATGATACTTTTTAAAAACAATATTGCACACCATCTCCAGACTACAGCACCGCTCCAATATGTCGAAGTCACCATTATCACAATCACCCCTCCAAATCACCACACCTTCTCAGTTGCATCCATATACATCCCCCCTTCATCAGATAAAAGATTATTTACTCTTGACCTAGAATCCATTCTGCAAACTAACTCAAATTGTGTGATTTTTGGCGATTTCAATGCCACACACAATTATTGGAATTGCAGAAAAAACTCCACCAGAGGAATTCAACTCAAAAACTTCGCCGATAAACTTGACTTACAAATTGCCTTCCCTACCACACCCACTAGATTTGGACATAATTCCACAAATACTTTAGACATTGCTTTAATAAGAGAATTCCACTACCCCTTTGAGATCCCTGCAATTCCAGAACTTTCATCTGACCGCAACCCAGTCATAATCACGTTTAATTTAAATATTCCAAAAAATGAAACCAAAACACATCTTAAAATACACTGGTCAGATTTCACCAATATCATACAACAAAACATTAGCTACTTTGACTACACCCACATCACCACCCCACCACAACTTGAAAATAAAATAGATTTTCTCACCAACAAAATAATTACTGCTTACAATCAAGCCTCCACACCAATCAAAAACAACAACTCCACCTACACGCCAAAAAACATCAGAAACTTAATTAAAAACAAAAACAAACTCAGAAAACATTATCAAAGGACTTTAAACCCCAGCATCAAGAGTCAACTCAATAGAATAAAAACTGAAATCGAAAATGAAATTAAAATTTTCAAAGAACAGAATTGGAATCAACGACTTCTAGCACTTAATACCACAGATAACTCCCTCTGGCAAACCACAAAAATTTTTAAAAAGAAAAAACCCAAAATTCCTACTTTAAACACAAGCGGCGGCACAGCAGTCACTGATATCCATAAAACCAATATCTTAGCAGAGACCCTGACCACAAATTTTCAAGAGTACTCAAGACCCACTGACTTTCATACTAATATAGATACCGAAGTCTCCACTAAATTAAACAACTTTTTTCTATCCCCTACTAAAACCTTCATTGAACCAGCTTGCTCAGATGAAGTCATTGAATATATCAAAAAAACAAATGCAAAAAAGGCACCTGGGAAGGATGAAATTACTAACAAAATGCTTAAAAATCTTCCTTTAAAAATCATTTTAATCCTAACTAACATCATTAATAAAATACTAAAATTCAAATATTTCCCTAATTCCTGGAAAACTTCTATCATCTTTTCCATACTCAAGCCTGAAAAAAACTCACACTCCCCAAACAGCTACAGACCCATTTCCCTTTTATCCACACTAAGTAAACTAACTGAAGCTATAATTTTAAACAGACTAAAAACTTTCATTGATGACAACAACTTTATCAACCCAAACCAATATGGATTCGTCAAAAAACTCTCCACTATACATCCTCTACTCAAATTAACCGAAATAATTTCTTCAGGTTTTGAAAAGCGTCAATCCACAGGTGTTATCTTCCTGGATATTCAAAAAGCGTTCGACAGAGTGTGGATTGATGGCTTAACTTACAAACTCATTATAAATAAATTCCCTCCCCCGCTCATCCACTTAATCTACTCTTACGCCAAAAACAGATCTTTCCAGGTAAAAGTTGGGAACTCTTACTCTAAAACTTTTAACATTAACAATGGAGTAGTACAGGGCTCTCTGCTTGGCCCAATATTATTTAATATTTTTGTAAACGACATTCCAAATTACTCACCAACAAAAATAAACCTATACGCCGACGATACTGCTGTGCTGGCCAAATATAAAAACCCAAAAACCGTTACAAAAGCACTCAATCTTCACTTAAAAATTCTCAAAAATTATTACAACACATGGAAGATAAAAATAAATGTGGAAAAGCCTGCAGCAGTGATTTTCACCAAAAAGAGAATCCTCCCTCCCCCACCCACCATGTACAATACAGAAATTCCCTGGTCTGAGTCTACCAAATACTTAGGAATAACATTCGATAAACGACTCACTTTTAAACAACACTTCATACAAACGCGTGAAAAATTCCGTAAACTCACAAGAGCTTTATACCCACTAATTGGACGGAATTCTGAAATGTCAATAGAAAACAAAAAGCTTCTCTACACGCCCGTGATGCGTCCCGTAATAACATATGCAAGCCCGGTTTTCTAGTAAAACCAATATCAAAATGCTCGAAACTGCACAAAATTCTATCTTAAGAATGATATCAAAAGCTAGGTGGTTCATGAGGAATACAGAAATAAGAAAAGCCTTAAAAATCAAAACTTTCAGGAAACATATTCAAGACCTTTCTAAAAACTTCATTAAATAACATAAACAATCCAAATATCCAGAACCTTGAAAATTATATTCTACACCCTAAAATAAAAAGACCTAGACAAATCTTACTTGATTCCTTTGAACCACCTTAATTTATTTCATTTTAATTTTGATTTTTGTTACTTTCAACCTAATCTCTCATTCCTATTTCAATATCTAAATTCATACCCCAACACCAAGCATGCCCCGCTCCCATTGAAATAGCCGATCTCCAGAACAACCAATAGCAAAGGACTCACTGATCTACCTCCAAAAGTTTCCATCAACAGAAGAAAATGTTCACCCAGCCACCCACCCTCCACTCCAAGCTGAATTCAAACAATCCTATTGGCTCCCCACCCACCCCACCTCTGAAGAAGCAAGTGCAAGCAGTTAGACCTATTCCACCAAAATTTCAACCATATCAGGCCTACATCGCAGTTCCCAGAAAGATACGGGATGAAGGGCGGCTACGCCGCCTGGGCACCCGTAGAGCTTTTCATAAGTTCATAAGTAAACATAGAGTTGTTGTTGTTCAGATTTCTTGAAGCTCAGACGCGCCCCGAGCCTCTGTTACTTTCCGGGTAATTCCGTTGTGATTTATGCCGAAGAGAGTACGAAAGCCTACGGCTTTGAATTTGATTTATTCCCCGCTGTATCAGAACATTGCGTTGTGTTACTGTTGTATTGTATTACTGTGACTTCGGCTGTTCTTATGCCTTTCTGAACATTGTATTCTTCATTGGGCTGATAATAAAGAACTGTTTTATCGCTGTCCTGATTAAAGTCTATTCAATCCCTGAACCCAACAGTGAAATTCGTTACAATATTTTTATGTATATATAGTTTTATGCTCGTTTAATTGTGTTGTTAAAATGTCGTCCGGAAAGCTAAGCCTGTTTAAACTTTTTTTCTGGCGTTTATTTGTATACTAACGATATAATATTTAAATAATCTATTCTTAATTTTCTGCATTTTTGAACTGTTAACGGTCATTGAGTTATTTTCACCCTTTTGTTTTGGTTAAGCTAATTTTGTATTTTAAATTATTTCATTTATAAATATTGTTATATATCAACAAATCATCGGTTGATTCTAACCTATTAAAAATAAAGGCCCCGATATTTATTCTTGTATTGTAATTATTCAGAACCGCATGAAAAATAAACGTGAGTTGTTAAAGTATAATTAAACTCTTTCTGAATTATAGTACCTTTCATGAAATAAAGACAGTTATTTATCAGGCTGATTCTGTTTAAAAAATAAAGCAACACTGGATTTAAATTTCGATTAATTTATTTTCTGTTTTAATCAAGATACATAATTAAGCTGAAATAATTATATAATGATTTATGATTTAAATAGGGGTAATTTTGTACCTTGAATTATAAGTGTTTGTTTTAAATTTGGGTAAAGTTCTATTTTAGCAGGGTTACTTGGCGAAATTTTTGAAATCGTGCCAAGATGGCGCCAAAACTGTTATTTCAAAGCCGACGCTTCCAGAGGAGAGAAAAAGATGGCATCTTCTGTGGAAGACAAATTTTGAAACAAGATGGCGTTTTCACTGAAAGAAAAAATATATATCAGGTTTTATTTTGAATAATTCTCTTCGGTATTTCATAACAAAAATACATCATAAAATTAAATTCCACACAATGTGTGTGCTTCGCAATACAGTAAATTTAAAAAACAAGTTAACGACAACAAGTACTAACATATTAAAAATCTACAAACTTCCCTCAAATAATATTATTAAATTAAATTTTAAAGAAGAACAGTGAAAATATTTTTTAAATACTAGAAAATCACAGTTAAATTAGGATACTTTCATTATATAAAATAATAAATGAAATATAATTATAACAAAATGTCTGTATATAAGCCTAATAAATTTTAGCAATTTTGTTAGCTTGTTGAAAGAAGAATGATTCAATACTTTTATACAACAGCAATCCAAAATTTCAAATTTTGCATTTTTTAGGGAGAAAAATATATAAAACAAAGTTTCGCAATAATTTCTAATTTAATTTAAAAGTATGTTTAGTAAACTATAAGTTACTAAAGTTTATGAAGCATAACACATTTCACAAGCGCAGCGCAAAACAAACAATTACAATACTTGCTTATATCGGCGGGTATCGCGTGGTCAATGAACTCTTTACCTTTGAATTAGAGAATGGGAAAAATTAGGAAATTAAATTAATTTTATGTGAGATCATTATATAAATACATATTCTACCTCCATCACGTCAACCATTGTCAACGATAACTGTTCGTAATCATCAAATATCCTTAATTGCGAATGACTTAGCTTGAGTCTATTCTTTAAATAAAAGAAAAAAATATGGTATGCTTTCCAAATATTTGAATAATTATAAAGAAAAAAAAAAGATGATACCTCAGTCTCTTTGTAGTAATGAAAAGGAAAAAAGAAAGAAAGAAAACCACTCAAATTTCAAATTTTCTTAAAAAAAAAAAAAAAAAAGTAAGGTATTACCATTCACTTCTTGGCTTTTTTTTAAAGAATATTTTGGAAACCACAATACAAGCAATTGTTGATTAATTGATTCTTGAGGAATATGGAGCAACAAAGGTTATATATGTGTATATATAAAATTCTTATACATTATTCATCAATATAAGTAGCATAATTCAAACCACATAAAGACTCCGGAGCTGTCTCAGTATTCTCCTAAATTCACACCACATCAACCTAAGGATTTAGGACTTCATTACATGATGGGTATTTAATGGCAGTAGCCACTTGATACCCATCGTAATGACCTCGAAGCCAGGGCTCGGCGTAAACAACGTTGCTCATGAGCATTATAAGATTACTGAGATAATGTAGTGTAACCTATCAGTAAAATTAAATTATTTCGGGGTTTTTTGTAGCTAGTTTCCTTACTGCCTTGCTTTGCACCCGCTGGACAATGAATTGTTGATGATGATCGCACTCAGACTGCCACTCCATCCATTTTAGACCGGTGTCAAGATGCAGAGCAGGATTACCACAATTAAGCAGAGCTACATGGTTTTAACTAACCATATGTCTATATGAGCGAAAAGCTAAAGTTGTTCTAAGGAAAGCCTTATAAACAAGATCTGTTCCCTCTACATTATATGAAAACTCGGCGTCAAAAGAATATATTGGAATTTTGAATTTTTCAATAAAGTTTATACTACTTTTTGGGGGTATACTTAATCCTTGCTCACTGATGCCAATATCTGATTTTCTTAAAGGAACATCTAACCTTTTTGTAAATATTTGCTCCTGTAAGACGATTTCCCAATGCTCCTCTTGTAAAGACCATTTAAGAACAGCCTCTTCCAATCTCCACCTTTTATTTTCCTAGCGCTTCTCGGCGAACTCACATCTTTGCTCTGAAGGACAGACATATAATTTAAAACCTGTCTTTTAGTATCCGAAATTGTTGATATTTCCTCGTTATATATTCCAGCTTTTTGCTTTCTAGTAACTTTTTTGTCTTAAGCCTTATTCCCACTAAAGCAGTAACACTCCTTATCGGTAAAGATATAGCCAATCGGATGCCTCTTACAAAGGTCTCTGATTCGCTGGCATCCAGTTTGTTCACGTCTTGTAATATATTTGATGCATCTGATTGCTAGTTAAATAAGAAACATTTATAATTCATGGAATGTAATCAAACAGTGAAATAATTATCGATATCACTTTGCTGGAAACTCATTTTATTTATTAATATAAAAGAAGTCCATACGAAAACTTTGCACGAGGCTTCGCTTTTTCTTGGGTTGTTCCCAAAGGTACTTTTCTCGACAACACATAATCAATTATGTCGATAAGCCTTAAACAATGTATAAGGCTATATTTATTCACTGGGTATACAATTAAATATTAAAATATCCGATTTGTTGCAGAAGTAGAGTTTCTGTACAGTGTTACATTTATTTAATGAAATAAATAAAAGTTGATGCAATTTTATCAACTTATAATTCTCTAAAGAAAATGAAAAAAATCCATAATTATTTAAAAACTCAATCCTACAGTTTTAATATTCACTATTTAAACCCGGAAAGTCGTTCATGATTGAACCTGATGTAAATATTTACATTAGTTGTAGTTTTAGGATTCTGTCAACAAAAATCACATATTGGCGAGTGCCTGTCCGATAAACTCTTTACTCAGTATCATATCGAAGCCTAAAATTGTTTTAATATTAAAAGAAGCATATTAAAAATGTACTAATGCACATATGAATTTAAAAAAAAACATAAATAAAAGAAAAGGGAGAGGATAGGAAAGTGAATGAATCTGGATTCAGTAATGTAACTGTAGCCGCAGTAAGCTGTCACATTGTCCCTTAGGTTGGAGCCAATTTTTGCTGTCTTATCTTCCCTCTGTTATCGGGGGTTTCACAATTGCAGTCGAGTTCGCTTACTTTATATTTGAAGTTGGCACAGAAATTTTCATTAGTTCTTTGGAACAAAATAAACGCTACGTTGTTTCTCCTGTTAAGTATTTTCAACTTCTCACTAAATATTTGTAAAAATGACGAGCACTAATCAGGGTTTTGATACTGACTGTATGACACTTACTCGATATGTTTTGGCTGAACAACGAAAAGTGCCACATGCTACTGGGGATCTTACGCAGTTGCTTAATAACATCATGACAGCTGTGAAAGCTATTTCGTCTGCTGTGAGAAAAGCAGGTATTGCTAAGTTATATGGTATGGCTGGTGAGACAAATATTCAAGGTGAAGAAGTAAAAAAATTAGATGTTTTGGCTAATGAATTGTTTATTAACATGATGAAATCTTCGTATGGTACATGCTTGCTTGTTTCAGAGGAAAACGAGAATGTCATCGAAGTTGAAACGGATCAGCAAGGCAAATACATAGTTTGCTTTGATCCGTTAGATGGATCTTCAAACATTGATTGTTTAGTTTCTATTGGATCAATTTTTGCCATTTACCGTCGAGACTCAAAAGATCCACCATCTCCAAAAGATGCATTGCAAAGTGGTCGAAATATAGTTGCTGCAGGCTATGGTTTGTATGGTAGTGCTACTATGCTGGTGTTATCTCTTGGAGGACCAGTTAATGGTTTTATGCTTGATCCATCCATTGGAGAATTTGTACTCACAGATCCTAATATAAAAATCAAGCCACGAGGTAAAATATACAGTACGAATGAAGGATATGAAGGGCTATGGGATAAAGCAGTACTGGAATATGTCAAAAGTAAAAAATATCCTTCTTCAGGTAAACCTTATGGTGCTCGTTATATAGGTTCAATGGTTGCAGATGTTCATCGTACCCTGAAGTACGGTGGGATCTTCATGTATCCAGCTACTAAAGAATCGCCTAAAGGCAAGTTGCGTCTGATGTATGAATGCAATCCAATGGCTTATTTGATTGAAAAAGCAGGTGGCATTGCAACTACTGGTAAAATGCCAATTTTGGACCTTGTTCCTGAAACTATTCACCAGAGATCACCAATATTCCTTGGTTCCCCAGAGGATGTGAAAGAAGTTCTTGAATTATACAAGAAACATAGTCTTTAATAACCAAAATGAACTCGAGAATTCCAGTTCCTGTTATTTACTAGGATAGTTTCAGAATCCCTTCCATGTTATGAAAATTCATAATACCATTTGTGTATAGGAAAGTTACTGAAATCTAATATGTTACAGTGCCTTCTAATGATATTTTTAACTATCATTACATCTAATATTATTGCTGTTTTATCAAAATCAAATTATAAAAAACATTTCTATGTTTAAAATTTACATTCAGGAGCTTATTGTAGGAGATTTTAATTATAGAGAAAATAACTTTATTTCCAAATACTTGTGGTTAATTAAAGAGCTTAATATTATGTTTGTGTTGCTTTATAATGAAGTGAATGAGTAATGCTTACGAAAGTCTATTTTCACACTAAATGTTCCTACTTGTGAAATATTTTTAAGCATTTCTTTTCTTTTATTTCATAAATTCTTAAATCTTTGCTTTCTGAAATTATAGCATCAAAACATTTTTATCAAATTTTTGCTACATTGTGCATATTCTGTATTACTCGATACATTTTTAAAAGAATATATATATATATTTATTTAATATATAACAAAATATTGTGATGTTTTATATTTCCAAATATCAAAATCTAATCTTAAATGTATAATATAGTGAATAATGTATTAATAAATATATGCTTGCATTTTTCTAAAAAAAATCTAATATTTTACATTTCAAACTCTAATATTAAGTTAATATATTACAGATTTTTACTCTCCAAGATAAGGATGAATAACATAACTATGTCCATTAACAGATATAAATACCACTTGGTTCTTTTGTAATTAAAAGTTATATTAAATATATTTTAAAATGTGATGTTTTGAATTTAATTTATAAGAATCCCAGCATATTTGTAAGTGAAAAATGAGCTTGATTATAAAGTCAAACATGATTGCATGGAATATTTCAGACTAATTAGTTCATGTTTTGCAACTTTTTTCTCACACAGTTGAATGTAAGAATATATAAAGCAAAGTATTTTATATTCAGTTTCTCGCACACACATGAAGTATGAGTCAGTTACAAAATAAATCTATCAATTATCTACACTATATCATCTTTCAAAGTTCATCTTAATTTCATAACATAAATATATATTTATTTCAAATTATGATTACAAAAGATAACAATGTCTTAACACTAACTGATGTTCTTAATATTAAAAAATTTTTTTACAGTGATATACATTGTGGAAGGAAACATTTCTCTTTGAGATGTCTGTGTGTGAAGGAGGGAAAGGATTCTATAATTCATATTACAGAATGCAAGATAAAAGCATTCTTTAACTAAATATTTTATTTATTTTCATAAAAAAAAATCAAAATATTTAGTTTTCATACACTGAAGCAAAATCTGTTTTAGAATCATTTCTTAGATTATTCTACATTTCTTGCCTTATGAAGCCAAATATTTTGCTTCACTGGTAGTTCTCCCTCAGGGGTCTTTTCTTTAGGTAAGTATGTGTATTATGAATCTGAAGTAACCTAGTAGCCATTATCTTTTGCAAGGGGCTTACTGTCTTAAGAAACATGATAATCAAGTGGTTATGGTCATTGCTGGAGTGGATTTCAGCAAATTTTAATGCCACTTACCACCTGCCATGTAGTGAGACTGATGAAAACTAGATACGTTGAGGTTCCGTGTTCTCTTTTTGGTGTTGTCTAGAATTTTGGAAAAGGAGGTGCTAGCTTGGCTGTCATCTTCGTTTGACCAAGGTTCCAAATTATAAGGTCTGCTGCCATGGCCCACATATTGCTTCTAAGTGTGATATTAATAATCAAAAAAACACGGAAAAATGCCCCTGGAATATTCTAGTGATCCTTCTCTATTTTTTTCTTCCATCTTTCTTGTGTTTAGATCAGTCTACATAGTTTAGTACAGTATAGTTAAGAGTACAGCTTAACTATTTGACTCTTGTGCCATTAAAAACTATATTCACACACACAAAATCTAGTTAGATTTGGTTCTTGTTCGTAGTTAATTTAAATTAGCTATTGATCTTTTTCAGCTTTAGGCTATGATTGCATAATTTTGAACCTCAGTCAAGTAATGATAAACCTGAGTGACCTTTTGCTGCACAGATTAGAGAGAGACAACTATATTTCAAATACTATTGAAATGTTTTTATGAAATTATATTCTTTTACTGAAAATTGTTTTACTTTTAATACACCCTATTAAAAATGATTTAATATTTTTGAGCATACATATAAAAATCAGCTGCAAATCTTGCCTTTCAGAAATTGTACTTTTTTTCTAAAAGGCCAAGAATAAACCTTAAAAGCAATATGCATTTCTGTATTGTAATATTTGTTTCACATTTTGCCAAATTTATTTCAATATTCAAAGAAAATGTAAAATTATACTTATTTTTAAATTGTTTTGAAACATCAAATATTTTGCTCCACTCCAGTTACAATTGTGAATTTGATTTCCTGATCAATCATGTTCTTATAAAATAATTTCAAAAGTACTGCAAATATTTTCTATACACTTGCATGAAAAAATAAAAGCTAAAAAATTTTTCTTAAAATATTAGTTCATTTTATAAACTTCAAATTTAACTACAAAAGTCAACATTCACACAATTAAAGTTTGGAATATACATATGTATGAGGAAATGTACTTTATTTTATTTAGTTTTCAATTTTATTTATATGAAATCAGGGAATTTGCCAATTTCTCGTTTGTTTTACAATCTTTTGTACTAATCTGGAACCTAAAATTTCAAAGTCTTCTAAAATCCTTTCAACATCTGGAATAACTTGAGTGCCATTTGCATGAAGTGTTTGACTGTTAATATTGAAAACCTGTGGAAAAATTAAACTTTGTAAAAATTTCATCAAAATGGTAACATTTAAAGTATATATAAAGATAAAATTTGCATTAAAATTAAAAACCATTGGTTGCTTATCAATTCAAAAGCAAAAAAAAAAAAAAAAAAGGATGAAAACCTATAACAATATTCATTGTTTATTTCTGTGCAGGTACAACATTCCCCCTATGATCTGTACTTCAACTTTCCAGCCCTGTATGTATCTGGTATGTTTACACAGTCTGACAAGTCGTAGAATTTTTCTTATATCCTCTATTTCAATAGAATAATGTAGGCTATCGATACAAAACAGTTCATTTTTTGTAGATTTAATTATTTCGTATGTTTGATACTTTATTTGCATGTATGGTATTACATTTTATATAAAAATACATAGCATTATTTTTAATGATTTTCTAATATAATCTGGCAATGCTCTGATCTGATATGTGATGGATTACTGAGAGAATAAAATAAAAGAATTCATATTTTAGTATTGTTGAAAAATTTGAATCTCAACAATAGACAGCTATTTAAAATTTGGTGTTTCAAATTCCCAACCTATCCAATAGTAGAAAGAAACACAGCCTTTGAATTATTGCAAAACATGCTCAGTCAATTTACTTAAGACTTCTCTTGAAAAAAAGTAGTAATATTTCTATTAAAAAGTTATTTTTCAATGAATTTTCATTATTTTTATTCAATATAAGTGTTAATTTAATTTTAATAATTGTTTCTTATATTTTATCAACCATCTCTGAAAGTAACACAAAAACAATTTAATACTTGATGATCCTGAATTAAGCCGTTTAATTGTCTGTCTTCCAGTGATACTAAGTTGCCTGAAATACAATTTAAAACTTACTTTAAGTTTTTTAGGAGCAAATGAGGATTCTTTCCATACTACAGCAATAAAATCTCCACCATACACATCATACAAGAAAAATGCATATTCTCCAAAATTGTGCTAGAAATATAAAAATATTTTAAGGTAAAATATGCTACATTAGTTAAAACTAAATGTTTAGAAATAAATTTTAATTACATTTATTCTAAAGATGTTTAAAATAATTGATAACAAAAATAAGTACATAATTAGTAGTCACTATTAAAAAGTACTATTTCGTATAATACACCAAAATATTAAGTCATCTCTCAAATAGATGTGTATATAAATTTATATGTAAATATCATAACAAAAAATTAAAATAATAGTGACCCCAACCATATACATATTACTGATGATTTAGAGATTTGTGCAAATTATTTACAGATTTAATTCTAATATTTTAAAAATCTTTATAATACAGAATGCTGCAATTTTTAAAAATTTATTTTAAAGTACATTTGCTTTTTACAAAAACACAATATTTTTTCCAAGATCATTGTTAACAACCTAAAAATATTTAAGATATTTTATTTAATAAAATGTTGTAATAAATAATTTCAAACTGCAACTCACTCTAAGTTCATCTAAATATCTTTCAACAGGATTATATTCTAATATAGGAAATAGTTCATTTCTTTCATGCTTATATGGTTTATACACTGGTAATTTATCTTTTTTAGAAATGTCAATACCACATCTCAATCTTGAAATTTCTGTTCGTTTCAAATATATTAAGACATCATAAGATTCCAGAGGTGCACGGAATATAGTCTGAAAATAAGTAATGGTTAGTATAAATATGAAAAACAGGATAGCACATACATACTCATACAACTTTTAAGGAACTTTTATCTAGATATATCAGCTTACCTTAATACCAAAAATTTGTGCTTTATTTAAAACAGCATCTAAAATCTTTAAGCTAGCTTCTGCAAGAATCGTGATACGTTTTAAAATTGGAGCTGGTGGTCTATTTTTAGTCCACATGTTGCCTCTTCTATCCAATGGACTTACAATTACCATTGGTGGAAGACTAGATCTTTGAGAAGTAAATGTTTCATATATTTCATTTATATTTTCAGCTAAAAATATACATAAACATAAGGAAAATAGTTAAGATACATAATTTTCAAAATTTTAATTTTTTTTTAATATTAGAAAGTAGAAGAAATAATAAGATTATTTTAATTGAACTCATTTCATGAAGAAAACAGAATATTTAGTTACAAAACATAAATAAGGAACACACAATTTGTTAATTATTTTTTCAGTTTTCTTAAAAATAGGTTTTTGGTGTAAAAATGTGTATTTAACAAAAAAATTTTCTTCTATTTTATACAAATTTATTCATCTCAATAGTCATATGTCTATAAACAGAGAAAAAAATGATTTTTTTAAAAAATAAATAATGACATTTCTTTGTGATTAAAATAATTTCTACATTTTTGTTTGAAATTTTTTAAATAGATAATTTTGTACATGAAAAGAAGTAGTGAGACTTACTTTTAAATTCATTATTTAAGTTGAGAACAATGGGAGTCGTCGTCCAATCATGACTGATAAGCAAAGTAAGAAAACGAATGAAGGCAATTTGAGGTGAACTGTAAAATAAATTTTATTTTGTATCATTGTATATTACTTATGTTTCAAATTTGAATATTATATACATGTAATGATTCGACTTAAATTTGTAATAACTTCACTGAAAAAATCCTTTAATTTCCTTATTTTCCCATTCTCTGATTCAAAAGTAAAGAGTTCAGTCCTATTTTCTCATCCAATTCCAAATTATCAATTTATTCATTTGATCATACACTCATAAAATCTGTTTAATTGCATTCATAAATCTGTCCGAATTAATCCCAATGAGATTATAGGTCATGAATATCCCTTCATCTTATACCACATGTATTTGAAAATATCCCTACCTATAAAATCGATTACACAGCAAAATTCACCTTCTTCTACTCTTTTCAGTTGTAGCAGAACTGCAGAGTCTCCAGTCTTATGGATAATTCTATGTTGCCTCTCTTTCTCAGAGAAATGAATAAACACCCAAGATTTTTGAAAGTCACTTTTGTTTTTAATTTTTTCATTGACTTTTAAAATTCTTTTCTACTTCTATGAAAGGATTTACAAACTTCTTTCAATTTAGACTTAAGTAGTCGTTGAAATATCAATCTATTGTCAAATTTGAGTTCGTCTTTATTGTAGACAGTATTTCACATGAGACATCCCAATGGAAATAGCATTCCAATACAAAGAGCAGAACAGCAACATTTCAAGCAGAATGTGGAAAAGATTGCGACATTTTTCAAAACATAGAGAGAGAAGAATATTATTAAAGGAGATGTCCAAAAGAGTTGGATTATGAATTTCATAAGAAAGAAAAATAAAAATTACACTGTCATTAAGTTTAAGAGTGAATTTCATAAGAAAGAAAAATAAGAATTACACTGCCATTAAGTCAGAGTGATATAAGTAGCAATTGCTTCTTCATTGAACTGAAATTTTAAAAAAAATTATTTAACCAAGGTCTTATTGAACTGCATGTTAATGGAAACCAATAGAATATGTATATATAACACCAGATTTACGAAATAAAAAGTTATGTATTTATTCCCCCCCCCCCAATTTAAAGTTCCAAATTTTCATTCTTGATAAATATAGCTAATCTTAATAATTGTTCCAAAATTTCATTAAAATTTAACTTATTCACGTTTAAATAGTTATTACATACCAAGGGCACGTATAAGGTTCTGGATGAATATATAGGCTGGCAATAAGTAATTCTACAGTTACATCATGTATAAATTCATGCTTCAAATGTGCTGAAATCCATCTTTTGGCAAGTTGACAAGCTGTGCCGAATGTATTATGCTGCTGATGAATTCTAAAATAGACAAAAGTATTTAATATACTTTAATACTACTTTATGTATTCATATCACCAGAATAAAATTTATCATTGAAATTATTTCATACATATTTAGATATTCAAAGCAACTAAAACAAAAAGCTATAGAATCAAAAACATTTTAAACATTACCCATGTAATATACTATTTAGTTTGGGAAGAATTTCAGTGGACATTTCTAGTTTTTTAGATTCAGCATTATCTTGAATTTTTAGTGTTCCATTAGCTGTCTTAATTTGTTTCAGTAAGAATATCTCTTTATGACAGGCTACTTCAAAACGAAAGACAAAGCCATCCTAAAATTTAAAATAAAAGTTATAAAATTTTTACATTGATACAGTTTATAGAGATGAGCAAAACTTAAACATTTTTTTAAAAAAAGGAAACGATTTAGAAAAATAATTCACCTTAAAGATATCAGTGTGTGTTGTGAAAGGCATAGTCATTAGAGATAATTCTAAATTTACTAGCTTAGCAATTTCAATGTGAAATTCAGCTTTAACTCTTCTGATAGCTTCAACATCATCAGGCCATTTACCACTACCTTCTAAATTAATGATAGCTGTAAATAAAATAAATAATGGATATTAAGTTTCAAACTCAACTATTTTTATCTTTATAACCCCTTTGAAATAAAATGGTACTCTAAATGAAATAATAAATGGATTAGGAGGAATATTACAAGAAAATAGATAATGTATCAGAAACAATATTAGATTAATCTAAAAATATATATTACATACTAATTATTCTAATAACAATTTTTTAAAAAATAAAACTTAAGTATACATACAAATATATTTATCACTTTTATTAATGCCACATTTAGAAACAAAACGAGGGCTATTGACAACAGATCTCCTAATTTTGAACCTCAGTCAAACACATACAAATATAATGTAAAATTTGCATTTCTTCAATTTTAATAATATAGTTTAATGAATGTGATTTTATTCTAAGATATATAATATTTTCCCTTTACCTTTCTTAATTACATTTCCAAAACGAATTAAGTAAATATGTAAAAAAAATTATTAAAAGTAAAATCAATAATAACATTTTATGTTTCAAATTTTTTTCCCCCCTTCTCTTTAAATACATATCAGGTACCCCATTTTTCATCAAATACAAATTATAAACATGAAAATAATTGGAAATTGGCATATTATTTTCAAATACTGACCTTTGAGAGCAGGAGTATAAGATGGAACTCCTACACCATTAATACATAGTTTCAGGATGTGTCCTTTTACAAATGAATTTTTACGGTCAGCTTCATGTATCACTGACAATGGAGGAAATACCTAATTTAATGGGGGAAAAAAGTACAAAATAACCAATTTTTAAAGCTAAGACTTTTAAATATTAGTTTCAAATATGTTAAAAGATAAGCTTTGCTTTTGCATGTTACTTCCACTTGTTTTGTAATTCAACTGTTCATAAATTTGGAATTTATAAACACAACAATAAATTTGATGTTCCATTTATAACTTTGATGATGAAACAAGGAATAGAGTAAATGAAAAGAATTTTAATAAGAAATTAAAAGTAAAACAAAAACACAATTTTATTAATAAATATAACTAATTTCAATAATATGTAAATTAAAATAAAATTTATTATTTTTTTTATAAATAACGAAGCTTTAAGAAAAGAAAAAGCACTTGGAATTTGAATTTACCACACATTTCTTCTTTTGAATTTAACTAACAAGAACAAATTATACATATTTTAGTTATAAAGATTAACTTAGTAAAATTTTTTCTAGTTATCAGTTTACTTTATTACTATTGGTTACAATTTTGGTTCTACTATTAATGTTTCTAGCTAGGTTCTACTATTAATGTAAGAAACATGAGAGTAATTTGAAATAATTTAAGATAAAAAATACTATTTTAAAAAACAAACATTAACAATACATGTGAAAAAATATTGAAATTTTGTATTAAAACTACACTATAACTAAACACACCTTTCCAATATTAAATGCAAATTTCTAACTATTAAAGTTAAAAAATACTATATAATAATGATTTTAGAAATATTATATATTATGGATTTTCTTACATCTGAAAAACGAAAACAAGGTGATACACCTTGTATAGATGCAATCAGTAATGGTAGACCTTTTAAATTATGCAATTGCTTGCACAAAGTATTAAAAGATTGCATTATGGTAATATGTGCTTCCTCTCCTGTGCCACAAGTAGGGAAATCAGATGATAAAATAAAATCTGGAACTTCAAGAACATGATCTACTTCTGTACCACTTATAGCAAAGTGATTTTGATCTGCATTTATGTGCCTAAAACATGAAGTGAACACAAGCATCATTATTAAATACTAAAATTAAAGCCATGAAGCACAAATAAAAGATATACGCATAAGAACAAATTAGATGGTATACATAAATATGATTAAACACACTTTTTCTAAAATATATTTAAATATGGATGTTTTTTCTTTACTATTAGCAGTTGAAATATACACACTAATTTTCAATAATTTTTGAATGTAGACTTTCCAAACAATTTGCTTTGATTAAAAATTTTAAGAAACAAAAATTCTTGATAAGTAAAATAAGTATTTAAAAATAAGAAAACAAAAATTTAAAAGTACTTTTTCAAAATGTCACCTATGATACTATAAAATACTTTTCTCCTTTCAGCAATACTGACAGCGGGCCAATATACAGCTTCTCGGATTGTTCCATCTTGAAACCTTCTCAGTTCCGAACGTTCTCCCCAAAATTCTCGAAATTCTTTTGCCTAAAATGTACAATTTAATAATCAAGTATGCGAGAAAAAAAATTAATTGAAAGAAATAAGGTAAACAAATCTGAAAATTTAATAGTAAACATTTTCTCTCAAATTAAAAACATTTAAAACTCGGTTAAACAGTTAAAGAAAAGTTCAATGAAAATGTCAACAATTTAAATAATTATACAAATATACATATTTGTTCACATTAATTATGTAAATTTAGATATTTGGAAAGATACAACACACATTCATGTTTGTGTATGCATATATACATCAAGAATACATACATGTTCAATGTATTTTAATATTTCTAATAACATTTGGAGAGAACATGGACCCCATGAACTCACAATACCAGTGTTTCTTATATAAGTATAGTAACCGAAACGAAAACTAGTTGACCGAACTGTGACACAAATCATAATGTTTATTTATAATGTTGGTAAATAAAATATAATATCATAATTTTTAATCTCTAATCAGAAAACAAAATCAGATAAAATGATACTAACTGTGGAAGAGAAAAAAGTAAATTACTTTAGGATCATCTGCAACAGGTCCTTTTTCAATGTTATTCAAAGACACCTCTGGATTCAGAAGAAAGCCAATGGTTACTTGACCCAGATCGGTATTAGGTGGAATTTCGCTGACAGACCACTAAGATTACTCATATTTAAATATACTTATAATAAAGTAAATAAATTTATTTGAAACATGGACAGTAAGTAAGTACAAGAGAAAAACAAAATCACAAAAAAAAATGCAGAACATTTACTATAATATGCAGTTTTTAAAATTATTTATTTGAATGTAACACTTTTTAATAAACATTTTTAAAAATTGCTTATTAAGCAAGATTATATATTTTTTCCTAGAGATTATACATCACTATTAAGTCTGAAGACTAAGCAAAATGTTTATATATCACACACCACATACACAACGTTAAAGACAATTTAACTTCCCTCTTATCCTCCATACAGCCAACCAGATGGTATTATCATCAAATTGAATTACCTGACTAGATTAAAATTGAACAAGACACAACAAGGTAAAGTCTGCTACAAACTGTATATTTTTTTAATTTAGTATGAATTATTTTCTATAAGTGTGATGTCCACCTGAATTTATGCCCTAATTATTGCTTATAACAAAATAATCCTGGAAAACAAAAACTAATCCAAATTTTGTATTCAGAAACAACAAAACTGACAAAGATAGGATTTATTTTTTATTTGGATTGATTTTCTTATTACAGGAATTAAAATAATATTTGACATCTTTGTTGGAATCCTAACACTGGAATATCACAAGCATTAAATATAGTTGGACCACCATTTAAAAGGGTACTCATTAACTAATAGAACAAACTGATTCATTTAAAATGGTTACAAACAAATATGCAGATAAATTGAATTTTTTTAGTGAGCAACAATAGCAATCACAAAAATTTTAAAGAAAAATAGAAATCAAATAAGAAAGATCAAACTATGAAAATGATATTTTAAAGAAAAATTAAAAACTGGATGACAAATCTGTATCACTTCAAGTTGCCGATTCTGAAGTTTACACTCTTTTAAAACTACAAAATTAAGATTTTGGAAAAAAGAAAGGAAGGGAAAAAAAACCATATTATAAGGAATTTTTTTTTTTTTTTTGGATAAAAACAGGAACTGCACTGAAGCAAGTGGATTCTAATGAAAGAAGTAAGTGTAAGGTTAAAATTAATAAACAATATGAATGCATATTCTGTGATGAACTACATAAGAAAAGATAAGGTTATAACATAGAGAATAGAAAATTTCTTTTCACCTGCCTCACAACTATATCCTAAAAAGGTCAACTATAAAAATAAGGGTTTACATTTACATATGCTGAGTACAATATCTCCTGAAAAAACTGTTTCTATATCTGAACCCAAAACCAGTATTGAACCATCTCAGCAGGATAAAAATAGCAATGATCAGTTACAACTATCAACAATTACAAGAAGTGATTGAAAAAGAAGGCATGTCCAGTGACTTAAATTTTAAATTTCAAAGAAGAAAATGAGAAATTCAAAAGGTAGGGAAGCTTCCTTTCCCTACAAAGCTTACTAGTGATGCTTTGATCAAACAGAACCCAATTAAATCTGAACAATACAAAAATAATAAGTGTGGGAAAATAATTCTTCAATTTAGTATGACTGTATGTTATATTTTGTACAAGTGAGATGTTTAATTAAAAGACACTTTTCATACAATCAATGCAATGATTATTTCATATACCAAAATAATTCTGGAAAATGATTCAAAATTTTGGATATAGAAGATCAAATACAGTAAAATCCTTTTTATCTGATTGATTTTCTTACTGAATTCATAATTGAAATAACACATATAAAAAATTACTAGAATTTATATTAAAGTTTTTAAAAAAAGTTTCTCTACAGATGATCAAATACTTATATAGAAAAAACTTACAGGAGTTACGGTAGTTTTCATGACATCCATTAAAATGATTCTATTATTTAAACCTTTTTTCAATATATCTAAAAGTATGGGAAATAAAGCAGCAACAGTATTTTCTCCATAGTTTAACTGTTTCTTTTGCAAATCTTCTTTGGCACATAGTTTTTTCAAATATTTCTTCAAATTTTTTTGGCTGTTAAAACTGAAATAATGAATAATATAAATTAGCTTTTTCCTATTCTGAGGAAGATAAAAAACAGATTTTGGTATTCATAATGAAATTTAAAAAAACTAAAATTATATGTTCAAATAATTATTAAAAATAGAATATGTTTAATTCTTCAGTATTACTCAGATCCAAATATTTTAAAAAAATACAAGGCTGTTAAAAGTATACAAAAATGTATTATTTTAAATGTATTTAAACATACTATAGTATATAAAATGTTGCAATTTTAAGTCTAAAAGAAATAAGTTGTCTCATATATTTTGATAGCATTTTTCTCTTACATAGATAGAATTTTGTTTTAGAGGGAATGATCTTGAGAAAAGAATTAATGAAGTGATACACACATAGGCAGATGGTTGTGATCAATAAGCTAAAAAAAAAGGCATCACAAATTTTTCCCCAGATTGAACTCTAATTTGCATTTCTAATTAATTTCTATTAGAAATTAATGAAAAAAGCTCATCATATTTTAAATTTCACAATAAATAGATTTCTACTCAGCGATATTGCCCCACCCCCTAGCAATCACTTCTGGCTTAGTGGATAAGTGCACCTTTCCAGGAACCTTTGGTAGAGATAAATATTTTTAGCAAAAATTTTAACACTGCTTTCAGACAAAATCTTTATAATCCTTAATATAATAATTTAATATATTTGGTGTATATATATATATTTGTTCTTTAATAAATAATCAGGGAATAGTATCAGTGGCCTTCACAATCTGGATAGGCAACCTAAGTACTGTCCTCATCTCAATAACAGCCATAAGAAAGATGTTTTCAGTGTCCATAGACTTAATTCTTCATAACAACTTAATGGAACTTGCACTCGTATTTTAATTTACAGGGCAAAAAACCATGCACAGAGCCGTAATCAGTTGAAACTTTGAGAAGAAAATTGGCCAATACAAATTATTTTTTTACTTGAATAAGGCTACTTGTGTTTCGTCTTATTTTAATTTATAATTTTTAATCTGATCAATCTTGGAATCAGTTAGACAATTTTTTTTATCGAAACACCATCTATAATTACATCCTTATCGTACATAACAAATGCATTTCAATATTTTTACAGGATACTCCTTTTTATAAAGACATAAATCATTGACCACATCAAAAGCTTTGGTGTCCCTATTAATAAAATATTTTATGTATCTAATAAAATGGGACATCAAAGATCAATGAAAAATAGTTGTTCCATTTTCCTTTCATTTGATTGCTTCAAAGTTTTTTTTTAAATGTGGCAAATGATATTGCTGATTTTTAAAATATTTTTATGCTTATACTTTTTTGTTATACTTTATTTGGATTGACACATGTGACAAGATAGCATAATATATGAGGTATTATCCCTTTGTTGCCACAACCCATCAACAGTAACCTCAAAATTTTCATTATTAGAAATTTCTGCAACAGCTTCAGATATTGTTTTTCGCATTGATATTATGCTAACAGCCTTTACTACCAATTACAATTTTTTAACATAAAGAGCAAATCTTAGAGAAGATAAATGCATAACTATATAAAATACTTTTCCAAATTCCGCTCTTTCTAATTTATTTTATTGTAGAAACACATTTGTAGTTAAAAACAAACTTTTAAGAATGCTGTTCATATAAGTAAAATTCAAATACATACTCATATTTCCTCATACTTAAAAATTAAATCAACAGACAGATCAGAGTATTGTTTCCCCATTTTAAGCACTATCAACGTCACACATCACATGCTCAGCTTTTTATAAGAAAACTTTGGCTAGTTTAATTATTATTCTAACTTTGCTTTGCCAGATGAAAAATTTAAATAACTGTCACCAAGATTTAACATAACTTTTTATAAATGCTCTTAATTGCATTACAATTTTGAGCATTCAGACCACCAATTTTAAATCAGATTAAGACCAGAACCAGTCCAGGATATCAAAAATCCAAATTAACCATAGAATGGGAGGAAATGAAATAAAATAAAACACACTAAGAGAAAATCCTCTTTTACATTGAAAAAAATCAAGTACATCCAATTTAGAGAAAATAAAGACATCAACCTTATGAACAATAGAAGTAAACTTAAAGTTGTTTTATTGCATTTCTCACCAATGATAAGGGTATAACTAAGGTTTTATTGACTTTACACAGAATATCTGTAATACCTCCCTCTCCTCAATTTTGTTTCATACATACATATCTGTTAACAAACTTCAGTAAAGAAAACAATTTTTTAAAATGCATGGATGAAACAAATAAATGTTACTATTGGAATTTGAAGGAAAACCTTGCTTTCAAGTAAGATTATCTCCCTTCTAGGGCAAATTCTCCTTCAGATAAGAAGAGGATTCATGACCCTGAATAATCTTTTCTTTTTTTCCTGTGGTGCTTACAGTCTGATTAACAAAATTGTATTTAGAATGTTCTAGCTATATTTTCCTATCTTAGACTCGCCTCCCAGTCAATCTATACAAATACTTATTTTCCTTCTTTCACCTTATTTCTAGATCCCAGTTAAACATTTTTAACAATTAATTACATGATACACTAAGTTACAATTACAATAATGAGTATTTCACACAATTGACCAAATATGTCAATGCCAGTAGAGCAAATCAATCAAGACATTGTTTCCAAAATGGTAAAGGCAAAATACACACACAAATGTTTTAAATAAAATTGTAAAAACAGCAAGAAATCATTATTTAGTTTGAATCGAAACAAAACATTTCATAAAATAAAATTAGAAGTTTTTACTTTCGAACAACCAAACTGAAACATGAGAAATTTTAAATATTTGCTGAAGTGTTTATTTGTCTTGTGATGTATAAAAAAAAAATTGTAAATGTATAAAAAAAATACTTGCACTGAAAAAATAACCAAAAATACATTTTCACTATTACCTGATACAATAGAATTTCATTTAATATTAGCTCAATGCAAAATGTGACTTTTTTCCCCCCTCTAAAATTAAACCAATTCGATTTTCTTCTAAGGAGTAAAGTAATCGTATGTAGAAATTGTATAGTGTTAAATTCATATGAATACCTTTCAGGTTTTGGTTTGAAGAATCTAAAGAACAAGTGAATCAAAGAACAGATTTTAAAATGAAGAACAGTTTATCCCAAAAAAACAGAATTTCCTATTCTTATCTACTGTTTGTCCAGTTTACCTTGTTTCACCTTCACCCAAACAGGGATATCCATTATATAAATATTTTGACTGCATGTTAGTTGCAAACCACAATTCATGATGAATTTATTGTACTTTTTAAACATATTCTGAATAAACCAGCATCAAATCTTCATGGGAAACAATTGTTCACCCAATATTATATTACCATCAGGTTTATAACACATCAATCAGTTCTCTATAAACATCTGAAAATAAGATCAAATAGATATGTGTTGCAGTCTTTGGGATCGAGCTGTGATATAATGTCAAAGTGCAAATACTTCATAATTTTTAGAAATCTGCTCCTAGCCATTGTCTCAGTGAAGAATGCTGAGCCCCAAGATTTTGAGCATAAGATTGAAACAAAGAGCTTTCTCAGTCTAAGTTCCCTGAGCAAACAACACTAAAATGAAAGCATCTAACTCATTCAGTGACAAACACCAATTTGGATTTTGGGATTTCTCACACACTTCTTCAGTGCATTGTGTAATATGATGCAACATAATTCCATCGATTAATAATCTTTAAGTACTACTAGTATTGCCATTACTTTTCTTTTGACATATGAAGATGGTATAGCAATTTCTCGTAAAATGTTCTACTGGAGAAGTATCTCTGTAACATTAGACAAAGTATTTCCTATTTTCCCAAACTGAACCATCATTTGTTGTTTTTTCAAATCTTTCATTTCCCACATTTTGGATATGTCTTTCTTTTATTCTCAAGTTCTGTTCGATCACCCTCCACTATTTTCTCTATTTCCATTTATTTCATTTCTGGGAACCGTGCCAAAAGTGTGCAATGAATTATTTTCTTCATTTTATTGTTTCATAAATAGACTTTGCATCAGATGAATTGGATTCACTTGTTGCAGCATTGGAAACAATCCAGTCTTTGTCAGATAAATTGGATGCACTTTCAGTATGAAATTCTACATCATGTTTTAATTTCTTAACCAGAATTATCATCACAAAACTTTCAGCAGATCTTTTGTTAAGTATATTCTACCAGTGCTTCTACACATCAAGTTACAAATAAGCAGGGAAAACAAAACATTAAAAAAAAAAAAAAAAAAAAAAAAAAAAAAAAAAAAAAAAAAATGAAGAAAAATTAATGAAGACAAAATGAAGTTAGGTATATTAGTATCAGTTAAATGGCAACATTTTTAACAAAAAGGAAATTCTCAGTCAGATGGACACTAATACTCCAAGCTGGTGTTTTACACCCCCTCCCAACTTTCTCTGCACCTCCCAACATACCTCAGCAACAATACACAAAATACACAACATTCCTTTTGACAGGTGTACCTGCTTATCTATCAGCAAATGAAAATAAATATGACAGTCATATGTGAAAAAAAATTAAATACAGTCAGAATTACTGAGAGCTGTAATTATAGGTATAAACAATATTGGCAAAACAAATTTTTTAAAATAAACAAAATAAAAAAATTCTACGCAAAGTTTTGCAAGGAACAGATTTAGCTACCCAAGCTACTTTTTTTTAATAATTATTCTTAAATTACACAATTAAGTATAAGAATTAAAATAAGAGAAATATTGAGAAATGAACAATAAACTTTTCTGAAATTAAAATGAAGCAAACAATAAAAAGTTGAAAAGTGATATGGTACACTAAAACTGACTTTGAATTACAGCTACAGTCAAAATGACTGCAGCTGTAATTTTAGTGTTAAGTGTGAAAAATACAAGTAAGAATTTGAATTTTATTTAACTGAGTAGCATTTTAAAGATCTGTGGTTTCAACACTAGATTTGTTAACAGAACATCAATTGGGTAAGGAGTTAAGTTTGTTAAACATTTTTATGGAAATTTAAACATTTTCTTAAAAAAATTATCAAGCACTAGATTGCTTAGAAACAAAAATAATAAATTATTGCAAAAGTCTTAAGCAAATAATGTGAAAAAGAAAATTAATATTTTGAAGGTTTAGGTATTGAGTTCTCAAAGAATAGAAAGGGAGTTCTATTTTAGTTTTTTTTTTTTATATAATACTCCCAGCTTAAGTGAATGAAACTCATGCTCAAAACAAGTACAAATTAATAAAAATTTTAAATAATTTTAAAAAATGCCATTTATAATGAAATATACAGTTTTAAAATATCATTTCTTTGCAATTACTTTAAACACTAAAGACAATAATGAGCTTTTAGTATAAGTCAGCATATTTCTATACTTCATTACATTCAATATTATATTAATTTGCTTTCATTCAATATTATACTAATTTTTATTAGATTAAGCATATAATAAGCCAAGTAAAAAGTAATTGAGACTTACTGCAGGAGATATTCAAACTTCCTAGTAGGAATAACTTTATTTATAAACAAAAAACTGAAACTTTCAGGAGATCCCTCATCTAAAATTTGTAGAGCAAGCTTGGCTTCATGTTGAATCTGTATTTTTTTAAAGAAGTTATATATTAAAATTTATAACTGCATTAAACTTGATTTCAAAATTCAATAATTCCACAATGATAAAAATAAAGGAACTACAATTAATTAATTAATATTTCTAGTTCATAAAATTTTAATGATAAATAAAAATATAAAATATTCCATGTATTTAAATTGACAAAAAAACACATTTCAAGGAGGAAAAAAATTGTAAGATAAACATAAAATGAAAAACATTCTATAATTTACATTCATTTCATACTTAAGGATTCTACTTTATGGAATCAATAAATACTAAACTATAAATAATTTCTGGTTAGGAAAAAAAATCCATATTAATAAATTAAGACATTAGTAATAACTTTAATATATACAGGTATAGGACAAAATAATAGGAACAACCATTTAAAAATTAGTTGTCCTTCCACAGTCCAATAAATGGCCACCATGTATCACAATAATGTGCCACCTAGTGGCGACAAAAAGGAAGATATAAGTCATGCATTTGGCAGTGTGAAGGAAGAACAGCCAAACTTGTGGGTGTTTCAAGGATCACTGTGTCAAGGGTTACGAGAGCCTACAAAAAACTGGGTAAGATGTTTTCTGCGAAGCACAACCGTGGGCAAAAGTCGAAGTTGAAGGACCATGATAAATGAGTGTTGAAGAGGATAGTCGCCTGAAAACACAAGACTATAATGCTGCACATGTCCAAGATGAATACCCACCTTCAGAACCCTGTATCCATGAAAACTATTCAATGGGAGTTGCCCGCTGCGAACATTCATGGCAATTTACATTATTCCAGACCACTGGATATGTGTTTGTCTGGCAAACACCTGCAGAAACATTCCATGTTGACTGCCTGGTTCCAATCCTGAAACATGGAGGGGGTTCTGTGATGGTGTAGGGTGCAATATCTTCCCGTAGATTGGGGCCTCTTGCTGTTAAGGCAGATGATCACAAGTGACCATTATCAGTGACCTTCAGACTCTCTTTCCGGAAGAATAACTTGAGTTCCAAGATGACAATGCACCTGTTCACACGTTTTGCTGTGTTCAAGCATGATTACTTGAGCATGATGATGAAGTGGAACATCTAATGTGGTGCCCCCAGTCACCTGATTGGAGCAACATTGATTGTTTGTGGGGTTTTTTAGAAGTTCATACTTGGTTTCTTCCTCCACGTTCACTATCTGAACTCAAGACAGCCCTACATGAGAAATGGGTGCAAATTCCAATAAACTTTGTTCAAGACCTTTATTTGTCAATCCCATGTTGAAAGGGAAAAAATGGAACATTCGTTCCACTGTTTAGACATTTCCCACTTACCAGCATGCTTTTTACTTTTGTGAATAATTAATACAATACGCATATAAAAATTTTCTGTCTCAAAACTCATTTTTAGAAAATGATTTCCAAGACAGGATAAAACATTTTTAAAAATATAAGTCTGTCATATAATACTAACATTAGTGCATCAGCATTGAGGATAAATATTTAAAATGGATTATTGTATACTTTGAAAATGGTGCATATTTAGAAAGTCCATTTGAGGTTACAATGGTGTATACGTTTTTTTAATTCCACATTGAATGCAAGCTGTCATTCAGGCCAAAGGTAGCCCAACTCCTTACTTATAAAATATTTTCATTTTTTCACAGGTTTTCCTATTATTTTGTTCTATACCTATAAATGTCTGTGTCATTAAAATGTACAGTTTACAAAATATATAAATGTTACCCTTAAAAATGTTTCCCTAGTAACATAGTAGCATATATTACAATATCCAGATATATCAGCAAAAACAACATTATAATGTGTTCGTAATGTTTCCAAAGATAATTCTTTCTGTAATTCTTCAGTTGCAGGTTTATCACAAAGAGTAATGCCACTTTCAATCCAATCTTCCCTCACTGAAAATAGAAAGTAGATAAAAATACATAAATTTACAAAGCATCATATACTTATCTTTTAACTTTAAAACAGAAGAAAAAAATCCCTCAAATGATTAAAAACAAAACAAAATATTTCATGTGACCAATTCAGGATATTTCCCTAAATGTATGACAAGTAAATATTAATAAATAATATTTGATAGAAACATTTACCCTTGAATCAAATGAAGCCAGGCAACCTACCAAATTCAAATTCCTTCTAACAAATTTAAGGTTACTTGTACAGATTAGGACATTATATAATATGCATTTAAAATACCATATATATATATATATATATATATATATAGAGAGAGAGAGAGAGAGAGAGAGAGAATATATTTAAATGAACAAAAAGAAATCATTAGTATTTTCATAGCACTTACGTAAACCTAAAAGAGCAGATCGAAATATCTGGTATGCACTCATCAGATGGGATATTTTTTGCTTTTTTAACAAATAAGCCACAAACATTGTTAGAATGAAGCCATTCAATCTGCCATAGCCCTGCAAGTGCATTAAATTATCAAAATGTGAGATAAGCATGTAACAAATTTTTTTAGAAAAACTAAGACACAATGGAGCAATTAAATATTCAGTACTTATGTATTATTGAAATCACATTGGTACAAATTGCCAAAATTAAGAAATGAGCCAAATTATACTTCCTCAATGTCTATGTTTCATGAAAACAAGGAACATGGTTTCTAGCTATATTTTTTAAAATTGTTTTATTTGATAAAATAACAATACCTTCATCTTGTGTTTTGCACTATATATATCCCACAAGGACTCAATGCCAAAAGTGCTACACAACCATCCACAAACTGTTGTTTCTATGAATAGCATAACCAATTTCGTTCCATTTTTTAGACATTTCTTACTTACCATCATGTTTTTTTACTTTTGTGAAAAATTAATACAATATGCATATAAAAATTTTCTGTCTCAAAACTCATTTTTAGAAAATGAGTACCAAGACAGGATAAAACATTTTTAAAAATATAAGTCAGTCATATAATACTATCATTAAAGCATCAGCATTGAGGAGATATATTATAAATGGATTATTGTATACATTGAAAATGATGCATATTTAGAAAGTCCATTTGAGGTTACAATGGTGTATTCAATTTAAGAAAAAACATGTTATTGATTGAAAGCCCACCATGCGTAAATGAATAAGTATAATGAGACTGTTCATTATGATATGAGCCTAAATACATTATACTGATAGTCTTAACTATTTATGAAAAAATAAGTCACGTAATGAAGACTTTTCTATTAACTTATGTGATAGAATACTTTAATGCAAAGCCTAGAAATGTTTAATTCACTAGTCTATGAAGTGGTGCAAGTTTCAAAACAGATAACAAAATATTTCAACAACCAAGCTACATTTAAGATAAATCAGAAAAAATCAAGTAGTTGAAATGTACTAAAATAAATGAAAAACTATATTTTAACCATGAAAATAATAGTAATTGTTTTTGGTAATCAAAAGAATAATTTTGATTACACAAGAAAACTTACAATATATATAACACTTCTATAAAACAACATACTCTAAAAAAAAAAAATTAAAAACAAACTTACTTACATTTTCAAATGACTTAACTTAAAACTACTTAAAGTAAAATTGCAGCCTTAAAAACCATACTTGATAGGAGAAAATGTGAAACTGACTCATACTATGGTAATCCTGTCATAAATTAAGAACTTCTCTTTGGTTTCTCAGACAATATATTTGGACAGTTCTATATGAGTCTTCCAGTTATCAAAACTTGAAAATTTAATTAAACAAGAATTCTTATTTGATGTCTATTTTACAACTTAAGTTATAAACTTTTTTAAAGGTAAAAATCAGTTCCAATACACAGAAATAATAAAGCAATTATTATGTCAATGTACAATTGTTAAAAGTTAGAGATATTCTAAATAACTTCAAATTTTCCTTTGAGAGCAATATCAGTTTCACTACCAATGAGCAATGTGAATTTTTTTGGCAACTATATACAATATCAAATGCAGCAAAACAATACAATAACTTACAATAAAAAAAAATGGGAAGCACTTAGAGATCTTTCTCTTGATTTCTAATTAAGCATATTACACATGAAATCATATCAATTTGAAACCTTAAAATTAAAACTGACAGAAATAAAACTCGAATGTCACTAAGACCCACATCATTATATATAAATGTTAAGAACTTACAGAAAATAAACAAAAATCTTACATAAATCCAAAACCTTCAGATTAATCACTAGTACAACTATTTTATTGTTTCAATAATTATGCCATTTGTTATTATAAGGAACTATTTCATTATAGATTTTGTTTTATCATATTCTTGAATAGGTATAAATCCTGTATTCAAAAACAAGAAATAAAAGAAAAACTTTGAACAGAACATATTGTTAAGATAATGAACAAACAGATCATTTAAATTGTTTTGGCATAAGGTTTTCACATTTGCATGAACAGGAAGAAAAAAAAGAAACAAAAAAACTAACCTCAAATTTTTTTTTTTTATTGATGTTATTTTAAACTTTTACCATTTGTAAAAATTCATAATTTAAATAAAATGGCTGAAAAACATCATACAATTTACATATTTATATTTAATTATTTTATTATTTTAATGCACTTCTTCTAAACATAATATAACATAGAACATACAATAACAGATTTATATTCAAAATAACTGTGAACAAAATACATTTTTTAAAAAACCCTCAAGATTTGTAAAAGATAAGTATGCATTAAGCTAAAAGAAATGCAAATTATAAATATGTACTTCAGTCAAGCCTCTTTGAATCGACCATAGTTTGACCAAAATTATGCCGTCTTTAATACTTTGAGCACCCAAATGTTCCATTAAATATTCGTTTAATGTAGGCAATAATATATCAGATGAGACTGATGCATTGTAAAATGGAGTTGGTTCTAATGACTCCAAGTCAGCATCTAAATATAAAGACAATAGTTCATTATATATTTTTGCATGCTAAAATCATGAGAAAACGGTTCTCAATTTCAAGTAAATAAATAAATTTCAATAAAATAGTTACCTTTGTTAGTTTCAAAAAACCAGGAAGATCTAACATTACTTTTAGAAGGATTAAATCGATTGCTTTTAAATACATCTGAATTTGGATATGCGGTAAGACTTACAGAAACATCCTCAAAATCTAAAATATATATAGAGAATAAATCAAGCTAAATAAAAGTAGTAAAAACAATAAAAGCAATTAATAAAAAATTATTTAAAACATTTACAAAAGTTCTTTACAAAGCCTGCTCAGTAATAGCAATACAATATTAAATGAAATAGATATGCCTTTTTTATATTTTTAAAATTTATATATGATGGCAAAACTCAAAACATAAGAAAGGTTCCTTAATTTACAAGTTTTAATTTAATAAATGCAGATTCTACAGAGAATTTTTAAAATAAAGAATAACCTAGCATATACACATGGAAAAATCAAGAGCATTATATAAATACCTATATAACTGAATACAATATTAAAACTAATAACACATTATACATTAACAAAGACCAATTACAAATCTATAACTTATAAATTATATTAATATAAAATGATATAAATACATATGTAATAAAATACTTACTTTTAGGAGTCACAAGAAGAATAGGTTTTAAGTAACATTCATTTTGATAACTAAACTTCAAACTATGAATAAAATCAACATCCAGCAAAGAATTTGCAATATAAGCAAGATAAAATGCCCTTTTTCTGTGATATCTATAATTCAGATAATCCATACTTTCCCAGCATTCCTGAAAAATACTTAAATTTAATACAAACAGTAACTAATAAAAAAAAAAAAAAAAAAAAAATTTAAAAAATGCACAATGTTTAGTAATGAAACAGAACTGAATTTCAATATTTTCATAACTCTTTTATCAATTCAAATTGATACAGATATTATAAATATAAAACTAAATATAAGATTGCTACAATAAAGAAAATAAAACATAAGTTTTGAATAAAAAAATGATTCTCAAATAAATTTCTACTCATAATTCACATTTTTAACAAATGCACCATAATTTCAAATAACATTTATGAAACAGCAAACTTTTAAATTATCGTGGTAGTTTATGATGATGGGTAACAAACACATTTCACAAAAAAATAACTTTTAAATGGACACATTTTGGATCATTCTTCAACAAATTTATTATTTGTCATCAAAAAGTGCAGAAATAGATAAAACACATATATATGCACATATGTAACTCAATCAATAGAAAAAAACTACTTATTTTTTAGGAAATTTAAGAAAACTAAAAACAATATAAAAATATGTTTCTGCATTGTAAATTTTATATTTTCATTCAACAAAATTACTTCTCTTAACATTCAACAATCACATAATACGCCAAGTAATTTAAATACATTATTTAAAGTTCAGGAACTTTTTTCCTTGCTAATATAGGCTTATACAGATTAATGGTTGGAATACTATTTAGTCCTCACATCTGGCAAGTAAATATCTGTTGGTGAGAATTCAACCTTAATTTTTCATGCTCAATATGACTGTTACACACAACAACCATACAATTAGCATTTCTCTCTCCCCCCCCCTCTCAATTTGTTTTTGGGCTTGGGCAGAAATCTTACAACTTCATATTTGAAGAATCACAGACTTTGAGTGAAGAAATCTATTTTTGTCACCAATAAGAGGGTCATTCTTTTCCCTTGTAGATGGTTTGAAACTATTGCTAGTGAATTAAAATTTCTCAAATATTAATTTGCCTTTACATATTTTTTACTAATTTCCTTCAATCAATCAGTATCAATTATGACTAATGGTTATGAGTTAGAAGGACAAGACTGAATGCACAACTAAGCATTTTATAATTTAGAAGTGAAAGGAATGGGTTCTATCATTGAATGGTGCATGAAAGTTGGATCGATTGTATCCGCCTATGAATGTCCAAAATGTGGCGAGGACACTGATTGTTTGAAAGGAAAACTTCAATTCATGGATATGAATGGTGCTGCAAGAATAAAGGAGAAAGTTCTGATGCATCAATGAACAATGTCATTATTATGGCTGTAATTACCATCTACAAGCCTGAAATTAAGGATACACTGAAAAAGCAAGACCCCCCTCCCCCTCTATTCTTTCATTTAGCACTCAGCAGAGATAACATTATTCCATCAAAACTTGCCAATTTGCGATTTTTAAAATCATGCTAAATGCATGGACTAGACCACATTTTTACCGGATTGATTACAATTTTTAACAATGCAAATAATATCTTGTTCTGTATTATATTACTAATTTACAATATAAAAAAAACAGTTGAAAAATTCTTAAATAAAAGAATAATACACTAAAAATACATTTGTTTCAATAGTTTACCTTTGGAATTTCTACAGCAACATCAATAACTGGTTTAGAAGAACACATTGTTTCATAAATATAGCTTCCAATTTCTTTAATCTTTGTTGGTGGAATGAACTTGAAATTCCCTTTAGTTCTTTTTGGAGTCTGTAAAATTGGTATTTGGACACTTTTACCCAAAGAGAAATCCTCAATCTGAAAATTAATTATACAATAAGAATTTTTTCCATTCTTTACAAAGTGTACACAATATTTAATATTAATGTAGTTACTAAGGAAGGATCTCGCATTCATAGCAATCAAAATATTTTTCATCCAATTGTGATAAATTGCCATCTCAAAGTTTTTGTCTGTTCATACAAATTTGTTTGTTTGAGAAAAACGTGATTGTATATCATTGATAAAAATGTATCTCTTATTTACCACAATAGCAGAGTAAAATATAATTAGATGCACATGTAATTTCATTAAAATAAGATGTCATTTTTATTTTTAAAATTTAAACTATTTTACATAAAATTTTATTTAGTGCTGATTATTGTTAATTATTGTATTTTTGATGATCATCTCATTTTCAGCTTTCTGTAAGAATTTTGAAGCAGTTATACTTAAAACCACCTCGCAATTATTATACAGTTCACTCATTATATGCTTTTTAATACATATTTAATTTATATTCTAAATAAAATTAATACACTAAATTCTTGTACAATCCTTTCCTCCCCTTCCATTTCCCTTTACTGAGAGAATATTTAAATTTAAATTGAACTTATAAATTTTATAATAAAAATATTAAAATTTACAACACTGGAAGTGATACAAAAAATATTGCTACATTCTTCGACAGTTATAATTTTTTATATATGTGTGTGTGTGCATCTAATATATATAAAGTTTTTTTTAAAAAAAATTTATGATTATAATTTTTTAAAAGACTAAATTTCTAGAGTAGTTTTAATATTTCTCAATTACTTTTGATTTACAGAACATTATGAAAAGAATGAGTAAATTTAGGAAGTTAGATATACTGAGGAAAAATATATCAATAAAAAAATTTTATGCATGTTCCTTTTAACTTTAAAAAAAAGCCCACTTTTAAAATTTGTTGGAAAAAACCAGCATTTACAAAAATTGGGATCTTAAATTTTCTATCTTTAATGGTACAAGTGCTTACATCTAATATTAAAAAAATAACACTCAAGGTTCAAATCTTAAAATTATATTACTTTAATAATTAGTACAATGTAATGTTGAAAACTTTGTTTCCAAGAAATTTTTCCAAATTTTGTGAATTTCATGAGTCATCAATCTCATCACAGTATTCGCTAATAGCTAATACTTACATAATGATTTTTTTTTTTTTCAGAGTCTGTTTTCAAAAAAAAAAAGATCATATTTTCAAGTAAACCTGGCATATAACACTATAATACTTTTTTGCTATACCACCTAACTTTCATATATCATATTGAATTTTTTTTTATAATCTACACTTTTTGTTGTTCTTTACTAAAAAAACAGAGGGGAAAAAGAATCCATACTGCTGATAGAGAAGAACAAGGAATCTTCATCAGATGATCTTTTAAAGTTTGGAGCCAATGCTGAAATATATCCTTTTCTGGTGTTTTTTGCTTCAATTCTTTCATAAGTTCTTCTATCTAAAAGATAAAATAAGAATTCATAACATGTCAAGATCAAACCAAAATATTCACTGACTGTTACAAACAAAGAGCCTAAAATAAATAACAGAAGTTTATAATATAAAATTTCATTTAAATGTATAATATTTTGTTACAAAAGATAAGTTCAAAATTTAACTTGATGAACAGCAGTTTAAAATTTCTTTATTTACATGTGTGTGAGAATTTGTGAAAGTAAGGAACAAAACTAATTTTATATACATTTTCATTAATCAAGAAACTTCTAATTATTTTTTCAATATTTGAAACAAAAAAAAAAAACTTTATTATTAAAATTAAACTTTATTGCTTCAGTTTATAAAGAAACACTAAAAAAAATGTACTTTTAAATATTGACAATTATACATATTGATGTAAACTATCAGAACAAGTTTCTTGCCATTTCTTCCAATCTTTAGCCTAATACATGATAGAAATAATTATAAAAACAGCTTTTGTAGAGACTTCTAAACAGCCTAAACCTTTGATTTTACATATTCAGTCACATTTATTATTTGAAATTATAATAACCAAGTATCTCCTTTTAAAAAAATTAATCACTAAATTGTTTCCCAGTAAAAAAAAAAAGTCTTCAAAAAACACAATTCTATTTAAGCCTGCCCTCAGTGGAGTTTTAAAAATAGATTAATACTCATAGATGCTTCTGACTATTGCAAGGCTTTTGGCATATTATTTTGGTGAGGAATTTCAAAGACAGGCAATAAAATTACATCTATTTAACTCGTCAATAGGATATCCAAAAGGGAAATATAGTAATTAATAGGAACCACAGTTTCACAGTTGTAAAATTAGAAAGGGAAACAGCTTTTTGATTTATTCAACTGGGGGACTGCAGTCTTTTTTCTTTTGAGGGTGGTGTCAAATGAAGTAAACAGATCTAAACATTTCTATATATAAATGCTAAAAAGAAATCTAAACAGTTTCTCTTCTCCCCATAGAAACAAATACTAAAGGAAAATAGGAATATTTAAATTGCTGAAGATTAAAAGCTGTAAATTTCATTAATTTTTAAGAGAAAAATAATAATGATTATAAGAAATAACAAATATAACAGAAAAAATTACAGTGAATAAGTGTTAAACAAAGCAAAAAGAACATAAAGTGTTTCAGAAATTGCCAGGCATCTATGAACAAAAATGTTGTCATAAGTTATTCTAAAAGATGTCCAAATCTAATTTACAAAAACAATCCATCTAATGATTATTTGATAGTTTACATAAGTATGTACAACACAGGCCTGTTATGGAAAAAAATACAAGGGAATTGATAGCTGAATTTTATGTATTTTTTAATGCGGATTTCAAAAATAATAAAAAATTTCTATCACATTGTGTTTTCTTGACAAATTCAATTTTACTTGGATTTTTATGATGATTTACAAAAAAAAAAAATAAACAGTGCTTTTCTTTCCTCCATGGTTGACCTACATTCTACCATGGTGAAACGTACATAATACCACTCTGTGATATCCCCTTAGAGCAATCAATTGCATCTCCTGAAACCTTATCTCAGATCCTAACCTTGATTCACTGACCTCGCAGGAACTCTCCCTAAGCGAGTGTTACCAGCAGTCACTTTTTGAGTTTTATCTGGATTGATTCTGAAAGCTCCTTACAGATTTTTTCCTAAGCCTGAATTCTCTTGACTTTTCTTGGATCATCAGAAAATATATAAAACTGATGCCCTCATCAGGGACTCAGTTTATCTCTCTTTAACTTAGAAGATTGTGTACTTACAGTGTTCATAATAAGATAAGACATTGAAATTTAGAACTTTTGTCTAAATTTTTCTTCCATGTGTAGGATCGTGCAAGCACTGATACAGTGACAAGAGGAAGCTTCATCATAGATTAAAAATCACATAAGAAGCATTGCAGACTAAGTAAGATAACTTTATCTTACATATTTTGGCACAAAATTCGGAGACCAGGAAAATCATGGGCTCCTCATGAAGTTTTGTGTATCGCATCTCAGTGATCTACCCTTCTGGCTCAAAGGAAAGAAGACTGCTCTGTAATTTGGAATTCCTATGACAGGAGGAAGCTGAAAAACTACTCTAATGATTGTTACTTTTGTTCCTGCCATGTAAGTGAATATAACTGCAAAAATCAAAAGCTAATCTCTTATCCTGATAACATACCATTGGCAAGATGCCCCATTCCTCATGGACCTAATGTGCCTTTGCCTCCAACTGAATTGCCAGTGACTCCTTCAGAGTCTTCAGACTTGGATCATCCACTAGTTCAAGGCTCTGATACCGAATATAATACGCCTGTGCAAATGAATAAACTTTCATGTACACAGGCAAACACCAAACTGAGGCAATTATTAAAATTCATACTCATTCTAAAATTCTATCCTGCTTTTTCATTCTTGTAGAGGACAAAAGAACATTTTTAAAACTAATTTTGATGAGGTTTGATCAACACACGGATTAATTTTATAGGAATATGTAGTTGCAATGTGAATATAGTTTAATTTTTCAGAATAAGACATAACAGCAATCACAAGTTTTATATCTATTTTTATTATTTGTTGAAGAGAATGAATCTAAATTCGTGAATATGATTATTATGAAGTTTTTACAACATTTATAGAATCCACAGGCAAAATGGGTTAGTAAAATGTTTTCATATTTTTTCATTTGGTGCTTTGTGGAACTTATAAGATTGGTACAATTTTTAAAATTGTGTCTAGGGTATGCACTAAATAGTATTTACATAAAAAAAACTGATTAATAATGACACAAAACTGTTTTCTAGCTATGCTGCTTTTTAGAGAGAAATGCAGATTTCTATTCTGCTTGAATCAACTAATTTTTCCCATAAAAATGTGTTTGAATATCTTGTTTCCTATACTTTTAATATAGAAAAATAAATATCTAATTTCCATAATGGCAAAAAATTGAATATCATTTAAAAAGTTCAAAATTCTAAAAACACTATAAAATAAATGATTATACGTGTTACATCCATAGTAATTTATATTAATTTTGAAACATTTTTTCTTCCTGAAAATGAGGTCAAAGTTTGTGCTCTATTCTTTAACATTAACTGAAGACAGCCCAAAGTCTTATAGTACAGATGTAGAATTTTGAAATATGAAAATTTTCAAATGTGACAATTCATAATCAATAGATTCTTTGTAATTAATATTACATATTTTTCTAAAACATATATTGAGTTATTCCATTATAAAATTAACAAAGCTTGCTTTAAAAGCTTTTCCTTTTCTCCAAGTTATTCATATCTTTATGAAAAATAAAAAAAAAAAACTTATTTATTTCTCTACCTAGATAATTGACTCTTAGTAAATTTATTACAAATGAAATTAAATTTAAATCAAGATCTCTAAATACATATATCATATCAAGAATAAATCAATGCATAACTGAATTATAATTATAGAGCAAGGCCATTAAAAATAAACTCTCTATATAGCACAATGAATTATCTCATGATAACAGAAATATCAATTTGATACGCACAATCAAAAAAAAAAAAAAACCATGGAAGAATTTACCTGCATTTTAAACAGATTTGATTGAAACTTTGTTTCAGTTTCTCTAAGATTATTTATTTCTTCAGCAGTCGGTACATTTTGAACACGTACTTTTCTTCTCTTATTAGGTAACTGCGAAATTCTTCTTCTTTTGGTATTAGTTTGACCTCTTTGTGAATCAGAATCATTAGAAACAACCATGGGTGTTTCCTGCATTTTGCTTGAAATTCTCTAAATCAAAGTATACAGTGTTTTATTAGCATTAATTTTATAGATTAATTATTTTACACACTTCCTCTATTTTGTAGAGAGACAAAACTAATAACATATCAGTTATTATTCAGGTGTACATTATCAGAAAAATGTAGTGCAAATTAATCTACAAAAAGATAAGATTAAGAAAGAATACAATATATATATATACACAAATAGTTCATGGAATTAAGACTTCCTTTCCAAAAAAAACTTGTTTAAACAAGTTAATTAAATTAAAGGTTAAAATGTGAACACTAATAACAAAAAAATTGGAATTCGCAAATAAAAATTCTGGTTCAGCCACTAATATGTACATACAATTAGAAAGATAAATCTGAATTAAAAATGAAACTTGATAGATAAAGAAACAGTAAAATATGCATATTACTTTTTTAACACTTATTCTCTTTAAACATAAACCATACTTAAATTTTCATTTAATCAAAATGATCAGATTCAGGTATGGTTCGTTTTCAATATTAAGTTTTTCCTATTGTTAATAATAAATCTTGAAAAAAGCTAATTATGTATATCCATTAAATTTATATATACTTTCTGCAGTAATTGAAATGTTGATATTCTGAGCAAGGAAGGCACATCTAACCTGTCAGGTTCAAATGCTTCGCTTACCTTCATTGAAATCAATTCCAAAAATAAAAATTTTAAAGCAGCAATTACAGAAGACTGTTCTTTTGTAATTCGCACATTATGTAAAGCATGTTGGTATACACAAAATGCTAAGCTTCCCAAACAAATTAAACCTCTTATACTTAAAAATTTTCACTTAGGGAAAAATTCAAAATATTATCTTTTATTAATAATATTTAATAACAAAACATGGAAATTTTGACCCAAAACTTGATTCTAAAAGACCAAGAACAATTTTTCTTTCTGATCCCATAAGCCACTTTTTCTAACCAATAATTCCAAATTTATCATTTCTTGATTATCTTTTTAAAATTTAATGCCACAATTTTCTCACTTTGCACTATATAATTCTCACTGATGCTGTTATTTCTACATTAGTCTCAGTATTTTTTGCATTCATATTGATTCATTCTAAGCAGTGGTATTACCATATCTGATAATAGTAATGAAGACGTAAAATGTGCCTGTGATGCGAGTAGTGCCTATATTGATAGGATGCATCAACATTAGTGATACAACCATTTTTCAAAAATTGAAAATCAGGATAGAGTAGTAGGGGAAATATTGGGAGTGCATTTACATCTAAAAAGTAATAAAAATAAATTATAATAGTAATAATATCTTTGGTTCGGAGTATGCATTGTATAAAACTAAGTAAACAGAGAAGAAAATGAAATGATTTGGAACAGCTTTAGTATCGCCCTCCTGCCAAATTTGATGCCATTTTTTGGAGCCAAATATTATATTTTAAAAAAGAGTTACCATCAAAATTTCCAACGAAATTCCAAGTTAAAAAAATATACATATTACAAATTTATATATTTTTAAGGATACTAGGACATAAAGGTGAAAATAATAAATGCTGAGTTTAAGATTCTTTCTTTTTGTGACATTTATGTTTTTAAAATTCATACAATTTAGGAATTTTTGTGTGTGTGTATCTGATAATGATATTTTAATCATTTTATTACACTATAAAAGAATTTTTTTTTTGTCAAAAAGTTCTTTCCCTTTAAGTTGAATATGGACATGATTTTTCAGATATATTAGCATTTAGGTGCTATTTTTAAAAATATTTATATATATATACAAAATATCTTACTCATCATATAGAAAACAATTCAAAAGATTAATAAACTTGATCTTTTCATGATAGTACTGTATATTTTCCATGAAACAATTATAAAACTTTGTAATTTTGGAAATTTAATTTATTTTCTTTTTCTCATATAAAAAACTATTCCTTAAAACTTAAGTATCACTTAGAGTGCCATCCAATGGAATGTGGTATAGGTTGATACAAATTATATTTTATCGGCAAACTTGGCGGTACTTTTTGGTGAAAAATTTGGGTGAGCGATTCTAAAGGCTAGGCTTGTTTAATATTTTTTTGAAGAATGAATTCATATTAGTAACATCTCATTTATTAGGTATTTTGATAAAATTCAATAGAAGCAGATTAAAGATTTTTTTTCATAAATCAAACGCTAAACATTGTGATATACTAAAGTGTTGTTTTCCCAAATCGGTACATATTGAGCCAAACCTGAACATATCTGAATAATGATTATATTTTATGATCAGCCAGGGCAAAAGACTAAAAATCAGTGCTGCACGGATTAAACCAGTACTCATGAACACTTTGGTATTAGGAAATATGAATTTACAGGAATAAATTATACATCCAGGCCATATTTTATTAACTATTGATGATCTGAGATTTAGTTGTAGCCATAGCCAGTAATCTGTCTAGACCAGGGCCACCACATTTTTTTGATCATCCACCCTCAAAAATTTTAAAATTAACTTATCAATCCCCTCTATAAAAATGATAACAAAAGAAAAAAACTTACCTGTTTCTTAAATATATTAAATCCTTTAAGGAACAATTAAGTTTTTTTTCCTCTTCTGATTTTGACAAAATCAAATTTTTATATAAATCAATGAGAAGGATGTGCTTCATGACTCTTAGCAATATATTTGGTTCAAAATTTAATCTCAGTCTTACTTTGCCTCAGAGCTCCATATTCCATTTATTTCTCTCCTTTGTTAAAATAGAATTAACATGACTGGAGTCAGATTCAACCATATGAGGTTGAGAATGCAATTAAAAAGGGAAATGCTGTGTTACAAGTTTTATATATTTTTGCATAATATTTATATTCAATGTGAGTGAGTGACAATGAGGCTTTATGGCACAAGAATTTATATTCAATGACTTCATCTTGCAAATGACTGTCATTATTTTCAACTTGAGCAGAAAGTGGCATGATACTCCAATCTGAGGTATCTATATTTTTAATATCTCCAAAAGTAATTTAAAATCTCAACTTATTTTTTGGAGATGATTTGCATGTATTTCCAATTCTACGTCGGTTATATCCAATTGTTATAAATTTCAAAAGTATTGAAGATCTCCACATGACAATGAAGACTTAAACATGTTTAATTTATTTTGAAAGCTTTAAATAATTGTTCATGTTTGAATTAATGTAATATTTTTTCCTTGGTTACATGCTTAAATATTATGGAACTTTGCAAATACATCGACCCCATAAGAAATATTGTTTTTAATTTCTTCAATTTATCACTTAAGAGTGAATTAATTTCAGAAAAAAATTCTGTCACTGTTCAAACAATTCAACAAGTTTCTGTAAACGTGCACCTCTTGACAACTATCATATTTCAGTGAGTATTAGTAATTCGTTTGATAGTTCATTATTTTTCTCACAAAACTTATCAAACAGACATGATTTAAGAAGTTGTGCTCTAATATGGGCCATCTTGTAATAAAACGGAGCAAGAGTCTGAGAATGAGAAACCATCACGAAACATTCATACTTTAAACGGTAAAAAAAGACAAATAATTATTTTAAAAAAAATATGCAGGTATGAGAAATTAAATAAGTTAAATTTTACTATAAAAAATTTACTTACTATATTGTAATTACCAATGGTATTCCAATCGAAAATTGTACATACAGTGTTGCTGTCCATAAGTTTGCGATTGAATAGCATTTGTATTCATTCATAGACCCCTAATCAACACCCTAGACCAAATCGATCCCTAATCATACTATATCGATCCCCAGGGTCGATATAGACCACTTTGCCGACTTCTGATCTGACGAATGATGAAAATTTGATCACAAATACTTGTAGTATTTTTGATTTGACTCGTTAACAATCCTATGATAGAAAGCAATTAAAACTCTGTGCGCAGAAATTGTTACATATTTCAATTAAATTTTAAAGGGACATTTTTAAGCGATTATCAAATTCAATCTAGGATCTAAAAGCTATCGCCGCATTTCTTATATTAATAAACTGGATTGAAACTTACAAAATGTATTTTGCTTTTTGGATTTCATATCGATTTGTATAACAACAAAATACATAAATTCTATTTGTATTGTAGAGCAATTTTTTTAAAAAAAAAAACTATATATTCAAGAGATTATTCTTACTTTTCCTCAGCTTCAAAATGAAATCACCGTCAATCGTTCCAATCTAAACTTGTTTTGAACTCAGAAAACGTGCTTATTGAAATTTGCAACAATAAAAAAAGAATCAAATCAAAGGAAATCAAAAACTATTTATCAGATGGCAACACAAAAATAATTGGTACTTATTTATTGATTAGTATTATCAGATATTAAGTCATAAATGCCATAAAAATGCCAAATACCTTTAAAATATTCCTACAATTTAATAGAAATCAAAATATTTCAATTTCAGAAAGAATGCTCTGAATTTAATGTATTTTCCAAAAACTCTTTGAAAGAAATATTCCACTGTGGTACTACCTTGAGTCCATTCCAAAGTGGATGGGACATCCACATCTAGCTATTTCTAAATTATTGGCTACTTTATAAAAAGTTAAAATAAATTAAAAAAACGTAGCAAATATCCCCAAATCACATGCCTTGCTGATAAAAAAGGCAAAAATTTACAATTTGTGGAGTCTGTCAATATATATATAGAGAGAGAGAGAGATTCCACAAATTGAATGTACGGACTAATTGGAAGTACAGCATGTTCTGTAACAAAGAGCCGAAATGCCTCAAATGTGGTGAAAACATTTAACCAATCAATGCAAAAAATCATTAAAAACTCTTCCGAAATGTGCTGTTTGTCAAGGGCTAATTTCCCAGGTTGCATAAACAACCCAAAAAATTATACGCTCAACCTGTCAAGAACATTTGGAAGGAAAGGAAAAAAGTTCAAGCAAACCAAAATAAATTCCACCAAAAACTAAAGGGGAGTCTTTACTTAGAGGAGTTGAAGGTTTTTTTCGAAACGTATCAAGATCGCCAAACTGAACAATTAACGTTCGTCACAACGATGACGTAAAACAGTCCATTGGTGTAGGAAATAGGAACGAATCAGACCAAACAAGTAATGCTACTTTGGAATGGCAGCCCTTATTCCTACAAAGTGTAGAACAATCAGAATTTCCTAGGTTACTACATTAAATTACTACTACTAAAATTAGATGGCAATCGAGCTCCAGCGAATACATTTAATTCAAGATTTGCAGGTCTTAGGAACGAATTAGGACGTATAATGCTCACTTTTTTTGAGTGGCAACGATACAATGGTTGCTGGTACATTATTTCTGGCCTCTTTTTGTAGATCGCCTAGTTAACCATACTGTTTGTTATTGAGCCAAGCCCAATTACAGTCAATAGAGGTTTCATGCTTTTCGGTTGTATAAATCCGTGGTTGATAATCTTGATACTGATAGTGTGATGTTATATTATTTTTATTTCACTGTTCTTTTTTATTGATTGATTTCATGTGTGTTTTAATTTTCTGCTTTTTTAATTTCCAGATTTTTTTTTTAACATATTAGCTAAATTATTGTTTTTTCCCCCAGGGATCAAAATTGACGAACGAAGTGGATCAATTACAAAAATATAAGTATTATATGTGTCCCAATCATCAAAAGTCGAGAATAAATCTTTTAAAATTTATATAGCTGAAAGTAATATCATTTTAAACGAGGAGGAAGGTTTTGATTGTGATAACGAACATCAAAATGTTGAATAAATGTGACAATAGTATTTACGAAAGACCAAATGCTGCATATTGTGTAGAAATACATATTTTACTTCACAATCTTTTTCTAAGTACCGTAAAATAGGAGAAAGATATGCTGCTATTGAAAATAAGAATGACAAAAAATTGATCGGTCAAGAAAGGAAAAAAGTAGTACTAGAATGTAGTATTTGTCTTAAAAGTTTTTCATATATATCAAAATTACAGAAACATACTGAATGATACTCAAATTCAAATTTGTATTATCTTTGTCCACATTCTGAATGTAACTGTAAATTTAGGTACTTGACAAATGGAAAAGAAATTCATGGAATAAATATGACAACGAATGAAATAAATTTTGAAAATAAGTTAAGTTTTCAATTATGGCTAGAAAATGAGAGTTCTAGGACTTATTCTTCTTTTAAAAAAACTTACTGGTGATAAAACAACCGAAACAAATGTTTATTCGTATTACAGTTTTAAGTCCATAATATCAAAGCCATTTAATAGGAAAACTAGTTGAAAATATGTTAAAAGCTTAATACCATCGACTGAATGTCCTGCTCGATTCATTGTTTTTGAGACAGTTAAAATGTCATTTTTAAGACCTTTTCAAAGTATAATCATGAATTAAAGGCCTCAAAACATAAAATTTTAACCAATATCAAGACTTGTCAGGACTTTATTAAAGCTAATCTTCCAATGGGTATTGAGAAATCTAAGGAACTGGAATAAGCTCATGGGAACAGAGAAATGATTAATGATGGAGATAACTATTTTGTTAAAGAATCCTTTTTGACAAACAAAAACCTATCGTATTACGTGAATTCTTTGAAATTACTTTCACTGCTCCATAAGAAAGATGATGTTTCGGTAGATATTATTATTAATAAATTGCAAAATAAAACTTATAATTATGTTCTTTTGAATAAACCTCAAGGACAAGATATGGTTTTAGGTTCTAAAAACTTAAAAAATTGCCAAATAATTCATTAGTAATTGGCTTACAAACAGCCGAACAAAAAGAAATGATGGTAAGAAACTGTACCAAAATATTATGCATTGACTCAACTCGCAAAACCAATGAGTAGGATTTCTATTTAAGGTTCCCTTCGAGTGATTCCGAATCGACGAAAGCTCCCTCTACTGGGAGGGGGGAAGGGGCGTTACTTTAAGCGGACGAAGTACTCTTCCAATACTGATCATTTGGAGCAGAAGTAAATAGTTCTCTTATAAAAGAGAAATTACAAGCTTTATTTTTCTTATTTTTCATTATTTCGCTTGAATTCAAATTGGGAACTTCTTAGATGCTCTTAATTTTTTCAATTTTGTTCTAATATTTTCCATTTTCTTCTATTTATGTTTTGACAGCCATCATGAAGTTTGAAAATGACGTCACAGGGTAATAAATATTTCCTCTAAGCAGACTGATAGAAGCTAGTATTGTAGACCTGTCTCCCCACCTCGATTCTTCCCCTTCTATCTCCCCCCCCATTCAAAGCAAAAGCAGAGTAATTGAATCTCTGTCGTTCTTTTACACAGTTTCTTGAGAGCTTTTCCGGTAGGGAGGGGTCCCTCACCCTCATAAAGGAAAGATTTTCTGTCCCTCGTGAGGCGATATTGCCCTTCCGTGTTGTTCAAGCTATTCCAAACTAGGAAGAAACTGACTTTTTCATTGCTTCAAAAATAGTCATTCTTCCCTTTCGACAACTTTTTTTACTCCTTTTTTCATGCCTTCTAATTTCAAAAAATACGTTTCTATTTCATTTTTTTCAACATCGTATCACTTGATTTATAAGAGATCGACAATGCTAGTGATATTCCAAATTTTGTGTATACTGCTTAATTATATAAAAAAATAAATTTTAATATAGTAAAAAGTTCTATATACAAAGTTTTACAAAGAACAGATTTTGCCACCCAAAAGTGCGGGGTTTTTTTTTGTAATTATTATTAAATTACTCAATTAACTATTAGAATTAAAGTAAACGATGAAATATCGAGAAACGGGCAATAGTAAACTTTTCCGATATTAAAATTATGGATACTCTATTTTTAATTATAAGAAGGGAATAACATTTTAGATATATATGAAATTAACACGAAATTCATTAGAGTCTCTCAATAAAAACGAGTACTTGTTTCGTACTAGGATTATTTCTAAAGAATCTAAGATATTTATTTATGTTTTGGCATTGAGACTGAAAAAATCAATTACTGGAAAAGAAGAGACGAGGATGATAAAATATCAATAAGCATTTCTATCATCATAAAAATGCAATTCTTCCTTCGTATATATAGTTTGGTGAAATCTCGTTTGTCTATCTTCGTCAAACGTCCTTTTTTTTATTTTAGGAAGGTGAAAAGACAATTCAATAGAAATTTAAAAAGTTTTATGCAAAGTTTTGCAAAGAACAGATTTAGCCAAACAAGGTGGGTCCACATAAAAAAATATTTCATTTGATAGCTAAAAATTGTAAATCAATATTAAAATCACTAAACCAAACTAAAAATATGTAGTTTGAAGTTCTCGGGAAAAAAAGGCTGCTTCACCACTTAAAATTCTAAATAAGGTTATTTATTTTTAGACCTTCCTTGATTCCAGCTTACAAATGATTCAAGGTAATACATAAATAGATAAGTATATAAAATACTACGGTAAAGGTAACGGCTAAAATTACGAGGTTCCTATTTTTAAATAAAAACTTACCCTCTCATCAGAATTGCTATTAAAAGTTAAGTGCATCATTAAATGAAAATTTAAGCTTAATTGTAAACAACTGTAATAATTGGGATCAAAACAACAAGCGCCTGGGCGTTCGGCAGAGTGAGGAACTGCCGAAACAAAGTTGGAAAATAAAGTTACGAAAGCGCTCATTGCCATTGGAAGCTGTAGCCAGTAAGCTAAGAAGCATATATAGCTGTGGGCGGAGAGAGCGTTAGGGGTGGGACTTCAGTTCGAAGGCGAAAACGACTTCGAGAAAGCTGTCGTCCGCGGGTTTTTGAGAGGTTATAACTAGGTAAAAATTAAGTTGAAATTAAAATGAAATAAAAAGAAATGCCGTACCGAAACCAATTAAAAGAAAAATGCAATTTAAAATTTTGAGGGAAAATTTAAGTGTGAAAAGAGAGAATTAAGCAGAATTGAACATGCGCCACTAGCGAAGCCTGGTGAATAAAATTGTTTCTAATTTAGGAAAATATATAAAATACTATAAATAGATAAGTATATAAAAAAAATTTATATTTGTTTCACTTCAATCCAAGAAAAAAAATTGGAGGAAATTTATGACGATATATTTTTTGAAATTGAGTTCATTAGTGGTGAAAGCAGATATCAGACACATATTGCATATATTTTATTTTAATCCAATATAAAACTCAAGAGAAATTTATTACGACGCATGTTTGAAAATTAAGTTCGTTACTAATGAATCAGACATAAAAAAGAAAAAACAAGTTAATTTTCGAGAAGTGGTCAGGTTATATATAGGGTATAGAAAACAATAGCCCCTTGGGTAGCTAATATATGTTGGCAGAGCTTCATTCATATAATATCCATTTAATAATTTTCATTCTGCATTAGTTGCTATACTAAGAGAGGGGGGAAAGCTAATTCGAGGTCAAAATCTTAAAACAAAGTTCGTAAGGATTGAATATTTATTAGTGTCGCAATTGGAAGAAACACGAGAGCTATTTATAGTTTTTTAAATTTGAAACACGGTGGCGGTTCTAGGAAAATAGGCCTTTAACCTCGTTGCGACTGAACATCACTAGCCAGAAAATAGCGAGCATAACAATTCGGCTACTCCATACGCTGTTTCAAAGCAGTAAAATAATGTTTCCGTTCTTGAGAAATGTATTAGCGATGTAAAATTGTTCACATATATAAGAATCAGAAAAAATTTAATGCAATAAATTTTTTCTCTGTATTCTTAATTTAATCTAAAAACTCGATATAATTTAATTTGATTCCTACAAATGGAGTTTTGAAAAAATAGTAATAAATGATCACGCACATAATTTATGTAGATGTGCATTCAATTTTATCATAAAAATTTGAACAATATTCCTTTAATTATAATACATTTTTTTTAAGAAAATGGAAATTTCTTCTTTATCTCTCTCTAAATGGCGTATCTAAAATATCTATTATTCATTTTAATAATTAATAAAGTAATTTGTATAGTGTTTTTTTTTAAATACTCAGTAAAAATAGCGTAAAAAACGAAGGATTACTTCTATTTTTAAGAAATCGTGAATGAAGCTTACTTTTTAAACAATGTGAAATACCACATAGATATCTGTATAGCAAGCTAGACAAACTTTCTACGGATATTACGCAAGTAGGGGGAATCCTACAAATCCAATCACTTACAAATTCCCAGAATTGGCTGACTTCCCTCCGAAGGGTTGTAAATCTCCTTTTGTCAATGTGTCTTTACCATGTATCCTTGCGCATTGAGGTGGGACTTTTAATATTGCTTTTCCCTCTTTCCATGCTTAGTTTGCTGACTCAACAAATTTCAAGCAAGGAAATAAATTAAATTTTTTTAAAAAAAATATACATTTGAAAGAGCATAAAAAAAAGAAGGCTTCTGTGGAATTACTTTTTTTTCCGATTATTCAAAGTACTTTTATGATCAATTTAGAGCGCCGGATGCGAGTTTTCAGATCTTTAATAAAAATTTAAAAATACTTGCAAAAATCAGAAAAAAAGTAACTCTACAGAAGCCTTCATTTTTTAATGCTCTTTAAAATGCACTTTATTCCATGCAGTTAAAATAAATATTGTAGATGTGAGACTTTAAGTACGTAATTCCATAGGATTACCATTAGGTGGGGAAATTCGTGGTGGCGTGTCGACGGGAGCCTTAATGAATTTAATAGTACCTGATGAATATGGAACAGATTATCCAATTGCACATTTCATCACAAATAAATTAGATATGGAAACTATGCACTGTTTATTCGACAGCATAAAAGAAAGAGTTTCCAACTTAAATTTTAATTTTATTATGACTGATGATGATAAAACAACAGGTCCTGCTTTTAAACAAGTACTTGGCGATGAGGTTAAACATCTTCATCATGCTTTAAAGAAACGGCTAACCAATCTTGTTTCTAATTTAGAAACAAGGAATAAAATTTATGTATTTTTGGCAGTTCTTTTAGAGGAAGCGAACTCAATAAAATTTAAAAACAATATGGATAATTTTAGAATTGTATTTGCTGATAAGGAACCAGCACTCATAAAATATTTTAATGATAATTATTATGGTAGAGCAGAATTATGGAGTATGTCATATCGTCAATTTCCCCATACATATATCGATATTAATATGTATTGCAAGTTATTTCATAAGTGCAAATTCATTTTTTGAATTGATAATGGTATTGATTCTGTATTAAAAATAGAAAATGATACATATTTTACATATGAATATAGAATAATAATTCGCATACACCTAAGTGTTTATCCTTCAACATATAAATAGCACAATACTGGATTAGAAATTCCTGATGAAAATGTTTATGTGAAGGCAATATATTCATGATTAGTATAGTAACAAACTAATGGAGATATGTTTTAGGAAGTTAAAAAGATTGTAGAAGGATGTTCAGACCATGATAAATGCTTCTGTAGGTTTATAAAAAAAATCATATTTATCTCTATGTATGCATTTGTAAACTTATGTATGCTTGGATAATTACCTACTGTATAAACATATTCAAAAAGTTAACTCATTTTCTGTTCAACAATTTCCGTATTTTGATCGTGTTTTAAGTGATGGAATTGTTGAAAACGAAGAATAGGACCATGATTCAGTTCCATCCGTGGCTTGTGCAGAAAATTGCATTGATAATGCAAATAAAGAAGCATTTCGAGAAGAAAAAGAGATCCACGAAACTAATATTTTACTTGCCAAATTAAGTTGCTTATTGCGAAATACACAAATTCTGGAAAGAGAAGGTAATATTGGAAACTTCTTTAATTTTAACCAACTTAGGAATGCAGAATTCTTTTTCATTCCCATTAATGTGTCTTGTCATTGGGTTTTATTAGTTGCTAAGTTAAGTGTCAAAAAATTATATTTTTATGATCCTTTAGGTTTCGGAAAGGAATGTAGATATGCTAAATTAATGGAGAACTTTAAATACTTTGTTACATGAAAAACTAAATTGGCATATTTCATATTCTATTCATCTGAAACAAACTGATAGCATGAATTAAAGTGTTTTTATATCATACTTTACAAATAGGGTATTTAACAGAGAAACTATAATTTTGATATAAATGAATTTAGAAGGTACAAGTTTGATTATATTGCAGGTAAGTGTTTAAATAATATCTAATATATTGTATCAGATGATATTAACACTTGTTATCAATTCAAGCAGAATTATAAATTTAAGTTTATTCATGCAGCTTTTTAGTACTATATAAAATGAATATTGTAATTATTTTCTTTCATTTGTATACTATTAATAATTCGTTATTTTGTGTAGTAAAAATAATCGTGCCAGTTTTTTAAAGTGTAATGGAATGTATATTTTCTAAGGAACCTACCTTTCCTGTTGGAAAAGGGGTTAATGCATTTACATACCATACCTCCTGGGTGACGTAAAAAATGGTGGAGATAAACCAAGTTTTCATATCATGTACTACTTTAGGAAAATATTTTTAATAATTCTTATTTTCTAGGCAGTAATCCATTTTATTATGTGTATCAATCAACCGAGTGCTGGAGACACTCTTGCATATTGGAAGTTTTTGATACAAAGAGAATGTTAGATGGTATTTCCATCTGTGGTAACATTATCTGTATTACAATTGCATCACGGTTGTGAAAGACTTTCTGAAGAATTCAAATTTGTAAAAAATAATAGGTAAGTTATATTTATGTGAAAAATATAATGTGTAACGGATCGCTCTCTATACAATATTAAATGTAATTATTATAGTTGTATATTAAATATTATTACAGAAATTATACATATGTATATGTCAGGTAAATGGTAAAATCAGGAATCCTAAATAGTAATTTCTTTTCCTCAATGAGCAAAATTACAGGTTTTAAAAAAATAAGGGTAGTAGTTTTCTTAATTACAACATTTGCAGTATTGCTTTTATTTGATATAATAAAAGAAAAAATAGAGAATGCAATACAATTTTATTTTAATTCTTGTGCATTTCCTTTAATACATATATTAAACAGTTCGTAGTAACTAAAATACGTATCACAATAACATCTGATATTTTTAAATTAGTAAACAGTTACTAGTTGCTAATCTTTGAGAGCCCATAGTTTTGATAAATCATAACATTTACTTCTTTTGCTGTTTTGAACATATAATGGGGCTGATGCACACTGAATTTGTAGAAGCTCCAAGTCTCTCCCTTCATGGTATGGCGGGGAAGTTTGGAGGAGGAGGAGGTGCCAGACAAGTATTATCCGTGTTACTTAACTCAGGCTCAAAATTACAAGGTACATCGTCAATTGCCTTCATGTTGCTTCTGAGTGTGACACTACTGAACAATCATTAAATCAATTAGTAGTAAACGAATGGGAAAAAACTGAAATCACCGTTTTATTTAAACTATTTCTATTTGAGTGTGAGAACAACAAAAAAATGCTTCAAGTTGCTTTATCTTCCAATTTCTGAAAAATGACAAACATTAAATATCACATTAAATAATAATTACAAATAAGCAAGTTACTATTTGGTTTTTAGAGCTGTTACAGAAACCATCAATAAACAATATCACTTTGCATGTTTAACAATTAACTGCACAAATCAATGTATTTTTTTTCTTTATTAATAAATTATTCAATTATAGAGAAAGCTCAAACGTCAAAATTCTATTCAAGTTGTAACAATAATTAAATTCAGCTCACAATATTTTCAAATTTATTTTCTTATGGTTTGTTTCAAAAGAGTCACTCCACCAAACATTTAACTAAAAAAAAGTTTTTGGAGTAACGTTCTTATATCAAAACGGCAAGCAAAACTTATACCTGTATTAATCCCGAACAAACTCTACACATTTTCGATAAATGATCAGAATGTCTTATGAAACGAAAGCAATTACCGTTTTTCATTAAAGTATTTTTTTCTTTTTTTCCAAAGGTAATGAAAAAGCAAATCTACACTTCAAGGATTCATGTAATGAGTCAATATAAAATATGTATAGATAGCTTTTAGCTTTATTTTCATCGGATAAAAAGGCTGTTGCTGTAAAAACATTTTTATTTCGTTTGTTATTCTAAGTTAAATGTTTTGGCGGAGTGACAAATATTAATATGTAATCAGTAATTTGTCGTATGCATCGTTTTATCGTTTGTAAGTTAGGATCGTTTCTGTACTTCAGAAACTAGTATATTTTAATTCGAATATACATATGCCGATTGATTAAAGAATACTATGATATCCATAAAAATAGTTTTACATTAGAATTTTTCGGTAGTCATCCAAGTTAAAAATGTTTTTTTACAGGTAATGGTATTATGATTGCATAAAGTCTCTTAGAATTTTCAACAACAGTACAATGTCTTTACTCCAGAAATGTTTTTATTTTTAACCTTACAAGTAAAAAATACATCATTGTACAAAATAATATAAAAATTATACATCGTCAAATATATTTATTCTAAAAAAATTATATATTTTAAAATTTTTCTCTTGTTAATTCAAATTGAAATGTTGATGAGCATCTTCCGTATAATTTAATCTTTTTTTTTTTTTTTTGCTGTAAAAATTATTATGATACACGACATGAAAAATTTTGAGTTACTGTGTTTTTTTTTTTATTTTGGAAAGAACTTTCAGGATTTTTAAATTTATGTTTTGATAAAAGGGAATGCAATACCGGAGCACATGAGACAATTAATTTAAGTGATTATGTGTCATGGTACTATTGGTTAACCCTAAATTTCCTGCTTTGAAGGAATCTAGATGACAAAAGTTAAGCTCAAAAAGAGAACGAAAATCTGAAAAAAAATTCTGTAAAAGATGAAAGATATGAACATTTTTTTCTAAAAAAATTATACGGTTATTAGTTATATGATGCCTGAATTCTTTTCGACGAAAAAGAGTTTACCTTTTATTCAGCGCAATTTATATTTGGATGAAAAAAACTATTACTAAAATTAAAGCTAGTTTAATTTACGACGCCTCTTTCTCTCAAAAGGAAGGGATGGCCATAAAATAGCTATTATATTAAATTAAAAGTAATAGAAAGTTCCCTAATTAAGTAGAAAAATTAAGTTTTCAGAAATAAAATTCAAATTTGCGTATTCTAAATAGTGATGCGATCAATTCAAACAGAGGGAGAGTTAGTAAAAATATATGAGAAAGCAAAAGTGGATATCGAAATAGCGATAATACGAGCGAAAGATACGGTCACTAGTCCAGAAATTAGCAGTCAAGTTTCTTTATCTTTAGATTCTTTAGTTAAAAGCATTCGTTCACTTACAGTAACGGTAACGGCTAAAATTACGAGGTTCCTATTTAATGAATTAAATTTACCCTCTCATCATAATTTATAAAGAAGAAAATATCATAATTAATTAATTTTTACTTAATTTGAAAGAACTATCAAAGTTAGGATCAAGGCAACAAGCTCCTGGGCTTTCGACAGAGTGAGGAACTGCCGAAACAAACTAGGAAAGTAAAGTTACGGAAGCGCGCATTGCCATTGGATGCTGTAGCCGTAAGCTAAGAATCATATATAGCAATGGGCGGAGAGTAGATTTGGGGCACATTCCTTCCAGCTAGAGTTCAGTCGAATCTCGTTCCTCTAATGAAACTGGTTTTCTGCGGACGGCGGGATTTTTCTCCCCGTATCGCGTGCTGTATAAAACGGCGACTTTTTCTCCCTTCGACGGCTGCGACGCCTGCTTGATCGGATATGTAATCGAGTTCCATCGATTTGTTTTTGGACTTTTGCTGATTAACTTTGATTCATATAAACTTGTTTGTGACTTTTCCAACATTCTAAATCATTATTTTTAGATTGTTCATCTTAAAATTCTACGCATTGTAGAAAACTTACTTGTGTTTCCCACGTGCTACTGCACGTGTTGATTTGGATTACCCTCGACTTTTTGGACTACCATCATGGATACATCAAACTCATCAGAGGTAAGTGGCCTTTCTGTTATTAACCTGTGTGATTTAAACTTAGAGGATGCGTATCATAGGGTTGATTTTTTAAATGACGCGAAATCTTGCGAAGCATATTGTGATTATCTGGAGAATCTGATTCATAATTACACCAAACAAAACTCAGACGAACTAGACATGCAATTAGTAAATGAGACCCAACACATCATCATTCGATGTGCGCGCAAATCTATCAAGCTCCTTTCAGATGAGCTTAAATACTATTTGAAGCAAATCCTTGAAAATGTTAGACAGAAACCTACATCCCTCCTCCATCTCAGAGTAATAGTAACAGAAAAACTAAAAAGAATAAGAGAAATTTGGCCTCACCCATAATGGAAAATTCTGAACCCAAAAAATCAAAACAAGTAACTAACTCAGATTTATCGGATGTCGAATCCATGCACTCCGCTTCCTCCTCTTCCGAAGAAGAAATCGAAATAGAAACAAAAACCTCCACTAAGCCCGAAACCGCTCAAACTGAAGAAAATAATGATAGTGACACTGAAAATAACAATGGCTTCACTGTTGTTACCAGGAAAAAAAGAGTTCCTCGAATAATTATCGATGAGAGTATGAACACTCCCGAGCTTCTGAAAGAGCTAAGTGAAAAAACCGACAACAAGGTGCTAGGAAGATTCATAAACGGGAAGTTGAAAGTTTTCCCTGAATCACCCAACGACCATAGAATCATTCAAAACTACATCTCGGTAAAAAAGCTTAAATCCCACACATTCGAAATGAAACACCGAAAAATGTTGAAAGTCGTGATTCGCGGTTTACCCTCAGACTATGACACTAATGAGATAGTTAGTGAATTAAAATATTTTGGATTCAACCCTGATCATGTATCAGTTCTCAAAAGTAAAAGAAATAATACCAACATGCCACTTTTTCTTGTTGTCTTAAAAAAATCTGAAGAAACTCAGGATATTTTTAACATTTCAAATATTGGTTATTTTAAAGTAAAAATAGAAGCTTTGAAGAAAAATACCATGCCTGCGCAATGTTATCGCTGCCAGGAATTCTACCACCACAGCCAGTTCTGCAACCGCATTCCTAAGTGCCTCAAATGTGCTGGCAGCCACATCACTCGAGACTGCACCAAAACGATGAAAACCCCTGCCAAGTGCGCTCTCTGCGGAGGTCCACACCCCGCCAACTTCTCCGGATGTGCTAAAAATCCATTAAACTTCAAAGCAGCAAAACCACCAACCATAAATGTTTGGGAAGAACGAAAAAAAAATAATTTCAGACTAAAAACGCCCCCCAACTTCAAGCCATTCCTCAAAAACCTACTTAAAACAATAGCTCAACAGAGGCTCTTGTAAATACGATGACCCAACTACTAAGTCAAATGGGCACCATGCTCCAAATCATTCAAAGCCAGCTGTTAACCACTAAATAATGTCTATTACACCAAACTGTAATAATCCTTTACTTCGCATCTTTAGCTGGAATGCAAATGGACTAAAAAAGCACATAGATGAACTGAGAAATGCAATAGCTAAACACGTCCCGGATATCATTGGTATCCAAGAAACGCATCTTTGGCCTTCTGATACTATTAAAATACCCAACTACTTTTGCCATAGAAGTGACTGTCTTACCCATAGGGGAGGCGGCACAGCTCTCTTTATTAAAAACTCAATTAAGCACTTCCCAATCATCATTAACACCCAAACGTTTGAAAATACCACCATTAATATCTGCCTGCAAAATAACTCTTTCATCACGGCCTCCAGCATTTACAGACCTCCACACGGAACCATAAACACTATCGACTCAGATTCTATCCTCGTCCCAAATCATAAAGTTATAATATTTGGAGATTTCAACGCTAAACACCCCTGTTGGAACCCAGGAAGAGCAAGCAGAAATGGGACTGTAATCTGCAATTGGGCGGCGGCTTCGGCCCTCGACATCATTGCTCCTGACCATCCTACGGATTTCAGGCACTGAGGATCAAACTCCATCCTTGATTTTGCCATTGCAAAAAATCTCATCTACTCTAACGTCACTAGCATAAACGAATTAAGTAGTGATCATAATCCCATCATCATTTATCTTCTTCTAAACAATATCCTCCCTCCTGATCTTAAAACTCATAAATCAACGAATTGGCTTAAATTCCAAGAAATTATATATCAAACCATACCAGGAAATCCCAAGATTGAACACAATAAAATAGAAGACGCTATCAAGGACTTCAACTCCAAAATTATTTATGCAATCAACTGTTCTTCCACTACAAGAGTGATTAACACCAGTCACCTCAGACTCCCTCTACATATCAGGAATCTCATCAAAACTAAAAATAGGTTCAGAAAACTTTGGAATCAGACTCGCTACCACCCCTACAAAAGGAAAGTAAACTCCTTAATTAGACAAATACGCATCTTAATTAATGATCACAAAAATAGAAGCTGGAAAATCCTACTTGATATTCTCAGCCCCGAGGATAATTCTTTGTTTAACTTGAACAGAATTATCACTCGTAAAGCTTACAATTTTCTATCCCTCAGTGGCCTGAGTGGAATGTCTTACTCTGATTTTCAGAAAGCGGAAACTTTCAAAGATACCCTTGAAGCTACATTCCCCCAAAAAAAAACGCTTTTCCGTATTCGGACGAAAAAATAGAAGAAGTGGAAAGAGTCGTCTCTGATTTCCTCAAAAATGATCAAACTCTCTCCAACATCCCCCCCTTGGCCACCCCAAACGAAATTAAACAAATAATCAAAAATCTTGTAAATAAGAAAGCTCCAGGTCCAGATACTATATGAAATATTGCTCTTAAATATCTTCCGGACAAGGCAATCACCAATCTGACTAAAATCATTAACAAGTGCCTCATGGCAAATTACTTCCCTAAGAAATGGAAAGAAGCTACACTTGTTATGATCCCAAAACCAAATCAAGATCATAAATTCACTCAAAACTACCAGCCAATCAGTCTTCTAAGCTCCACTGCAAAAATTTATGAAAAATTCTTACTAAATAGAATCAAAATCCATAGCAACATTGAAAGTTGCATCCCCAGAGCAGTGTGGATTTCGAGAGGGCCATTCTACTATCCACCAAGTAACCAGAGTGACCAACATTATTAATGAAGGCTTCACCCATAACCTATTTACTATTGGCATTTTCTTGGATGTTAAAAGAGCATTCGATAGAATGTGGCACGATGGATTGAATTATAAAATGATCAACTTCAAATTTCCTTTCTATCTTATCAATATTATCAACAGTTTTCTCCACGACAGATCATTCAATGTAAAAATTAAAAATAGCTATTCAAATAATAGAACAATGGCTGCTGGCTGCGCTCAGGGGACGATTTTAAGTCCTTTTTTATGTAATCTCTTTACCTCTGACTTTCCACACCATGCCACTGTCAGTGTGTGTCTCTTTACTGATGACTCTGCTGTGTTGGCTCAGGGGGGCTAACTTAAAATATACCATCAAAGCTCTCCAAAATTATCTCAACATCTTAAAACTTTGGTTAACGGACTGGAGGATAGCAATCAACGTCGATAAGACTCAAGCAATAATCTTCAAAAAGTATGGCACAATAAACCCCAACATTAATCTAAATCTTTTTGATGAAGAGATAAACTGGGTCTCAGTAGTACGCTACCTTGGACTTCAGTTAGACTCCAAACTCACATATAAGCAGCATGTCAAATTCCTGACTGAAAAATTTTGGAATAAAATTCATTTATGTATTTCACTCATAGGCAGAAACTCTCCTCTATCATTAAATAATAAAGTCTTACTCTACAAACAGATCCTTCACCCAATCATCACCTACTCCACCCCTGTTTGGGGTTCGGCCGCACAAACTCACATGAAAAAGGTTCAAATAATGCAAAACAAAATTCTCAGAATAATGACAAATTCCCCCTGGTATATAAGAAACAATGTAATCCACAATGATCTTCAAATTGAACCAATTGATTCATATATCACTAAGCTCTCTTGAAATCTCTTCACCTCCATTCTCAATCACAATAATCAAATTATTAAGGCTCAAATTCTTTTTACAAGCCCCCACTCCAAATTCAATTTCGCATATAAAACTACAAAATGGTCCCTCCCACTTAAACCCCTATAACATTTTTCATTTTTCACAATTATTAGACCTTCATTATGCAAGATTTTGGTACATTTAACTTTGTTTAATATCCTCTAATCACACGGCGTTGATACTGCAAAGTGTCACTGGTACTCTTGATGTAATGTTTTTTAGTCCAATCGCCTTTGGGCGTCTTCCACATTGTTTCTTACGACCCACTATATCCATAAATTTGAGCAAAAGCGATTAATCGCTGACGCTCTTCAGTTTTTCTTATGTCTGTCTAGATTTGGGCAACATAATTCATTCGAGTTGTTGCTTCGCTACGGTGAAGACGTGCCAAACTCTGCCTCCTGTATTTCATTGTTTTCTCCTCTCTTGAACTATTTATCCTCTTCGCATGTTATTATTAAATAGCGGAACTATTTCTAGAACTGTACTAAGGGGGGGAGTCTTTTCCCCCAATTATTACTCTCCACTGACTATTTTTTTAAACCACTTTTTTCTTACCCTTGATGGGGAAAGAAATCGTTCATTCAGTGGAAATCTCCTAGGATATTCACCATGACTGATACGATGGATTTCGCCAGCACTCTTTCATCCACGGAACTATCAATAATGCTACCAAAGGAGGTAAGTGGCAGTCTGGGCTCGCTATCTGAGCTTAATGCAGATCAATGCAATTATATTATATCGCTAATTAAACCTGATCAGTATAACCTGCTTTCAAACGCTATTGCTAATATACTAAACGCTCCTGGAGCAGATGAAAATCTGCCCCTAGTACAATACAAAAACCTGTTAAATCTAGAACATACACTATATCGCGCTAATGTAAAAACTAAATTTGATGAAGCTAATGAAACCATTAGCAAATTCTCCCTTGAAGCAGAAAAAGTCCAAAATCTCAAACAATCATTCACTAGTGAAATGGAAACATTAAAGGAATCGCTTAGGAAAGAAATTCTCGATTCAATTAAAAACACCCCCCAAGATGATGGCTTTGTGACGGTTAATCGTCGCAAAAAAATTAAAGCAAAGAATGTTACCCAACACTATCATTTTAAATCTACCCCAAAATCAATAGAAAACACCTCATCTACATCAATGCCTCTAACTAATAAATTCAATAATCTTGAAATTGAAGAATCCATGGAGCAACAAACCACAAGCACACCTAAAATCCCTCCGATAGTCCTGACTAAAGTAAAAAATCCTAATGAAATTATTAAAAAAATAAATACCTTCACCGGCGAAAAAAAAATCGGTCAAATCAATGGAACCAACTTAAAATTATACCCCTCCACCATAGATTCACACCACTCAATACAAAAGCACATCGCTGACAACAATATCGAGGCTCACACCTATGAGCTTCCTGGCCAAAAATTAGCAAAATTTGTTATTCGAGGTCTCCCGGTTGACACGGAACCAAAAATAATAATAATTGACATGAACAACTATGGCTGGCAAGTAGAGACTTGCCACGTAATGAAATCCAGGAAAACAAACCTTGCCATGCCGCTATTCTTAATCCAGGTTCCTAAGAACCCTAAGAACTCTGAAATTTTCAGTATCGATCATATAGGATATTTAAAAATCAAAATTGAACCGTTAAAAAAAAAGGGTCGTTCCCAACCAATGCTACAGGAGCCAATCATTTTTCCATCATTCGAAATTTTGCTCTCGAGCTCCAAGATGTCTCAAATGCGCCGAGAGCCATTTCTCCAACTAATGTCCTAAATCAAAGGACACCCCCGCTACCTGCTGCCACTGCGGTGGTCCTCACACCGCAAATTTCTCAGAATGCCCTAAAAGCCCACTAAATTTCAAACCCTCCCCACCCCCTGCTGTAAATGCTTGGAAAGAAAGAGCTAAAAAAGCAGCTCAGACCGCAAGCCAAGCGAACACAACACCTACACCTGCAAACACACCCTCCCCTGCACCGCCAGTTCAGACTTCCACACCCTCCACTGTCCCCACCACTGAAACAACTCCCGAAACTTCCGGCTCGTTCGCGTCGGACTTCAAAGATCTCCTAGAGCTTTTTAATCCCAAAAAATTCATCCAATCTATGACACTATTAAAAACTTTCAGCAATGACTTAAAAAACACAATGATACAATTAAAAAATTTGAAATAATTTTTGAATCAATTCCAAAACTTCTTGACATCTGGATGTAAATTTCAACGCACCACATAATATTCCCCCTCCACTCACAATAGTTAGCTGGAATGCCAATGGCATTAAACAAAAAATAGACGAATTAAAAAACTTCATAACAGACCACAACCCAGATATCCAAGAAACACATCTCACCCCCGATACCCCCCACATTCTAAATTACACAATTCATAGATCGGACCGTCTCTCTCATAGAGGAGGTGGCACTGCTATAATCATTAAAAACTCCATCCCACACCACTTAGTCATTAAAACACATCTACATCAGAAAAAAAAACCAATACACATTGAAACTCGCGATAGTAAAAAAATCACAATATCATCCTTTTACTACCCTCCCAAAAACACCGTTAACCAATCAGAACTCGCCTCCATTCTCGAGGATAATCTGAAAGGGATCATGTTCGGCGATTTCAATGCCAAACACCCCTTCTGGAACAGAGGCAGATCAAACAGATCAGGTCGGCTCATTCACGACATGATTACTTCAAAAAACTTCATAATCTCATCACACGACTCACCCACCCACTTCCCCTACAATAGTCACACCAACTGCATTATAGACTTTGGTATACTCAAAAATATTATTAACTGTAATTGCGATAGCCTCACTGAATTGTGCAGTGATCACAATCCAGTCATTTTTGAAACTTTTCTTGAAAACCTACTTCCCTCTCCCCTCCGAGCTCTCACCACCACTAATTGGTTCAAATTTAATGAAACCATATCGGAACTGCTCTGCGGAAACCCAATAATTAATTCCATCACTGACATAGACTCCACTATTCAAAATTTTATCCTAAAAATGTAGGATGCTATTCATACATTCAGTACCACTAAATCTATTAATACACTCCATCTCCGCCTCCCCTCATACATAATTAACCTCATTAAAGAGAAAAACAGACAAAAGAAAATATGACAAAACTTTAGATACCCCCCTTTTAAGCAAGAATTAAACAGACTACAACGAAAAATTAAAAAAGAAATTTATAAATTTAAAAATAAGAAATGGGAGAACCTATTACAAGAACTCAACACAGAAGACAATAGCCTATTCGAAATGAATAAAAAAAACTATCTAAGAGATTCCAACCAATCCCCCCCCTCAGTGGCAGTTCCAGTTTGGTTTATTCAGACAAAGACAAAGCTTATCTGTTTGCTCAGTCTCTGGAAAACTCATTCCAAGAAAATTAATTTCCATACGATGACACGCACATTGAAAATACAGAAAGCATTGTTCAAAACTACATTGCTTCACATCTTAACACCTCTTTCAACCCACCCCTCACATCCCCAATAAAATTATCAACATCATCAAAAATCTTAGAAACAGAAAAGTCCCCGGACAGGATGGCATACACAATAAAGCTTTCAAATCGCTTCCAATTCACTCGGGGTTGATCTTTTTTAGTGTACCAATCTTAAAATAACTAAGATGTTTTACTCTGTATAAGTAACATAAATAATGGATACACAAAGTGTCGAGGGGGGACTGAATCGAGGAAGAAGCAGCGGTATTAAAGTGCATGAGTATCGGCGTGGAATTTTCCTCGACGTTCAAAAGGCCTTTGATCATCTCTGGCACGATGGTCTTACTTCAAAATTAATATCACTGAATTTTCCACCCTACATTACACTCATCATTAATTCTTTTTTAAAAAATAGATCATTTCAGGTTAAAATAAATCAGGCTTTATCTTATACAGGTAAAATATCTGCAGACTGCCCTCAGGGCTCTGTCCTCTGGCCCTCCCTCTACTCCTTCCATACATATGATTTCCCACAAACAAAACTCACAAGCTTATGCCTATTTGCGGACGACGCTGCCCTCCTCGTCCAATCCCACAACCCAAACACAGCTCACAAAAAACTCCAAATGCACCTCAATAAAATAGAGAAATGGCTCTTAATAGAGCGCATTGCAGTCAACACCTCTAAAACAAAAGCTCTTGTTTTCCGCAAAGGAACTGCTCCAAGGAACTACCCCCTCCAAGCAACTCAAACTTTTTAGCGATAATATCGAGTGGAGTACCGACGTTAAATACTTAGGTGTTACACTCGATACAAAACTCACTTTCAAAACCCACATCTATACTATTAAAGAAAAATGTTGGAAAAAGATTTTTAATTGTCTGCCTTTAATCGGAAGACGATCCTGTCTTTCGCTTAAAAACAAAATCCTTTTTTACAAACAAGTTATCAGACCATCATCCTCTACGCATCCTCGGTTTGGGGTCATGTAGCTAAATCTCACATAAGACAACTACAAATCCTACAAAATAAATTATTAAGAATAATAGTCAACACCCCTTGGTATGTAAGGAACACAGTCATCCATAAAGATCTCCATATACCAATGAACAAAAAACACATCGCCTACCTAGTTAGATGTTTCTTTAATACTATCCACTCCCACAACAATAACCTTATACAAGCTCAAAACATTTTCACCCATAACAACGGTTTCCACCCCTTTCCTTATGAATCTTGTCAAAATTATTTTAATCTATACCCTCCATGATCCTATTCCTAAACACTCGCTCCACCTAACACTCCACTTCTTGCAATCCATCCAAAAGAACCAATCGCACCACTCACAACCATAAGCAATTAATCAATGGGACACCTCCGTTTCACCACACAGTAACTCCGAACCCTTTCAAATGACTACACAAAAACCACCCCTCCTTACGCTCCATCCGTTTGAACTAATAGGTAAGCTTCCTACCGTCACACATGCCATCTCGTACTTCGGCGCTCTTTCACCTTAGCCCATGCCTTCCTCTGATCCAGGACGTCTTTTTCATTTGATTTTTTTCTATTTTCCTCTTTCCTTAAACTTCCTACATCTCGATTTCTATTTTATTCAATTTTTTATCTAATTTTATTTTATGAAAAATCAAAAAATACAAAAAACACTTGAAAAAAAATTATAAAAAATGATACATAAACTTCATTGAAGGCTTCAGGTCCATAAAGGGCTCAGTTGTACCTGAAATGAAAGTAAAAAAAAAATTTAAAAACAATTTTTCTTTAAATTTTAAGGAAAAAAAAACATTTTCTTTTTATTTTATCTATCATTCTCTTTATTCCTTCTTGTTTCTTTATTTTAAACTAAGCGACTCGGCGCATTGTAATCTGCTTGTTCTTTCTTCTTTAAGGATCTTTTGTAAAAAAGATCAAATTGAAACACGAGTAAAAATGCCTGCCCGGGCTAGCACTCAATAAAACCATCCGAATGCTGCTGCTGATTTGGGGCAGTCAGTGTTTGCCTCTTCGCCGACGACTCTGCTGTGTTAGCACAAGAAGCCAGTTTCAACTATACCATCAAAGTCTTACAAAACTACCTTGATACCCTTGAACTATGGTTAACGGACTGCAGGATCGCAATTAATGTCGACAAAACACAAGCTATCATCTTCAAAAAATTTGAAAAAATTGAACCAACATTAAACTTACTACTTTTTGATGAAGAGATAAACTGGGTCACAGTGGTTCGCTACTTGAGACTTCAGTTAGACTCCAAATTAACTTATAAGCAACATATTAAACACATTTCAGAAAAATATTGGAACAAAATTCATCTATGCATCTCTCTTATTGGCAGAAATTCACCACTCTCATTAAAAAACATAGTGTTACTCTGCAAACAAGTTCTTCGACCAATCATCACGTACGCCGCTTCTGTTTGGGTCTCGGCTGCAACAACACATATGAAAAAAGTCCAAATTATGCAGAACAAGATACTCAGGATCATGACCAACTCACCCTGGTATATCAGAAAATCAATCATCCACAAGAACCTAAATATTGAACCCATAGATTCTTACACAACCAAACTCTCACGAAACGTTTACACTACCATCCTAAGCCATGACAACGAAATAATTAAAGTTCAAACTATTTTCCCAGATCCTCACTCTAAATTCTACTTTGCTTATAAAACCACCAAATGGTCTCTCCCATTAAAACCGCCTTAGTGTCTTTTCTATTTATTAGTTTTACACAATCTTATATGTTCAGAAAATAGCATCATTCTTTTATTTCCTCTATCTCATATATAGTTGATACGGATTGTATCACTGGTACTCCTCAGATTTTTTTTTCAATCATTGCTTTCTAGTTAAATACCAAACCTCCAAGGGTGCCATCTGCTATCTGCTGGACTTTTCATTCATAACTTATTCCGTCACACTGAGCAAAAGCGATGACTCGCTGACGCTCGTCAACCATCTTATGTATGTATGTAGATTTGGGGTTGGGACTTCAGTACGAAGGCGAAACGGCTTCAAGAAAGCTGATGTCAAACGGATTTTGAGAGGTTATAATAAAGAAGTTTAAACTATTGAAATTAAATGAATTAAAAAGAAATGCCGTACAGAAACCAATTAAAAGGAAAATTTAGCAATTTAAAAGTGTGGGAAATTTTAAACGTGAGGATAATGAGTGGAAAAGAGAGAATTATTCAATTTTGGAGTATGCACTACTAGCGACGCCAGGTGGAGATAATTGTTTCTACCTTAGAAAATGAGTTTTTTAATGTAAACAAGTTAAAAAAAAGTGTCTAAATTTTCAAGTTTTCGAAATTTTAAAAATTTTGAAAGTGGTCGACAGTGTTACGCGAGGTCCATTTTGACCATGGGACATTGCCACTAATCGATGTGAAGTCCTGAATTTTAAAAATTAAGCAGGATATCACTAATGAATTGCTTCAATGCGCTCGAAGTTTTTTGAGGACTGGGAAATGTTGGTAGGAATGTCCGAGCGCAGCTCGAGGTCTTTTTTGCAATGACGCAATGCTTGCGTCGTACCCTGGAAGCTGGTGAAGCAGATCATTAGGTATTTGAGGGATCCTATTAAAGAAATTAAATGATTGTTTTTTTAATAAAATCTAAAATTGGTTCAATTTTAAGGTCTTTATGCAGGACTTCATTCCAAACAAACCAGGGAGCATTTATCATTTTTCTAAGGTGGATATTTTGTAAGACGTGCAGTCGTTTCAGATGGGTGGTCGCAGCAGACGCCCAAATAGGCGACGCGTACAACATGATCGGTCTTAGTATTGACTTGTAGAGCAAAATTTTGTGCCTGATCGCCAGCTTGCTCTTTCGAGAAATCAAGCAAGTGAGCAATCTGCTCATTCCGAAAGCCTTTTGATAGGTTTTTTGGATGTGGTGGGCAAATGTTAATTTTGCTTCTAAAATTAACTCTAGGTACTTGTATTCAGTTACTCTGGGGACGGGTTGGTCGAAAATGGTGACTGCTGGCAAATTGCCAATACACCGTTGTTTCGTAAAGAGGAGGCAAGCGCTTTTGGATGCATTAACTTTAATTTTCCAGTTAATGAGCCAGAGCTGTAAACGAGATATGTACCTCTGCAATCTTTCAATAATTTTCCAATTACAGATGTCTTGGGACATAATGGCAGTGTCATCGGCGTACATCGCCAAGTGAATGTTGGACGCCTTCGGGATGTCATTTACGTACAAAGAAAAAATTTTTGGACTTAAAATTGATCCCTGGGAGGGACACCACTTAGGATTGGTCTGGGGGAGGAGACTGCATTTTCGACTCGAACCCGGAAGCTACGAGAGTCTAGGAACGAGTGTATAATTTTGATTAGTTGGTCCGAAATTCCAAGTTGGAAATGAGCCCATCGTGCCAAATTTTATCAAAAGCTTTGGCAATATCGATAAAAAGCATGCACGTGGCCTTGTTATTGGAAAAGCCTTCTTGGACCCTCTCGGTGACTCTAAGCAACTGCGTTACTGTAGAGCACTTTGGAACAAAGCCAAGCTGCTCCGGAATAACAATATTCCTAGCAATGCAGAACTGGTCCAGGCGATTCAAAATAACATATTCGTATGCCTTGTTCAGCGAGCTGAGTAACGATATGGGGCAATAATTTTGAGGTTTAGTATCATCAGAATTTGGCTTGAGAATAGGGACCACCACGGCAGTCTTCCAAACCTTTGGGAAGTAGCAGTTCTCCGTAAGAAAATTGAAGAGCAGCGTGAACAGAAAAATAAATTTTAGTGGGAAGTTTTTAAGGATGCGATTTGAAATAAGATCCAATCTCGGTGCCTTCTTAATTCTTGCTTTTTGTATAAAGTCCAAAATTTCAATAGCCTGGACTGGTTCCAGGTCTAGACATGTGGGGGATGCCAAAATTCTTTGGACTTTACGTTCTGAGAATTGGGGATTCTCGTCTTCATTGGGTTCAAATTGTTTTTGAAAGCTGTCAGCTATAACTTCCGCCTTTTCAATGGGAGCTACAGCAACACTGCCTAAGGCGCCCTTCAGGGGCGAAATTGTATCAAAAGGCTTTCTGAGTCGGGAGGTCTCCCTCCAAAGGGTGTTTGTATCAGGCAAGAGGCCTTCAATGTGTTTTTCCCATCTGGACTGGGAAAAGTGTTGAATATCTCGTTTGATCACATTACTGAGTGCACGGAGTTCAATTTTCAGAGCCGGATTCCTGTATTTTTGCCAGACTCTCCGTACATAATTTTTGTGACGAATTTTATTTCTGATTTCAATAGGGAGTCTCAGAGGAGGTGGTTTAAATATTGGTTTTGAGGCCATCACAAGTGCCTCAGAAATAATTTCACCAATTTTTTCGATGGAATTTTCAATATCAGCATTGGTGGAGGTTTCAGGAATAGGTAGGGTTTTAGAATTTAAAACAAATTTAAAGTTCTCCCAATTGGTAGAGAGTTGCTCTGGAAGTTTAATAAATGCTGAGTTAGTATTAAGAGTCAAAATGACCGGCAAATGATCTGAGCTTAGATCATGAATGACTCTTATATCATAATTAAAGGAATATTTTTAAAGATTGCAAGATCAATAATAGAATCCCTAGCCCCCGGTCAGGACATAGGGTTTATGTGCGTAGGGGTGTACGGTGCAACAACCCTAGTACCTGGAGTTCTGCTTATTAAATTTTTGAGTTTGTGTTCAAAAGTGTTTGATCTTGAATCATGCCAGTCTTTGTGACAGATGCAGAAAACAAAATGCAGAAACAGATTGGTTGCTGAACAGGACATTAGGTTGCAGATTTCATCAATTATTCCAGGAGTTAAAATACTTTGAAATAAAAAAACAATCACAACCAAGTCATTAAATTGTTTTTTTTTATGAATTTGTTTTAATTAAAAGTATTGTTGCTTTTATTTATTGATAGAATATGTTTTAGAAAAAAAAAAAAAAAAAAAAAAACCGCCATTACCTACCTTTCCATTTATTATCTTATTAATAAGTTTGTGTTGTGATAAAAAAATGCAGTAATAATTTTGTTAATTTGAGTAGGATAAAGCTTTGATATGCTATTTTTTCTGCATTTTGATCAAGAGGTTCCTTCAAGAAAATGGTAAGCTCAAAAGGTTCCCAAAGTGTAAAAGGTTGAATACCTCTGTTATTGATATTGTTTCACTATAAACAAAAATTGAGTTAAGGTAATGATCTTAAAACTTTTATTTTCAGTATGATAGTAATCCAAATAAAATCTTGTAAAAAAAGTAAATGAAAAATATGTGTGTATGTATATGTATATATATATATATATATATAGAGAGAGAGAGAGAGAGAAAGAAATTTAAAATAAATATATATTACAATCTGTGTCTTTTCGTTATTATAATTAAACTCCTAATAAAAGCAAGTGCATTGATATAGATGTTCTTTCCTATTGGGGCAATTTGAATTGGGTGCAAAATTATCAAAAAAATTCTAATAATTATTTCAGTTAAAACAACCGCATACTGACATACATTACAGCAATTTGTTCTGACCAGGTATCAGCTTTTTAGCCACCCAAAGGGAATTTAACTATTTTAGTTGAATCAATTTTGACTAACCAGATCACTTTTCAATTTTTAATCTTTTGTTTCAAATTTAACTACATTTAGCTTAAATATATACAATTTGATAATTCATCATTTCCTTTAATTTTAATATCGGAATAGCTTATTGTTTTCCATTTCTCAATTTTTTTTTTCTTTTTCTTTAATTCTTATATTTGAGTAATTTAATAATAATTATAAAAAGAAAAGAAAAGCTCACCTTGGGTGGCTAAATCTGTCCTTTGCAAAACTTTCCATATAACTTTTTACTATATAAAAATTTATTTTTATATAATTAATCAGTGTGCACAAAATTTGGAATATTTCGTATTCAGTATACGATGAAGATATTTCTATAGCATTGTCGATCTTTTATAAATCAAGTGATACGATTTTTAAAAACATGAAATAGTAGAAACGGGTTTTTTGAAATTAGAAGATGTGAAAAAAGGAGTAAAAAAAAAATTCCATTTGTCTCACGAGGGAAAGAAATCCAAGGGCGAGGAGTAACCACAAGCCAAATTCCTTACCCTCCCCCCTACTTACTGGGGACGTAAAAGGGTGACACACATCAAATTACTCTCGTTTTCTCTAGTTTTGAAGGGGGGGGGGAGAGATCAGGGAAAAATCGTGCGCCGATTGCAGGTGGAGAAAAAAGTCGCAAATATTCATTACCCTGTGACGTCATTTTCAAAGTTCATGATAGATGTCAAAACATAAATATAAGAAAATGGAAAAAATTAATTATATTGTTAAATTGAAAAATATTGTTAACCCTGAGTAAAATTTTTAAAAAGTAAAAGGTTAAGAAAAATGAATTATTTGAAGAACGGAAAGTAAAAAAGTCAACACATAAAATTCGTCTTAATAATTTACAAGACAATATTAGACTTGAACATATGTTCTACAGTTAATTGAAATACGATTATCAGTACCATTTAAATATTTGTTTCAAAATGCTTTTGTGTTGAAGGAATATTCCATTCGGTAAAGGACTTAAATGCTGCTTCAACCATAACTGTTCTTTGCAGTTTCTTAAAAGAACAGAAAATGTTTGCCTCTATTTTATTCTAAATTTTTCCTCTATAAAATAATTAAATAATAAGTGTGGTTTAAAAAGTATATATATATATATATATATATATATATATATATATATATATATATTTACATAAACACACTCACACACATATATATATATGATTTCCTCCTTCTCCTATTTCTTTGAAAAAATTATACTTTTCCTGAAATATCTGAAATAATTTAATTAAAACACAGAAAGCATTAGAATATGTTAAAGTTGTTATGTTCACTATACAACACCCAAATGTACTTAGGAAGATGTTTAAAAAAAACTTAACATATGCCCCTTAAACAAAATCTACATTAAATTAAAATTTTTAAAAACTTACACTGAAGTTTTTTAAAGTCTGTGGGGAATACGGATTAGAAAGGCTTCGAACACGTAAAAATGTGCTGTATTTATACAATAAATATATTTTGCAAAAAAAAATTTATATTTATGCTTGATCAGTATAGGAAAACAAGCTATTGATTTGAGTTCCACACAATTTTATTCAAACATTGTTTACCATCTACTGAAACATAGTTGAAATAACGAAGTTAAACAGAACATATTAATGGAAAATGAAAGATTTTATTTCATCGTTATTACAATAGAAAATTATACAACTGAATCCAATAAATTAGATTTTACTTTTATTATGACAAATTCAATGTTTCAAAGCAAGATGCTATAAAGGCCTTTTTCTACACAGTTTTTTTTTCTGGAATCTATAGTACTTCCACGGTCCTAAGTAGTGTATGTGTGTAAAGCCGAAAAGAATCTGAAACGAAATTTTTGTGCTTTCATGGAGTACATATTTTCCAATTTTTTTTAAAAAAAATACTTAATTATTTATAAAATGGTCAATCATACTTTAAATTCGAAAATCGTCATTTAATATATTGAAATTTTATTACAAATTTGATTTTTAACCAGCTTTTATGACAAACAGTTTTTTTTAAGTTAAACTATATGCAATCTATTAATTAGAAAACTAAAAGTAAACGTTCTAAATTTGTTTAAATCATTATACAATAGATAAAAAGTATCCTTGACTACAACAATACAAATTGAGGAAAAGTATATACGAATCTGTATTTTGTTTGTTATTTTTGAAAAAAATGCTTTTAAAATTCTCTCACAGAATTAATCCTAGATAATATCATTCGTAAGAAAAGTGTATACAGACTACATTAACAGTCAAATGACGTTGATTCAAATATTGTTATCTTGAATTCAGCATGAAGAAATTGTAACTAAATTATTTAAGAAAGTAGTAAATAACATTTTGCAAAACGCTAATCAAATTTGACATCTGTTGAAATTAAAAAAAAAAAAAAAAAAAAAATTACAAAGAACAGAAAACAGATAAATTTTTTTTAATACCATCTATTTCTTTAATACCTCAAAATTAAATGAGGTAAGTTTATAGGTTTTTTCATTGAAATCTTCATTTCAAATAAATCAGTTTTTCCATATTTTTCTGTTTTAATTTCATATTTGAAAAATTATAAAATAAAAGTAATAGTTATTTAGAATTATAATAATAAAATAAAGAAAAAGAGAGAGAAAAACAAAAACTCACTTGTAGAAATTCAGTCTATATTTTTCGATACTGTTTCCAAAAATTGATAAGAAGGATGGTGAAGTTTATGGCGCGAGGCCAGATCCAGTTATGCTGCGCCAAACAATATATGATCTAGATGTTTGAAAAATGGAAAAAAGTAAAATAATTTGGCATGAAAGAGTCGAGAATAGAGAAAGTTCGCTGGCGTATCCCGAGGATGAATCACCCGTGTTTACCAAAGACAATAAACCCCATGGGACAAAAAAGCACATCTCCTTACCTCGAGGACATGATCACAAATTGATGAGCTGTATGGCTTTCAAATATGATAAAATAATATGTTTTCAAAACTTTAATTATTATCAACTACTTCAAATACTAAAACTTTAATTTCTTTTTAAAATGGAATGTAGTAAATATCCTTTTTGCAGGGTGTGTGCTTCTTCTTTCTAAAACATAAATTCTCCTTAAATTTCTTTAACGGCTTATAAAATATTCTTCTAAAAATGTAAAATTTTTTAAAAAGTAAAGCAAGCTCGAAAATGGTTATAAGAATATATTTTTTGAAAATAAAATTAATATAAAGAATATAATCGTATTTGAAACTTTTTAATGCAGCTGAATTCGAAACTGATGTAAATAATTAATTTTTCAAAAATGCATTGAATACAAAATGTGTAATTGTATTTGGAACTTTTCAATGAAAGAATGTGTTTTTTAAATGCTATCAATTATATATATATATATATATTATGTAGAGGAGCGTGATGAAGTCAGTAATGCACTCATGAACTACATCAAAATTGCAATTAACTCTGCCAGCACCTCAAAAAATATCTCCACACCGCACCTCAGGCTCCTTCCACATATTCGCAACCTAATTAAAAATAAAAGTAGAATAAGAAAGTGGCAACAAACCCATTTCTCCCCTTTCAAAAAAGAACTAAAAAATTATTTAATTATTATTATTTAATTAATTTCACTTTTTGTTAAACTTGCTTTATTTTAATACATAGTTATGAAAACTAGGCTTTATTTTTTAACAAGATGCAAGCAAAATCTGTTAATTATCCTGGGAGTATTTAATTTAAGTTGTTTCTCCTTTTAATAAAAGGTTTATTTCTTTTTATCAAACCATTAATCAAAATCCCAAAAGAATATTTTAGAAAGACAATGAAAAGAAAATATATGTATTTTCAACAATTTTGTTCACTAATACAAGGGAATGAAAAATGTTCAAACAATTATTTTCAAATCCTATTTACATGAATTAGATTAGTTAAACTGAAATAAAAGTTTGTATTAGTTTGAGGTTGAGTGAAATTTAATATAAGACAAAATATTACAACTGAACAGAATAGATTCAGTACCAAATAGTAGTCATCAAGATGATGCTTTGTAACTCAACAAAACAATTTTAATCTTTTTTTATAATAAACTTTTCTATTTGGATGTTAAATATAAAGAATTTTCATTTTTATAAGCTTACAATTATTCTTACTCGATATTGTCCTATGAAATAATATGCGTATGTTGCATTTACTTTTATTTTTACACAAATAAGTGTATCAAGAAATACACAACCATGTATTAGAAAAAAATTGGCTAATTTTATTCCTGACCCTTATTAGTAAACATATTTAAAATGCTTAAGACTTATTTTAAAATTCTCACTATTTAATAATCCTAAATTATTTTTAAAATACAAACAAAATATATCTATATTATTATGAGTTAGGATGAATAAAAGACTATCACACAATACTATATACTTTTGCCACACTGTGTCTATACTTTTACCATAATGGGTTCTTATAATTAAGAAATATCAAAACTTACAGTTTCTTACACTAAATTGAAAGTTTAATTAGGATTTAAACATAGATATAAAATGTGATAAATATTATGCAAAAAAATATTTAACATAAATAAATATAACATTAAACATAAATTAACAAAAATACAAGTTTTACTTTTATTAATATTAAATGATTATTACACATAACAATTTCTAAGAAAAAATATTTTTTTAAGTATTGAACACTTAATTTCATTTGAAAAAGCTAACAAGATTTCCAAGTTCACTGAAGACCAAACAAACATAATTGTACATGATTTTGTTAAAATGTTTTAAAAAATCCTTATTTTAGCTTAAAATGCTTGTATTTACAATTTAACGTTAATTCACTTTCATTATATATACAAAAACTAAATATATCATGTTTCTGATGAAAATTACATACAATCATATTAATATAATAATTTAAGACTTTTTGAAAATTTAATCAATTCTTAATTGAATAAGATATTGTTCAGATGGCAGGGTGTTACTCTATAAAAGATTATAATAATCTTTTTTTTTTGTTATGATTGGATGAATTGAAATTTTTTGCATTATTTCAAGACACACGAATCGGCGATTTGCTGTTTTTTTCTTTTATTAATGAGTGAATTTTTTTGAAATACTCTCAATATAAGAAGTATATTATAATTTTTTTATGTAGCAGGGTTCGAAAATTATACAAATAATTCATTTTTTAAAAATACAGTTATTATAAAAGGTATAACTATATAGAACTTTTTTATGTAGCGGAGGAAGCCTTTTTACTCAGTCTTTCTAAAACTCTTTCCTACGTCATCGTGTGTGACGTAACACAATTGGACGACTACCACATTGGAACGTTAATTGCTCTGTTTGGCGATCTTGGCACGTTTCGGAAAAACCTTCAACCCCTCTAACTGAAGGATCCCCTTTATAAAATTTGTAATATTCATCTGAAATATGACACATTGAGAAAATTTATATGTTGATTGAATTTCAAAAAAAAAAAAAAAATGAAATAAAATTGAATGAATGAATGTCGAAACATCAATACTTTTTTTTAACTAAGCATTCAACCTCTAAGTAAGAGTTCCATAAGCAGAATAACTGTTATCCTAAATATATGGTGAACGATCAATTTTTCTTCAAAAAAAAGAAGTCTGAAATTTACCTATAGCCATTCTATTCTTGCCGGAAAAGAAACACATTTGTTCTATTTCGTTCCTTTTTTCTGTAAAAGTTGTTTACCACTCATTATCGCCTACAAAAAGTGATGCACATCCGTTATCCGTTCCTTTTTTTTTTTCATTTGCTTTGTGCATGTGTCTTGGGTGATGGATTATATACTCTGTCCTGAAACTTAAAAACTTTCTGTCGCCAGAATTCAATTTTCTGTAAAAATATGAATTTCATGAAACGATTTTATACAATGGTTGCTTGAAAAGTAAAATAAAATGGAAAAAAAGACTAAGAAAGAATTGTTGCTTATTGTTGATGAGCAGAACCAAAATCTTCTTAAATACAAATCACGCTTACATGGTCTGTTTTTATTTTAATGAAGTATTTTGTACTTTTAATTTTGCAGTTATGTTGAAAATAATTTTATCCTTTAAAACTTGCTGTAGTCGATAATTAAAAATATGACCATAATAGAGAAGAAATGAATTTTATCTTTAGTATCGTGCTATTCTTTTGACAACTCATATTAACTACTTAAAAGGGACATTGAAAATATTTTAATTAAGAGGGGAAACTATAATTGGAGCTCATTTTTATAATGGAGGATTTGAGTATCGGTAAAATTTACTACATCAAATGTAACAAATTATTTATATTTTTATTATCTTGTTTGGTGAAAATACTTGAAATGGTTTCTTTAACTGTTGGATCATTATTATTTGTATATTTTTTTAAATACAATCTAAAAATGTTTTGCATATAAAAAATCCTTTTAATATTATTTAAAATACTATGCATTCTTTAGTTTTTATATTACTTTTTATTGGTTAAATTACTCTTTATTATATTAAAATTGTGAAGAATTTTTATTACTATATTTTTTTAAAAAAATGATCCAGTTACTGTTAAATGTTGTAACATTTTTTGAAAATGTAATAGATCTGATATTTTTTTTTTTTTTTCAAATTTTTATGAATCATTTCTCTTACTTTAAATGTTGTTTTTTCTTTTAAAATTTATTTCGATACTTTTTTGTTAAAGGTGTACCACATACTTTCAATACTAAATTGGTGGTCACAGCTGATTTCTTTTAAAATTCCACTGGCTCTACACTGAATATTATTTACATCCTCCCACCTTTTTTTTTTTTTTTTTGAGAAATCCAATTTTCTTATTAAGCTTCCTAGGTGAGTAATTCAGTCTATTAGCATTATATATTGCCGCCGTTTACGGTTTGAGATTGCCACACATAGTGCGGTCATAACGCTCAGAATACGCTATTTTCGACCCTCCTTCTTGTCAACCACTTTTACCTTTTTTCACCTTCACGTCTAGACCACAGTTTAATCTTGTTTGGCGCAGCATAGCCATATCTGGCTCTTGCACCAATAAACTTTACATTCACTCACTCCTAGGTGAGTAAAAAATTGGCACAATTATCACTATGATAGAAGTTAAAGAAGCATAACCAAGTGCTGAGAAAATATGCTTCAAAAAGCAAATAATTAGGCTTTAATTGAAAAGTACAATTTTTGTAATGTTGAGCGAAACAACTTCTTATGGGGATTAATCGTGTGTGTTTCATTATTTTTTTTGGCCTAGTTTTATTCATTTGACAAATTTTAGTTCCATGTTACTTTCATTAAATATTAACAGTTATATATTGGTTGAGTTTATCAAAAGGTACATCTGTAAAATTAAGTTGACATTTTCACCAAATGATGATTGGATTGGAAATTGATATAATTTTGCCAATTTTGAAATTGTATCAAAGGAATTTTACTCTAGTGGCTTTTAAAAATAACTATTGCATCTGAACATTTTTTTATAGTAGGATTATAGTAAAAATTATTTGTGAAATTATTAAGAAATTTTTTTACTTTCAATTTAAGAAATTATTCTTTAATATTCAAATTTTACAGTTGGTGGTTGTAGGAATTATTAGTCTCTCTCTCAACTGAGTGTTTATGGATTTCAACTGGAGGTCAGCATTGTTTCTGTGAAGTCTCATGTTAAAAGTCCTGTTTCCTTTAAAGACCCATTGGGTTAAAGTCGGGAATAGGGTGTCCCCTATAGCGATGATGACGAAACTTGACAAATTCCTAGATAGGTCGCCAAACTTGTGTGAATTAAGCAATTAGTATGGAAAATGAGAAGGAAATCAAAAAGGACCGAAATCGTTCAAAGAATAATGCATATACGTTAGGTTTTATGAAAAATTTATAAATATTAATTTTAAATAAAAAATTACTATTTATAAACAGTTATTAAAAAATAATTATTGAAAATAAGAAAGGCTTGTTTATGAATAGTTATTTATAAGTAATAATTATTTATTAATAATTATTCATAATTAAATATAATATATAAATAAGTATATATAAATATTTATCGGTCATAAATAGTTATTTATAAATAATTATTTATGAATACTTTTTATAAACAATTATTGTTTATACATAATTATTCCAGTAACTTATTGTTTTTAGACAAATAATAATTATTTATAAATTTAAAACTTTAATAAAGCTATAATATAACATTTTTGCTATAATGAATAAGTTACACATTACTTTCTAACGTTAAGAGGAATGCTGGGAAAAAAAGTATTTAAAAAAAATTCTATCTCATCAGAATTCCTCCTTATAAGTTATAGAATAGTAGGCCAAACATATCCATCTTCTGATTCATTTTTTTTACCAAGTGCATATCTTTCTTGCAGACCAAACATTCAACCTTTTGCGTAATTAAATTTTTAACCATACACCACTGAAAAACATTCGTTTTACCCTTTCTTTCCAAATCATAAAAAAAACTGTAAATTTTATTTTTCCGACATGCTTAAATCTTTAAGTACACTTCAACAAAAAACAAATAGAAATTCTTGATCTAACAAAGAAATGGCAAAAAAGAAATATTGCATGTTATTCTAAAAACATCATCTCCTATTTATTAAAAAATGTGTGCCGTTTCTAACAAATAATAACCAAGAATAGAGAACATGTGACACTGAGGAAAGTTAAATTTTTTGAGCCTGCAGTCAAAATATATTCTCCTGCTTTATGCATTTGTTTTAAATTCCATATTCCTTTTGTGAGAAGTTTAGATTATACTGAAAAAGGCAGAAGGAAGAAATATATTGAAATGTATAAAATCAACTACTGATGAAGATGATGCAATGTGTTGTAACAAGATTTAAAAAATGCTCATGATTATCATGAAGCAATGAATTTTGGGTGCAAAGTGCATTGAAATTTGACACAGTTTGTAACTTCGATGACTTTTACCAATGTGATTGCAATAATGCTCGAGTACCAATTTCATTTCCTCAAAAGTGTTTTCAAGATAAGACTTCTTTCATTCAAAACAAAGTTACAGTTATATTTTCCATTTGGAACCAATCTGTATTATTTTCAGCGGGAAGAAAAGTCCTAATTGAGACAATGCTGAATTTATATTTCCTAAACTTATTTCATAAACAATCTAAAGACTTTTAAGAAAGGTTAGTTTCTTGAAAATACAAATTGTAAAAAAAACATCATTATTTTTGAACAGGTTATATTATTGTAACCCCTTTACTTTCCCAAAAGATCATTTAAGTGTCTGGAATACCTAAATTAGCATAAAAAAACTACTGTAATTTCTGTTTTAATGTTTTACAATTTAAAAAAAGTCAGCGTAGTAATTGATATTGACTTGCATATGCAACATATATTTTCTTTGATGTATTATCTTTATTGTGTATTTTATTTTTTTAAAATCAAGTAATTCCTTTTTAGATTTTTTAGTAAAACAAACTTATTTGAAATTATGTAATTTTGTCAGACCTTAATAAGGTTTTAATTGAAAATTATAGTATTTTTTTTTATTGTTATAAACATTGTCATGCATTGTTATTTATTTGTAATTGAATCTAGTTGTATTGAATACTTCTTAGCTGTTTATTTCTGCTCAACATAAATACCTGCTAACCACATATAACCTTATAATTTTGAACCATGGTCAGATGGACATGTGAGCTGGCACCTCACTTTTCATGATGATCACTTTCAACATCGACAAATTTAATGGGCATCAGCTTGTATACTTGATTGATTTTCAGCAGAATCCAAGGTATAGCTCAACTGAAACATTTCTGGCCACAAGTTCGATATCAAATCCACTCGGCTACTACGGCCATTTAAAATATGTTTATCTCCTAAAATATGGGAATCTTATTACTAACTTTGATTAAGTATTATTTAGAATACTTTATCTTTTAAGTGCTAATTTAAGATTTTTCTGAACTATGCAGATATTGTTGAATCTTACAAGAACCTAGTAAGAGAGAAAGAAACCCTAGAGAACAGTATTAAAACTTTAACTGAAGTCAGTAATGTAATAAAACGAGAAAATGAAGCCGGTTCAATAGACCATGAAAGTCAAGATGATGAAAAAGTAAGACTAATCACTTGTTTTTTTTTTAATCTGATTTTCTGCTTGTATTGTAATTGATACGAGATTATCTTATAATTATCTAGAAAGCAGAAAATTAAATAAGAGCAACTACTTATTAGTCATCTGTTTAAGGGGTATGATGCAAAAACCAGGTAATGTCATTTTTACTACAAAGAAGAAAGATATAAATTGTAATGAATGTATGAAAATGTAAATTAAAGTTGTAAATTAATTTTCTTCTTATATCAAACTTTTATAGAATATCACAATGTTAATATATTTCTAAATATTTCATGTTTTTTCACTCATGTGACTGAAGAAATCATTTTTGTTCCTGTAAACTTGAATTATAACATTTATTTTCTTGTTATCTTATTTTTCCACATTGAAATTTACATTGTAGGTACTTGATACCTTTATGGTCAAAATCTAGGTTTTCAAAAGTATTCTAGGTGTTTATATTGAAATCGGTAAAATTTTTATGTAATATATATTGACTTTTATCTATTATTTATTAAAACAGACTTTGCTTTCAGGCTTCCTTAGAAAAAAGAAATGAATTGTGTCTTCAACAACTGAAGAACAGTTTAGGTGCATTAACAATTGAAAAATCTCGAATTGAAAATGAATTGAGAACTGACAGGAAAAAAATATTGGTAATACATGTTTGAAATTAATAATTAAATTTAAAATAGTTCAAAACAACTTTCTTGTTTATATATATATATATATATATATATTCATTTGTGCTTCTATTTAGCAACAAAAAGAAGAAGTGGAAAAAAGCTTTGTTGAAAAAGAGAGTGCCTGGATTGTAGAAAAAGGAAAATATGAAAATCACCTTCTTGAAGTAAGAATATGTCATCATTTATAAAAAAATTTAACCAACGTGATTCATATTTTGTAATTATGTTTTCATTCTTGCAAAGTAAAATGTTAATTGAAAGTTGCAAAGTTGAAGGTTTTTTAATATTAAATTTCTAATGTAATTTAATGTTAGATCATATTGTAACAAATAAATAATGAACTAGAATTTTTTTGTTATAGGAAGTGTTATAATGATATTAAAATGACTATAAAATTTTGTTGTTAATATTAATCTCTAGTTTGAAATGCTACATGTATATCCATTAATATTATTTTTAATGAATATTGGAAGAATAGGGTAATTGTGTTAAATTATACAGCTATGTTTTCTTTTAATTTTTTTGTAAAAATAATTTTTTTATTAATAAATATTATGCATGCATAGTTTTCAAGGAAATTTAATACTCATATCGTCAGTATTATTTTTAATTGGTGTATAGGGAATTAGACATAAATGTGAAAATATAAATTTTGTTATTAATGTCTTCTTACATGCTATATTGGTGATGCAGTTCAATTATTGATTTTTTTTTTTTACTTCATTAAAAAATACAAAAAATATATCAAGAAAATTGATATAGATATTCATATCAGATATATCTAATTCCCATCTCATCTATATATTATAAACAACAATTTCCAAATGTTATCATTGATGATATTTTCTGACTGAAAGCTAATTCTGACTGCTTTTGCAAATCTGACATTGTTTGTTTAAAAAAAAAATCTTTAATCACTGAACTCTTTCTTTTTTCTGCTATATTGTACAAAAAAATAAGCATATTTTTGAAGCATGATTTTTTATTCAAATCAATTATACAAACTCAAGTCAGCAGTCAAAACAATTACAAGTATTGAATTTATGATGTTATGCTGATTTTTTATTTACGATAAAAGAATTACATTTTTGACATAAGAATTAAATTTTTTTAACTTTTTTTTTTTTATTGAAATAATCAATCTGGAAAGAAAAATTTGCAAAAATAGATGTTAGAGAACAGAATTACTTTTATTTTTCTTATGTATCCTTTTAAAATGCAGCTTTTTTAAGGTTAATTTTAAAACAGAAAGACAAGCATAGTGCAACATAATAATCAGGACAAAAAACCTGTTCCTTTTCTCACCTTTTTTTCCAAAATCATTTATTTTAGAACAGCACATAAAACCATGGTCTTGTCGGTTGCTATTTCTTGTCAGTGGGAGTAATCACTTCTGAAAAAAAAAAAAAAAATCTTTTAGTCAGTCATTAGGGATTGGTTAAAATTCCATCTCTGGGTTAGTCTCGGGAGTTATTGATTGATGTGTTATATATATATGTGTGTGTGTTTTGTTACTGTGAAGGACGTCTGCTTGTTTTGGAGATGTGCAATTTTTGTCCAGCATTAGGCAATATCCTTCATTCAATAGTGGCTGCATAAAAGTCATTATAACTTGAGATGACTTGCGTAGATGTTGATAATTATTATTAAAAATATATACCTTTTCCGTTATGTATAATGAGTTGATATACATAAACTAACTTTGATTCACATAGATTAAAACTTTTAATGCCGAATTGTGATCTCTACAATGATATATATTTCCAGTGTAATCTTTCCTTGAATTGCATTAAGCTTTCATTGATTATTACATCTCTTTCAGGTGTGATAGCTTTTTGATAAAAAGATTTCAAATACTTGATTACCAGCCACAGTTTCTGTGTTTGGGATATGTATGCCTTAGCATCAAATTTTGAGTCATCAGAAAAATGTAAATACTTATGAATAAGATGAAAAGTGTCAATAAGGCATAACTTTTTTTGGGGAAAAAGGACTTGGTGTTGAGTGTTTCTTATTCCAATATTGCTCAACATTAGGCATTTTTGTAATTCTTTGTAAAATATTCAAAGCAAGAAAAACCTGAATCTCATTTTTTTTATATTGGTTCTCATGTTCTTGTTCTGCTGTTTCTTTGTAGAGTACTATTTTGAATAATTTTATCAGCATATTTATTAGTTTCTGAAACTGTCATTTCAAAGAGGTTATGATCAAAGAAAATATGAAGAAATTTCATTACTTAGATCAATGCAAATGAACAGCTGGCTTACTACTCTCAAAGTTCCTAAAGCACTGAATTTGAATTGGTTATTTTTCTATTTCCACATCATTAGAAAAGTTTGATAATGAATTATCAAAACTTCCAGAATTATTTAAAAATATTTCAAATTCACTATCTGATCCAATATCAAAATTGTCTTCTGCGACTCATTTTTCACTTGCTCGTCATATAAGCTGCTCATTTTTCTTTTATTATAACTCCAAATTTAAAGAAAAAAGTATTTGCAGCATGTAATACACTGAGCTAATAAAATTAAATTTTGCATCTTTTTCTGAAAAAAGAAAAGCAGTAAAATTTGACCTAGTACCAGTTTATGCTTGTTTTACAATCCTATCTTTACTGACTACTCAAGTTATCTGTTAGAAATATTGTTCACTGAATTAGTGAAAAATGTGGGTGGATCAATGTAAAAAAAATAAGTTGTTTGAGCAGCTATCAGGCTAATAAGAAAAGTAATTTCTGAACACTTGAGTGGTGTTCAATTGGGTGGCAAAATTGAGAAGTTGTTAATTATTTTCAGCACATAGTTCCCCAGATATAAGAAATTTAATTCTTCAAGGGAATTTCTCTTTGGTTTTTAATAATTCTGGGTAATTCTTTTTGTTAATTAATGATAATTTAATTTATGAATTTGATTGATTGATTGTAGTTAAAGTTGCAAGAGCCAAATCTAGCTAATCTGCTCCAAAAATTTGTTGACAAGACCAAAATTTATAAATTTTTTCCAAAATAAAAAAAAAGGAAATTTAGATTTTTTATGAAAAAAAATAAATTGGTAAACAATTGGCAGAAATATTTGGTAATTTAAAATAGGTAGGTAAAAAATATATATTGTAAACTATTTGTTTGATCAGCGATCAATAGAAAGGGTTTTAACCCTTAAATATGACTTAGAAATACTGATTTTGTATAAAAATGTCAACAAATTGGGATGGGGTTTTTCCTCCACTGATTCAGACAATTATTAAACAGATTATTTTGAATAAATAAATAAATAACAATTATGATGAAACACCAGACATATAATTGTAATGTGATGAACGAGGCAAAAAGGATCCCCACGAATTTGTGAAGAATTCATCAGTCCAAAGAAATATTTTGTGGCTCACAAAAAAAAAAGTCTCTTAGAATTAAGCTCAATTCAGTTTCAAACCTATAAATTAAATTTGTCCTTTACCTAACTTGATATATGCTTAAGCTTTGCCTTGCTAATTTGATATATGTGATTATCTCTTTGAATCCAATTACATGGTTATATTCTTACTTATGAACTGAGAACATGTTTGTAGTTACTAATCATTAAATATTTAACACAATTGATTATTTTATTTCATCATCTGTTTTAGTACTCTGTTGTGTGTGTGTGTGTGTATATATATATATATAATGTTGAAGTAGAAACTGCTCTTAAATTGTCACCATATAGAAATATTCTATTGTTTACCCCTTTTATAAAATGTACCAAAATTAAGAAAATTATTCTAATTGATTAGAGAAAGAAAGAGAGAGTATATATATTCTACACTCATAATAATTAATTCTTGGGATGTCCAAGATATCCATTATGTCTTGTGTCTTAAAAGTTTTATATATTTTAAAAGGGAATTCATTAGTTTATAACTGTATCATCATATGAGTAGTGGTTCATATTTAAAATTTATAAAACTTATGACTCTACAATAAAGTGTAAGTTTAAGGATGTGTGTGTGTGTGTGAATTAGGTGTTTCACATATTAATTCTCCTTTAATTCTATATGTTCTTGATGATTTACTTGCAATCTCATTTCCTGTTAAGTTTGGTTCACTTTACAACTAAAATCCACTATTAAAATATCTTAGCTATGATGTTTTAAAATTTCAAAGAATTTATTGTTTAGAGAAATTTTAATCTGACAGTAAAAAGAAATAAAAGATTTATGCAATTTATTTTTTACTTACATTTTTTAAATATGCTGAAATAAATGTATAAAATGTAATTTAAAATAATATTTTTTTAAAAAATAATTATATGTCTTCCATTTAATTGGACATTAGATAATGATTCATAAATATTAACATTAGTGTTATTGATTTTGACTGTAAATCATAGTGCTCCAAAAGTTTTTAATAGTAAATCACAATTGTATGTGTTATTTTGTTTAATGGTAAATTAATGCATCTTTTTCTCCTTTTATTTGTGGGAAAAAAAATAGTTTTTTTTTTTTTTAAATTAATTTTTTTATTTTTTTTAAAAAATTTTTATTTTTTATTTTTAACTTTTTTTTTTTTTTTTAAAAAAAAAAAAAAAAAAAAAAATTGTATTTATTATTATTTAAAAATAATAATATATGCAAGTTATGATTAGATTAAAAATATATTAAGTTTTTTAGTTATCAAAAAAAATCAGTGAACAACAAAGGGAGAGAGAAAAAGAGCAACAAGATCATGTGCTGATGCTGAAGGAATTGCAGAATCTCCTTGTGAGTGAAAAAGCAATGAAAGAAAAATTAGAACAGCAGGTATTATTCTTTTTTTACTGTTATTGTATAGGCTTTTATTCTTTATCGTACATGCAGTATTTGTGTAAGGTTTCATTAATTTTTTTGGCTATTCTTCATTTTAGAAAATTTTTAACTCACAAATTTGTTAGGGAATCATTTTACCTAAACCAGAATGAGTGTATTTAGTAATCACTGAAAATTAAAATAATGGATTATTATTATTTATTTATTTATTTTTTTTTGGTACTTGTTTAAAATCCCATTGACTATAAAAGTTGGGCCAATTTCAGTTGAACTTACAGCAGTAATTTTGGCAATTATCTTGTTCCAGTTTCCCATCATTTCATTCTAAGATATTTGAAAATACATCAAATAAGTTATTCTTGAACTTTTGTAAGATCACAATGTAATCTCAAATTCAGTAATAAACTACTTCATTTGAAATCCATTATTTCTCATTGGCACGCATTTTCATGTGGAAGACAGAACATTATTTTGACACATCTATGCATTGAACACACAATAATTACATATCTCATCCTCCTATGTATAACTGTTGTGTTTGTCCTTTTTCTATGTGACACATCTTGACCAAGTGTTCTGTTTTTAACTCTTTGCTTTGAGCATTTTAAATCATTTATTCTTTCTTTAATTGACTTGATGGGAGAAAATCTCCAATGAAATATTTTTAATTTCTTGCATGACATTGGTTTTACTGTATGTCTATAGTTTTGTTATAATTAATTCTGTTCTGTCTTGAACTTCAATTTTAAATTATTTGTCCTAGAACTTTTTTTTTTTAATATCTTAACCTTCTTTTTGGCACAATATATCTCATGAGGATTCAGTGTGAGAAATCAATATTAAAACCGACCACAATTCCAGACATTATGCAAAGAATGATGCCCTATCTGCATCATCCTATATGTGCTTGTACCATTAGCAGACAGCTGCATGCTTCTGGAATGCCTTCAAAGAGACCCTTACAAAGATTACTCTTGACATTACAGAAATTTCGCTAAAGACTACACAGGTTCCACAAAAGAGCAGCATGAGAAAAGAAATGAATGCAGAATGGTAGCAGGTCATCTTTATGGAAGAGTCTCACATTTTCCTTGTTGAGGATGATTATTGCTCCAGTGTATGGAAGAAACATGATCAGCACCAGAATGGATTATTTATTGTCACACATCTAACAGATCAATTGAAAAGTCCCCGGCCTGACACATAGATGGTGCTACTAGAATTAAATCCATATGTTTTTTAGTTAGCCCTAACCCTCAAAAGACGCGTGTATAAATTTGACAGCTGTCGGATCATTAGTTTGTGAATTATAGCATTTTGAGTGAAGCAACTTTTGTTATTGTGAAAAAAATGGATAAAAAGGAATTTCGCGTGTTGATAAAATATTGCTTTTTGAAGGGAAAAAATACAGTTGAAGCAAAAACTTGGCTTGATGCCGAGTTTCGGGACTTTGCCCCAGAAAAATCAACCATCAAGGATAGGTATGCTAAGTTTAAACGTGGTGAAATGAGCACCGAAGACGGTGAACACAGTGGACGCCCAAAAGAGGTTGTTACTGACGAAAACATTCAAAAAATCCACAAAATGATTTTGAATGACCATAAATTGCAATTGAATGAAATAGCAGACACTCTAAAGATATCAACTGAAGGTGTACTTCATATCATTCACGATTATTTGGGTATGAGAAAGGTCTGTGCAAAGTGGGTGCCGCGCGAGCTCACTTTTGACCCAAAACAATGACGAGTTGATGATTCGGAGCAGTGTTTGAAGATGATCAAGCGTAATAAACCCGAGTTTTTGCGTCGATATGTGACAATGGATGAAACATGGTTCCATCATTTCATTCCGAAGTCCAATCGACAGTCATCCGAGTGGAATGCACACGATGAACCCGCTCCAAAGCGTGGGAAAACGCAACAGTCGGCTGGCAAGGTTATGGCGTCTGTATTTTGGGATGCACATGGAATAATTTTCATTGACAACCTTGAAAAAAGAAGGACCATCAACAGCGACTATTACATAGCGTTATTGGACCGTTTGAAGCACGAAATCACTGAAAACCGGCCGCATTTGAAGAAAAAGAAAGTGCTGCTTCACCAAGACAATGCACCGTGTCACAAGTCAGAGAAAACGATGGCAAAAATCCATGAATTGGGCTTCGAATTGCTTCCTCATCCACCGTATACTCCAGATCTGGCCTCAGCAACTATTTCGTGTTCTCAGATCTCAAAAGAATGCTCGTTGGGAAGAAATTTTCGTCGAATGAAGAGGTGATCGCCGAAACTGAGGCCTATTTTGAAGCAAAGGACAAATCGTGCTACAAAAATGGTATCGAAAAGTTGGAGGGTCGCTATAATCAGTGTATCTTCCTTGAAGGGAATTATGTTGAATAAAAAAAACTAATTTTGCTAAAAAAAAATGTGTTTTACTATGGTAGGCTGGGGACTTTTCAATTGACCTATTAGACAGCAGGATGTAATGGTATGAGGTGCTGTTTCTTGCGATGCCAGTTCATCATTGGTCTTCATTAGAGCCATTTAACTTCAAAGGACCTCACTAATGGTACATTAGTGAGGTCCTTTGGAGGCCATTCCTTTTGTGTACTCACATTCTAGTCCTGTTTTTCAACAAGGCAATGTCATACCGCTTCCATCTTTAAAGCTTATTTCGCAACCATAGATACTATGCCATGGCCAGATGCATCATTAAACATATCACCTGTAGAAAACTTATGAGACAGTATAGGCCATTATGACCTCACTGCTACCATATAATTAGCAGTGCAAGATCTACTTGAAAAAGTTCAATCTGCCTTGGAAGAATGGAGTTGACACCATTAAGTGTCTCCGACTCCATTCCACAACATATGGCAGTGGCTTTAGAATAGTGGCTGCATCTTATTAAAAGTTGTATTGATTTTGACCAATAAATCTTGTCATACTCATGATTAGTTTTTAATGATGTCTTGTTGGTGAGAGCCCTAAGTTACTTTAAAATATTTCAATTTACTCTTCCTTCTAGGTGCTTTTTTTATGCTAAATGTATATATGTGTATTATTTGCTTTTATTTCTTTTCTTTTCTTTTTTTTTTTTTTTTATGAATTTAAGCTTTTGAACCAGGCTTAATTATATAATGTCCTGTTTGCAACCTTGTTCTCAATTTAAAGAAATCAACTTTGTGAAAAAAGTTTTGAGATTTTATTGAAAATTAATTTGATAAGGAAATGTTATAGCCCATTACTAATGTTTGTGAAGGTAAAACACAAATGTGTTTTGTGGAAGAACTAAAATTGAAAAAAAAATTGAAGGAATTCTTATACAGTCCTGAAAAGAGTGAATGTTTCTATCTTTTACTGTGCAGTGTACTTACCATTAATAAAATATTATGGGAATTAATTTGATATTTATTGATTTAATAATCTAAAAATTATCTTATTTAGGTTAGTGAATTGCAACAGAAGTATAGTAACAGAGTTTCTGAAAGAAAAGTTTTCGAATATAAAAAGACTATTGAAGATCTTCAAAATAAACTTACAGTTTATCAAGATCGATTGTATGTTCATGAAAATGATGCCAAGAAAAATGCAAGTTTATTTCAGAAATTTAAAGAAGAAATGGAAGAATTAAAAGTATGTAATTCATATATAGTATATATATGAATAAATGAAATTTAAAGGATGCATATAGAAGAAGTTATTTATTTTTCAAAATCTGTAAAACATTTGATATTAAAATTGAATAATAAAAGTTTGCAAATATATCTTATTAACAGAGACTTCTCATATATCAATTTTGCAGAAGTTTCTTGTTTGATATTTTATTACCATATTTTTTTCTTTAGGGTTTTAAAATAGTTAATTTTTCATAAATGCTAGCAAATGTTATATTATTTTACATATATAAAGTATTGCAATGTATGAAGAAAGAGGACTGTGAGCATTATGTATAATTATAATGTTCACAGCATAAAATTCTTGTATACTTTCTTTAATATTTTTCTTTATCTCAAATTAATTTTTTAAATTTTTGTGTATGCATGTAATTGTATATATATATATATATATATGTGTGTGTGTGTGTGTGTATATATATATATATGTGTGTGTGTGTGTGTGTGTATATATATATATATATATGTATATGTATGATTTTTATCATTATAATTTGTTTTTTTATGATATATATGTTGTAATTGAAAAAACTATATGCATTTTATTCATTACTTCGCTGATTGAGGGAAAATAAATGGATAGAAACTGGGGAAAAAATTTAGTGATACTTTTGCATCTGAAAATTTAAATTTTAAAAGTTACAAAATTATTTGCAAATAAATTGATATTTAATTATTATGATTATTATTTTCCTTAGAGAAAGGCATTTGTATGGTTTTAACATTCATATCACAACATCTTATTTTTTGATAAATTAGAATTATTAGAAAGATAATTTAATTATTTGATTTGTAATATTAGGTCTAAAAAGAAATATATTAAAAATTTGGATCAATCTATTTATCTTGCCAGTCTTTTCATATAATCTGGATTTGAGGTATATTCTACTACAATTGTAGATACAAAAAACAAAAAAAAATTAACTGCTTTCGACACATCTAACAATTAAATAGACATGTTTTTTTTTTTTTTTTTTTCTTATCTTAAACCTGATTGTCATGAAGACAGAAGTAATAGTGTGTTAAATGATGTATTGAATTTTTCATTAGTATTAGATAGCATTTTGAAAAGTTTCTTTCAACAAATTTAGTAGAAAATGTATACATCATACTCTTTGAAACAAGTTTGAGTCTTTTTAGAATTTACTTCTTTAGGATTTGTAAAAAACATAAATTTCATGCACAACTTTTATTTATCAATCTTAAATATTTTTTAAAAAATATTTGGGGAAAATGTCTGATAAATAAATGAATTGAAAATTATTTAGATGATAAGCAAAAGTATAAAAGCTAATGAATAACAAAAATGTGCAAGTAGTGAAGTCCAGTTAAATATTAAATATACATTATTATAATGTTATCTATTTAATAATATAAAGTAACAATAAAAATGCTGTGAATTAACATTTGAATAAAATGTGATGTTTGATTTTAAAATTGTTTTGTAGGTGTAGTAAGAGAGAATAATAAATAACATGATATAAAAGGGAATATAAAATTGATTAATATTTGTTTTAAATCTAAAGTTATTTAAATTTTTGTGAATGAATGCAAAATTTGAGAAAGTCGAAGATAGGAAGTAGTTGATCAGGGATAAATTCAGCCCTTCATTCCTCTGAGGATGATGAATGAGTGCTAGTTTGTTTGGTAAGTTAACTGGGGATCCAGCATTGGATAGTCACTTGATGTGCACATTAGCTAGAATTAGTACCCCACTCTGAAAGGTCGCAGAAACAAAAAGAGGCACTGCTCGATGAGACTTATTAGGCCTGGCAGATTTTATCTTGTATAAGTGTGAAATTATTTTTTATTATCAGATTATTAAAATACTTTCATATTTGCCATTGCTATTCTTTTGAGAAGTGCAAATAAATGAATGTGTATTATTTACATTTTAATCAATATTAATCTATGAATAAAATTTTTTTTAAATCTTAAATTTGTAAAATTTAATAATATATGTTTATATATAGTTTCTAGTCTACATGTTCCTTTTTAAACAATTTTGAAATGTATGTACACATTGTGTAATTTAAAATTTAATCCATACCCCCTTCAAACATAATAACAAACCAATTATAATTTTTATTTTAAGTTGTTTTTTTAATGTATTGCAGTTACAGTACCTTACAAAAATTGATGAAGAAAAAAAACGTGCGGAATTGACGGAAGATAAATTGAAATTACTCACTTTTGTGAAAGAAAAAAGAATCACAAGCTTAGAAAACAAAATATCTGAGCTTTCCACCATTGTTGGAGAACATGACAAAGTGAGGCAACAAGACCAACTCACAATTCAAAAGTTAAAAGTAAGTCTGTCATTATTATGTTTTATTAAAAACAATATTGTTTTGAGTCATCAATATTTTGATATTCAATTATCATTGATATTCTAATGAATGCTGCATAATAATATCTAACATAATATTGTAGATGGCTTTTTTTTAAGCTAAATTAATTAAATGAAGCATACAAATTAAGTTTAGGTGTAAGAGTTTTGAAAAATTTGCATGTGTTACAAATGTAACTATGCTTTCCATCAGGTATGGTGTATTAATTTTTGATTTTAATGTGTATTACTTATCTCAAGTGCATTTTATTATTAAACATTGAAAAAAATTTTTTGTTCTTTGTGAGGGATTTTTTTTAAAATAAAGTTTCAACAAATGTTGTTAAAGCAACATCTTAGTGCCTCAAATAAAACTCAATATTCCCTTATGTTAACCACGAAAATAATTTATGCTTGCTCCTGTATGTGTGTGATTTTTTTTATTTTTTTACTTATAGTATTTTCTTATTAATATATTCAAGTAGTCTAAGTTCTCTATTTATTTAGTTTTTTTTTTCATTAAAGAAATTATTTTAAATCAGTCTTTTGTAAAATGTTTTTATATTTTCAAATCAACATACATTTTTGCTGCTAATTTTACTTGAACTCAATTAGGCTTAAATTAAGTTTTAATTTATTAGGTTTCAAATTTGATTTTATAAAATATATAAACACTGTGCAATTGGACATTGTAACTATATAATTTTGATCCAAAATCAGATGATGTGGTTTGTTATAAGCTGAAAAATTAATTTTCATAAAGTAGCTTAGTTAGAGAGAATTCAAAATCTGTTTACACTATTTGAAGAGAGAAAACCTTTTAAAAAAACTGTCCCTTTTAAAGGAAGGGTTTCTAGTGTTATTAGCTATTATCATTTTTGTTAAATTGAGTTAATTGAGATTTTTTAATAATCATAATTATTAATTCATTGATCTATTTAACAAATAAACCTTATTCCCACATAAAGGTCCTTTTTATGGATTTGGAATTTTCAGCATTTCTTCTTTTATGTTTCTTAGCCTTCTATACATTCCAGATGATTAAAAGTTAAAGTTTGTAATTTTATCAACCTTGGCTATTATCTTAAATAAAGGGTAAAAAATCATTAGAGAGGGAGTAGAGATGGCATTTTCTTTATCATCAATGGAAATGTGTTTTAGTTGATATTTCATTATCCAAGACCTGCTTTATTAATTAGGTTTTTCCTTCACAAGAATATTGCAAAATTAGCTTCAGAACTCCACTGTACATTCTATCTTGCAAGATTTTTTCATGTCACATGTGTTTCATGATTTTAACACACCAAAACAAGTTATATCATTATCAAATTATTTTCTCATAATATTAAATAATTCTTAAGGAGAAGAAATTTCTCATCACATTTCTTTTCATAATCTTTCTTACACTTATTTCTGCTTACTTCTGCTTTCACATATGAATTGTTGAGTTGTTGTTATATATTCATTGGTAGCTTCCATATTTAGTCTATAACCATATATTACCAATTTAAATATGTTGAAAATTAGAATTCAATTTCAACTATTTAAAAGTTTTAAAAAAATTTATTGTTTACTTTTTTATGTAAAATTTCATGTTCCTTGTGACTTTTTGCTGTAGAAATGCTTTTGTTTCTTAGTTTATTTTTGTTGCAGAAATTTTATTTGAATTGTCAAAATATAAGCTATTTACAAACTTTCTTATTTTAAACTATTTACTTCCTTTTTGAATAAATTAATAACTATTTAAAAAAAAAAAAATTAGAAAATATGCAATGTTATCTAAAGTAGTTTTCATATTTTAAAATACAATCATCTAGTAATTAAGCAATTAAAACATTATGGGACCATGCAATCCTAGAATTTTGTACTAAGGAAATTTAATTTGTCTCTAAAATTTGAGAAACACAAACTTAAGAAGAATATTGTCTAAAGTTTTTGTAAAAGTAAAAGCTCTGTAATAAAGATTTTGTTGTTCAGATGATTTTCTTATCTGATAATTAGACATTTCAATCAAAATTAGTCATTATGAGAATAAAACCAGGGACAAACAGGTAATATGTGTTACTCATCAATTGGATTTATTTTGTATTAGTGTATAATGTGTTGAATGAGATTTTATCCTTAATTCTTCTTTTTTTAAAAAAAACTTTGAAAGTTCTTAGGGAATCTGTTGTTTCAAAACTTAATGAAACTAAATTAGCTTAATAATAATAGTTATAAATTTTTGTGTCAGTAAATTATAAAATGAATGTTTTGCAGAATGTGTTTTTTTAAATAACTATCTGTAATATTGTTGTGATTTCTTTACAGAAAAATAATTTATGGGTAAAAATAAGTTATTGATGTGCATTACTTGTGAGGTTTATAATGCACAATAGTTATGAATTTTTTTTATTTCTTCAATATTTCGGTACTTTTCATTTAACCTTTTGATGATTAAGAGAATCAATAGTTTTTGCTTTCTTATTACATGTAGTGGTAGCTGCTCCCCCCAAGTAGCTTCTGAAGATGTCACCCCTTTCTGATGGTGATACAGATAGTTCACTTCACTTTACTTTTAAAAGGAATTATTTGCAGTATATTAATGTAATTGCGTGCTTACAATTCTCACTTTTAAAGTATAGTCCTTAAAGAATTATTTGCAGTACATTAATTTAGTAATTGTAACTGCTTCTTTTAAACAATTCAGTAAATGAAAATGTTAGAAATATTAGTTTGTAAAATATTAAATTAAGATTTCTAAATGAATACACATATTTTAAAACATTGTGAAACATTTTATTATTACATTTACCTAAAACTTTTTTTGTGTGGGATGTACTTTAAAACATGGAGTTATTCATCATATATATATTTATCATCAGAATGATCTAGCTTTCTCTTTTGAGCCCTTCTGAAATAAATTACCAGTAAATTACAAAAATTAATAATAATAATTAGATGAATGACAATTAGATCGGTAACATTTTCCCTCCATTATGCAAAAAAAGTTCACTTCACCTATGGTGCTATCTGTATGCTATCAAACTAACTAAATTTTGTCAGTTGGTATCGTTTGTAACACAAATAATGCAGGGAAATATGTGGATAAATAACACAAATAATGCAGGGAAATATGTGGATAAACTCAACTCCTCAGTATGCATTGGGGAAAAATCTTCGCTACATGAGTAAGGTTTAGCTGTAACCATTTGGATTGAAATACTTCAGATGTGCTGAACTTGTCTGCATGCATTTTGGTGCACTATTTGAATTTGAATTGGGCTTGTTCATAACCAATGAAGGGTTAAAATAATGCATTAAAGTTATATCTGACTTTTATTAGATACTAAACGATCCATGCTTGTGCGTGATATGAGAATTTATGGATTGTGTGTGCGTGTGTGTGTAAAATCATTAATGAATTATAATTTCTTTATTTGTTCCAATTTAAACAAATTAATTTAACCCAATATTAAATTAGATTCAAATATATGTATCAGTCATATTTCCTGACAGGATGATGATAATATTTATTTGCTATTAAATATATTGTAATAACTTGCATCATTATATATAATAACCTAAAATGTTATTTGTTAAAAAATTTATTATTTCTATGAAAAATAAAGTTTTTAATTCAATGTGAATTTAACTAAATATTAGGTTACTGTAAAATATTGCCAATATAAAAGCAAGAAAATATTTTAAAACCATGTGTCAATAATTATTATGAATTCCCAAAATTTTAAGGCAATGAAGTTACATATTTTCCAATTTTCAAACAATAGCCATTGTGTTGAAATGTATGAAAATTTATTTCGGGGGTTATTAACTCTTATTGTTATACAAGTATTTGTCTGATTTTGAATTATTGTATAGAAATTGATGTTAAGAACAAAATTTGTTTGTTAATAAGCTAATTATTTCATTTTTATACAAACCTTTGTGAGTATTTGAAATTATGAAGTTTCCTCAACTGAAGCTACTTGTTAATGCAGTGCTATTGCTGCTCTCAAAACCAATTAAAGTGGACTTTATTTTAAATAATCAAAACGATTTCAAATAATAACAAACTTTATTTAGGGAATGACACTTAGGCTTCCCTTCTACTACTCCAACGGTTACACAAAAAAAAAACCTTCCCCCTACATCGAAACAAGCAAAACATTTTTGAAGGGGCGATCACAGTGCCGCTTCACAACTAATATACCTAGGGGTGTAAACACTACTATTAAAATTTTATGCTTAAACTTATTCAGTAGTGAAATTTGTTGACTCTCTCAATCCTGATTTTTCCTTACCATGCTTTTAAAGTAATTAAGAAGTTCAATGCTAAAAAAAAAAAAAAATTTAAAATATAGACCACTCATGAAAAGTAAAAAATTATACTAATTTAACACAATTATTATTGTAGAATCTGTACTCACATGCAATAGAACGTATGCCTGTATATGTACATAAGCACCCAGAAATATGCATTTTAAAAGGAATTTTAGGAGTTTTCTGAAGTTGAGGAATATACTGTTAAAATATTATTTAAATCATAATAAAGTATTTTTAATTTTTTTATTCTTAAAAGTTACAATATAATAATCTTTTGATAAGACATTGTAAGTACAATATTGTATTTAAAAAAAGTTCCCAAAGTGACTTTAATTTTTATTATTGTGTATGAGGATAGATCAAGTATAAATGAAGCATTTTTAATAGTGGCAGATGATTTTCTTATATTTTGCCACAGCAATCATATACTATATTGGAGATTAAATATCATTTGTCATCATTGTATTCTTCATTTGTTTATTTAGTCACTAGCACATTATATAAACACAAGGTACCTACAGCTGTTATGTAATGAATAATTATTAAATTTGCAATCAATGTAAATGCTAAATGTATTGGAATTTGGATTACAGTTCACAAAAATAGGGACTAATGACATAAATTATAGCATTCGTAAAAGGTTGCAATTCATCATACAATATTAGTTGGAATTTTTCTAAATAACAAGGTGAATGCCTTTAATTTTGGAGGGAAATCAAAAGGTTGGAAGATAAGAAATTTGTCATAGACATTTGATTAGATATCAAGCAGCAGAAGATGTTTATATCTTAAGTAATTAAAAAAAAAAATAATAATAACTCCCAGTACATTGGAAAAAAAATGGGTATATCTTAAAGAAAGACATATAATAAAATAACTTTGATGTAATTTTGATAAGTAGTATTTCGGAAGAGATCAGTTAAAAGTCTTATTTGTATTTGATCTACCCTTATATAAATTTGTCAGTTGACCACTTTTTAAAAATTTAAGGGTTTTTTTTACAGCTTTTAATTGTATAAATATGCTATTGATTTCTATTTTGCAGCTATATTTATAGGCCATAATGTTGAAAAAATTCATTAATTTTTTGTATTCTATTTTGTTCTTTGGGCTTTAAACATAATTGCAGACACTGACTTGGTACAAATGAGCCTGGTGATATTTTTTAAATTAGAATGTTATAATAAGAGTTTGAATTTAATTCCACATAAATAAAGTTGTTATTCTTGTTCTTTTCTTTCTTTTATTTTTTACCTGTAATTAAATATAAAAAGGTGACTCTATTGTCTTCATGTTTGAACCATGATTTTTGACATGTATTTAGATATTTAATTGCCAATACGAGTATTATCAAAAAAGTTTTTTTTCTTCTTAAATATTCAATCTCATGTGGTAATTTACGAAATTTTATTGATTCAAGTTAGATATTGATAGTAAAAATATATCTTATAATTCCATGATTGTGTTATTTATACAATCCTGGGTTTTAATCAGGATTAACTGAAATAATATTCAAGTAACTTGAGTATTTGATCCTTATAGATTGTACAAGTGAATAGGCTCAATTGCAAAATCTAATGTGAAATTATATTACAGTTTGCTTCTTTCTAAATTTTTTATATATATACTTTTTTATTAAATTACTTAACATTTTTACTAAATTTAAGAACAATTCTTGATATTAACGATATTGATACAACTCCCCTGAATTCTAAATAGGAGTAACTAGAATGTTACACAAAGAAAACTTCAATGTTTGTCCTTATTTTTACATGGTTAAGTTCTAATCCTTTTTATAAGATTTATGTAGAACAATAAATTTAAATATATATACAGTTGTACCTCCCCAATAAGGGAAACACACTGAACCAGACATTTTATTCCTTAAATATAGGTATTCCATACAAGAAGTACTTCTATATGTATACACACACTCACACATATATATTAAAATGTCTTTTAAGGAACTGAATCCCTTTGGTTGCAAAGTATGTTCTTTGCAATGCATCGTATAGAACAGTTTATCTATTTGATTTTTCTGTTCTCATATGGAAAAAAACCATTACTTAATTTCGAAATTAACCAATATCAACTTTTAAACTCTTGCATTTTAATTTTCAAAGAATCAAACTATGATGTATCTTTAAAAGTATTGTAATTTTGCAAGTTTCTTTAATTTTTTTTTTATATATATATATCGATTATCTTCTATTGAAATTGCCAATTGAGGTTCATATTACTTACATTTTAATAAAATTAATATTATTTGAGAATGTTCTTTAAGAACTAAAATAACTTGTATTAATAAAAAATAATAAGCAAAGTGAGAATTCAAAAAATTTATATATATATATATATAATTTTAATAAAAAACCAATCTTTATAGATTCTTAAAGACTTGATAGATTGCTTATGCATATTCTATTTCTAAGGAAATATTTATGTTTCTCAATTTTATATAAATGCATTCAATTTAAAAAATTTTAGTCAGTAGATTTTTATTAATAACTATTTGCTTTTTTTTTATTTGTTTATTTAGGCAAAGATTTCTCAACTGCAAGTTGAGTATTCTTCTTTAGCTCAAATGCCTGATTCAAATTCGCAAATTTGGGAATATGATGATGTGAATACTGGTATTCAATACAGAACAAATAATTTTAAACAAACTGGAAACCAATCAGAGTGCTCATACTCAGGATCAAGTAATATTTTCTAAATTAATATTACGATGACTTCCATAAAGAATATGTATTTTTAGAACATATATTATATGGAATTAAACTTCTAAGTTGTTTGAAAAATATTTTAAGTGTAAAAGTAAAGTTCTAAAAATTTCAGTTAATCAGTGGAGTCTGTTATTTTGTTACAATTTTTTTTATCAGCTGTTTTTGAATTTCATTTAATAATTTTATTTTTTCATTAATCCATCACATAGAAATTGAGAAAGATTTTATACCTGAAAAATCAAATGCTCAGTATCAAGCTGAGATTATTAGAATGAAGGAAGAATTAGAGCAATACAAAGCAAAAGCTGAGTTAGCTTTAAAAGAGAAGTACAACAAAACATCAGCTGCCCTACTTTCTGTAAGTTAAACAATTAACTAAAAATTAAAAATTATTATACTTTTTTATTACAAAAAGTAGTATATTTTAATTTACAAATTGTTAATGATGCAAAGTATGAAATAAATTAGATTAAAAAAATATTATGATCATTATAAGGATGAATAATTTGTGGCACTAATTAGATTTTTTAATTAATGTGTTTCACCAATTATAACTTGGGAATATCAGTTCAAAAAATAAAATTCTTTGTAATGAAATTAAATACATTAAGAATTTGTAGAAATTTACTTATTAGTATACTTAAAATGATAATTTACATGTATTGGAGCTTTGAAATGCAAACTGAAGCCTCTCTAAAAAAGTTCTTATGTATACATTTTTCTTACAATTATGAAAATCAAGCATTTTCATCAACAAGTTGTATGATCAAGGAAAATGTTTTACTTTGTTATTTATGTAATGTATCAAAAAATGCAATAGTCCATTTTTTGAATTTCTGATATTAATCTACTATTGAATGCATGTTTTAGGTATGTCTCAAGACTTTATGTTCAAGCTATATTATGACAAGATTTTGATTTGCTGTGATTTATTTCACTTGAGTATAATAATGCATAGATCATGGTACAAGTGTAACCATGTGTTGATTTTTTTTATCACCAGTCTCACTACATAATTTTTTTACAAAGATTTTAAACTATTTTACTTACGACATTTTATCTATTCAATTAAAATGAAATCTACTTTTGATATTTTTTCAGGAAACTAAGGTAAACTTGTATTATGTTAATGAATTAAATTCAAAATATCAAATATCTCGTATAAAAATTTCCATGTCGCCTTTAAGATTAAAAATATTTTGTAGAATTATAATTTGCCTTTCTGATTCTCAAAAGATAAAAGAAATTCCTATAATTGTCACCTCTTTTGTCTAAAAATGCACCCGAAAAACCAATCATCATGCAAAACAAACAAAATTGCAATAAATTTAATGAAAACAGATCTGTAAAAATAATATTTTATATAAAAATTATAAGTAATGGCTATATACATCATAAAAATTTACCTCTTTAGATTCATATATTCACTGCTTAACTGAGTAAATACAATTTTATGAAAGGAGTAGAAAGTGTGTGTGTGATAAAAATTGGCAGATAGAAAGTGCATGTAAAAATAAGTGATCAGAATTTTAAACCGATAATGCAGATGCTATATTGAAGATAGATGACCATAGTGTACTGTCAACTATATACTGCAGATCATTCTGCAATTGAGACTGGAGCAGATCAAGAAAATGACAGACAATTACATTTCTCTATATGCTCGATGGTTGTGAGATCTGGAGACATCACTAGCCACAGTAGCATATGTGTACCTCACAGTACTTGTTAGCTGATGATTGCCTTGTGGGTTAGGTATTGTCTTCCTGGAGGAGATTATTTTACAACTGCATATAACATTTCTTTCATGTGCTGTCATTAGAAGGTGCCAGCTATCCATGGTGATGCCATCCCAAACCAAAGGACCAACAAACCGTGATGCAAAATATTTCGTGAATCATCAAGTTGCGGAAACTTACTGCAATGTCATGTTTCCTTCCCTTTTATCTCCAGCCAGATACTTACCTTCTTTAGGTAAATATGGACGTCATGACCCTGAGGAATCAGTGATTTTTTTCTTTTCCATGGAGTTTACTGTCTTTGGCTAACTCAGGTGATGCATCCTTAGGATACCTTTGTGATTCTTCTTTATTTTTAACTCTTTTTTTTTTTTTGTCTTGTCAAACTTATATATTTATTTTTCAATACATCAGTCCCTGCATTGGTTCTCATGCAAAAAGAAAAGAGGCATTTACGGGAACTTCGTTAATCAGCCAAGCAAAGTTTAAGCAATGACCCAAAAAACCTTAGCAACAAAAAGAAAGTTCCCAAAAGTGCTAGATCCTAGGCAAAATCTCTATTGGGAAGAAAGTCATAGACTTTTTCCTGTGACATCACACTTGGCCTGAACAGGTATAAATACACCGAGAGTCTAAGAAGTCTGCTTTTAGATTAATCGGGAAATTGATTAGAAGCAATTGGTATTGAATTTGCCAAGGAACTGCTGATAGCGTACTCGAATTAATTTAAAATGAAGCAGCACAAATCTGCCAGATACTGTTGGAACCTGCCTTGGAAGTACTGAGTATTACTGCAGAGATTTGTCTAAAGTGCAAACTAGAACACTGGTGATACAATTGTGACTGTTATTATAAGTGCTGTTTTTGTTCCTGTGTGTGTCACTAGTCTGTACAAGTACTTTGTTTTCTGTTTGTACTAGTATTGTCTATGTTCAGCTACTTGTGTGTTCCTGAAGATTTACAAATGTAGCATCATTTGTTATCTTCCATGTTGGACTTGATTCCACTTGTTTATGCACAATTGGAATTTTTGTACAATATTTTGACTTTTTCTTATGTCTATATCAGATACGCATTGTTTGGTGCAACATAGCCCGATGTGGCTCTTGGGCCATAAATCTCTACTTTCATTCACTCCCTTTTATCATACTAACATATTGCTAGACAAAGTTGCAAATTTGATCATGTGCATAGATTGTTCAGTTACGCATTTCTTATCATTTGCACAATTATAAAACCAAACCTTCACAGTGTTGCATTTTTTCTGTCAGGCAGTGCATTTATAAATGGTCTTTTTCAGTCTTGAATATTTAATAATGCATGATAAATTATAAATGTAAACCAGTCTTGGTTGCTATAAAAATGTAACTAAATATTTAAATAAGAAATTAAATCAGTTCATTGCCATGTATCAAAATAATTTTTTTTTCATCATTACCTATTAAAATATTAAGGTAATTATATAGTTGCTTTTTTGTGGCTTTGTAATGTCACTTAAAATGTGAAAGGTCCTTGACCTAAATAAGTGTGAGCATTCCTGCTCTATAGAGCCATAGAAAGAGGCAGTTAACAAACCTCTTAATACTGACCTATATTATCAATGAGGAAAACACTTGAGTTTGTACTAACTCTCCTAAGGACAGGATTGTTATAATTTGGTTATATTTAATAGACTTTATGTTGTGATACTGTGCAGTTAATTTAACTAAAAGTAGATATTCTGATAAAATAATCTCAAAAGCTTTTGTAGATTTATTATGTTTCAAAATTTCTTTCTTTCAACACTTTAGTTCAATTATATTTTTAATTAATGAAACATCCATACTTATTTTTTAATTACATAGTATTTATTTAAAATTATTGTGTTTGATACCTGAATCATATTTAAAATTTATAAATAAATCAATGAATTAATAAACAATTTTTCCTTTTAGGATGCAAAAAGTGGCAAAGAAATTAAAGAATTGAAAAGTAGAATAACACAGTTAGAGGATCAACTTCAAACTTGCAAATCGCAACTGAAATTGAATGAAGAATATCATAATAAAATAACAGCAAATTTAGAAAAATCATGTGAGGATCTAAAGTTACAACATAAGCAAGAATTAGCACAAGCAGAGCTATCATGTCGTACTCAACTTTTTGAGCTTGAACATCAAATACAAAAGCAACGGGAACGAACACTTTCACTTTTGGAGGAGAAGGACAAAGAAATTGAACTTTTAAAGTCATCATTCTTGACTTCATTTATAAAGAAGGTAAAAAAATAAAAATAATTTAGTTAAGAATTCACATTCACAATAAAATTTCAAGATAAATTACATAATAAAAATTACTGAATTATGTATACCTATTAAAATTAGTTTAAAATTTATATCTGTAATTTTCAAAAAATATTTAATCAATAATTATAATGTTCCTTGTAACGTATCTTTTATTAATGTATTCAACAACCAAATGTTAAATTTTAGAAAATTATAATTAAACTGAATTGCATATTATAAAATTATAATTTCTGTACTTGTTTCCTTAGTAAACCATACAATAAAAAATAATTATTTTCAATTGCACTAAATATCATACAATATTATTACATATAATCTAATAATTGAATTTTTTTTCCGTTTAATTTCAGAACAAAATATCAGAAAATGATTCAGTTCTTGAGAACACTTTAGAGTCTACATCAGACCATGAAGCAGCAGCTAACTTACTTTCAAATTCTTTAATATCTTGTCAAAAAGATGGTCATATTTTACATTATATTCAAGAATTAGCCAGAAAAGATGTTGAAATATCCAGTCTTCGACAATCTCGAATACAAACAGAATCTTCTCTTCGAAAATTGCAACAGAAATTAGCTGTAGTGGAAGATAATTACAATTATGAAGTTGATATGTTGAAATCAAGAATAAAACTTTTAGAGAGTAGTCAAGATGAAGAAGGGACAAATGTAGAATATTTAAAAAATGTTATCCTGAGATTTTTAAAATGTAATGATCCCAGCAGTAAAAGACATATGGTAAATGCCATATCTACTGTTCTACATTTTACGAATTGTGAAATCCAAGAAGTAAAAGGATGCATAAGATAATTAAATATACTTTATAATATGTTATGCTCAGTTTTACTCTCCAGTATTTAAATTATTTAAGAAGGAAAGAGAGAAAAGTCTAGATAAGGCAAAACTTTTAATTGTATGTATATATATTAAAAGAATATTTGTATAAAAATTTAGTTTAGTTTTTATTAACGTCGCACCAGAAGCAACACGAGGATTATTGGCGATGGACCTCGTAATTTTGAACCACGGTCAAGTGACGAGGCCGATTCCTGAGCTGGCACCCCCTCTCCTAACTTCCATGGCAACAGAAGGACTTTGGGCCTCGACAGATTTAACATTGCACCAGCCCTGGCTACACAGCTGGTCTAAAGCAGCCAAGGATCGAACCCTCAACTGAACGAAAACCACCGCCCACTATTTATATAAAAAATTCTTCCCAACAATGACCAGATTTAAACTTATGCAGATACATATATTAAATTCTATTGTATAAAATTAAAACATTGTAAATGATTACACAATCAACACATTTAATACATCATGAAAAAAATTCTGATTTTATATCAATCATAGAATGAATTTAGAGCACAGGGTTCAAATCAAATGGAATAATTTCATTTAATCCAGACTAAATCTAAATACATACAAATGTTTGTCAACTGTTGATGAGATGATTTAGAACTAAACTTGAAATCTTGAGAAGTCCTAGATAACATCAAAGATCTTATTTTAACTCAACTAATGTGTTTAACAGATATCTTGATGTTTAATAGCAGTAATTTGTAAAACTATGATCTCTTATGCTTTATTAGAATATTGGTACATAAATTATACTCAAGATGGCAAAATAATTTTAATTGCATATCTAGTGTGTTTTAAAGAATGATGAAAATGGAAAATGGATTATTTCAATTGGTTCTAGTCTTGTATAATTCTTAATTTTCATTTCATTATGGTTTTCTCTCTACTTACATTGTCTGCTTTTTACTTCCCAGAATAGTTTATATATATAATTATTTTCTTAATTTTATCTTAAAATTCTGAGCTATATTTCTTACTGAAGAAACCATCTAAAATATTGTTTCTGAACAAGATTTTTAAAAATACTTGCAACATTCATCATTGTAGATAATTAAGTTATAAAAACAGGAAAATCTGCTTGAAATGAATATTTATATATCACATATAAAATTGTAAATGATATACAGTATTTGATTGTAAAGTATTAAACTATCAAAAAATAAAAAAAAAGTATTTTTTATACCATCATCTGGTAATGAATTTGCAGCATCCGAAGCATGAGCAATATGTAATTAATGTCACAACTGCATTAAATTTTTTTTAAAATTCGGATCAAATGTTGTTTGTTTTGATGTATTGGGATAAAAATGGTAAAATAAATTGTTTCAAGAATATTTCAATTTTGTTTTGGGTTCGATAGAATTGAATTATTTTTTAATTAAAAAATCCTATAATGAGCATAATTTTTTTACTCTTCCTTATTAATTCCATCTCCATTTAGCTTTCTCTTTTGGATTTATTCATTTTTAATAGAATCAACAGTGAGACTACAGCTGTGTGACAACACTTTATTTTAAAAAAAAAATCATAAGGAAATCAATGCTAAATTTTCACCTGTAAAAATTGAGCCAAATGTTAGAAAAAGCAAAATAAAAATACAATTTATAATTTCATATTTATTCTATGTATATATATATATAAATTCTATTTTGGAAAACTATACATTCTATGAAGCTGATAATTACATGAAAACTGGAAGAAAAAAAATTCTGTGTAGTGTAACACAAAAATATGCTGGCGCTTCAGTCCTTGGTCAATTTATAACCTTTTATATAAAAAGTATAATTTCATTTTTTATGAAAACCTGTAGGAGGATCCCTCTTAAGCTCATCAGCCATATCTACCGGAAAAATGCTAAGATATTTAAATCTTTCACCCATATGTTCAGGACCAAGAAGCATATCATAGCTTGCAATGAGATCCTTGTGTATTTCAGGATTAGCTGAAGCTAGGATTTTCTAAAATGAGAAAAATGTAAATTAAATAAGCTCACTGGAAATTATTAAAAAGTTCCTTATAAAATTTCAGCACAATTTGCATCAAAGCACATTCAGTTTACAAGGAAGTTAAAATTACATACATTTTGTATTATCATTCATCCTAAAATGATTTAAAATTTAGTCAGATTCATACTTCTGGTTATGTATTTTCTAATAATGGTTTTAATAATTTAATGTCTCTGGAACACAGTACAGCATAGTACTAATAACAAATCTTACAATTTTGAATCAAGGCAAACTGATATTTTACATTACATCCATTGCAAGAGACATATGAACTTCAAAATCTTAATTAACAAGAAGCAATTCCTTGTTGATGTGCTTGGGGGAATCAATTTTGATAATTTGAATTATCTAGCTAATTAATGCTACCCATATTAGAAGAAAAAAATGTTATTTCTAATCCTAATTCATGCAATCATAAAATCGAATTCCATTCAAAAAATTTCTTTCATCTAAAGAGAATTTAATAACAAATCAACTACCAATATATATTACATATCATCACATCTACTTATGACTTCTCATATTTTGTAAAATTACTCATTGTCATATTTATCAACAGTTAATGTATTTTAAAATTTATATATACTTTCTAAGAATTAAAAATAGGTTAAGTTTTTAATGTAATTTCTGGATGATTAATTAACATGCAATATGATTTAGCAAGAAAAGGTGTAATAAAATATGTACTTTCTTCATTAGAATAAGGCACATTTTACTACAATCATATCACACATTTGAAATATTTTCGTACTACAAATTAGAGGTAAGTAAATTTTAAAAATTGAAAATATCTACTAATATGTTCAATCTTTTTAAAAGAAATTATCACAAAAAATGAAATTGAGTTTTACTAATTCAACATTGTAAAAATTATAATTTGACAGGATTGGGAATTTTCAAATAAATATTTTAAAATAATTCAATGATTAATATAAACTTTAATCACAGAAGAAAAGAATATTCTGTTTAACTTTGAAAAGGAAAATATTATGAAGTAACAAAAAAGATTCATTGCTGTTACTTCATTGTAATCAATTTCAGTGCTCAATTTACCATTTAAGCAAAATAAATGAAGATACACTTGATTATCAATAAAAAAAGCAATTCAAAGTTCAGGTTCTTTATATAAAAATAACAATATTTGAAAGTCAGTAAAAATTAAAATCATTACTAAATTCTTATAAATAAACTGATTTGAAAACTATTTTCTATAGTTTTAATTAGTTTCCATTAAATAACTGACATAATATATTGTATCTTGGAAAATTTATATAATATTAAATTGCACACAGGATAGTAAAAATGATGTAGAATATAATGGGATTACTTTTTCAAAAAAAAATTAACGAAGTTTCTTATCAAAATTAAATTTGGTTTGACATTTAAACATACAAAAGTGAATAAAATCAATAGTATAACAGCAATCTCATTTAGATTTTTTTAAAAAAATAAATGTATTCACTCTATATTAATAAGCAACTATTCATCTCAATAATACCTACCACAATCAGAAAAATATTTTTTTAAAAAAAATTACTGATTCATTATATATATAGGATGGAAATGAAATTACTTCAAACTTCGACTTAATTTCCATATTCGTGAGGAACTCTTGTTGAGTTATGGGTCCATATGTTATAGCTATAGAAAAGAAAAGAAAAAAAGCTTTAAATTCCCATTTATAACAATATTAAATTCTAATACAATTGGAATTTCAATAAAAACATCACAAGAAAATCTTAAATTAGCTAACTAAAATGTTTTATGATAATTAAGTCTATCAGTATGAATAATAATCTATAACAGAATTGAGGAATTTAAGTTCATTATCAATATTTTGATGGTTACACTTTTCCTTCAAAATATATATTCATTTATGAATGATAATAAAACAGTAGATTGTCAGATCACTTCCTACTTTTCATAAGTCCATAAGAAAATTTTAAAATTATACACAATAAACTAAATAATGAACAAAGCAAAAGCTTACCTTTGCCTTTAAGCATCTTTTTTAAATATGAAAAGTCTACATCAGCAGTAAGATCTGCAGTGCCTGGTTCACATAATGGATCATGTAAAGCATGCCTCCTAAATGCCTAAATAAAGAAAGAAAAAATTTTCATTTCTTTCTTTCTTTAATCAAATTTTATATTTTGTCTCCCTTTAAATGGCAATAAATAAATATTATACATAATTTTTATAAACAATCAGGACCAAAGTCTGACATAATATTACATTTTACACAAGGAATCAAGCACAGCTAATATTTACCTAACTTTGATACTTTTTTTTATAAAAAGTACAAATTAAACTTATTTTAGCTGGATATCTGTAATCTAGTTCTTTAGTTTTTAATCTGTGGACAACAGAACATCGGTGCTCCTTGAAGTCGAGTATTCCGCAATAATAATAATAAAATGCATAACTAAAAATAGTTTCCACTAAAAAATCAATACATTGCAAAATAATTTTAATTTTTTAATAATTAATTTAATAATAAGTCCCACAGACATTTTACATATAGCCGAATTTACCATGATTTATATGGTACAATACCCTAAATGGTCATTTTTTGCAGTATATAAATGCACGTTGTAAATGTCAGCAATATAAATGTATGCTAGACAGACACTTACAAAAATTATATCTAGTAATGTTTTCTTCTTTGTATACATGAGTTCATGAGCATCAGAGATACAATTAAGCAAAGGTTCAGCCTCAACTAAAGAGACAAACATATTTGTCTTTTACGATGTGTTTAGGACGAATGAAAAGGAATTGAGAGAATAATTTTGAAGAATTTACACTTTTCCAAAGAAAGCAAGTGGGTTACTTGTTGCAATTTTACATCATTGCCATTTATTTAGCTTCCTGCAATTAAACATATCAAGCAAATTTTCATTCCCTTTAAACAGCAAAACATATCTTCATTTTCAAATTCGATTGTAGATCTTGTGATTTAATGCGAAAGTATTTCGATTATAGCAGAATAAAGTGAAAAAAAATCTTATTATATTTGCTTTCATTATGACACAGGCGATAAAAATAATATTCCATCCGTTTAATATCTTTCGTAATTTATTTTCTTCTAAAAAACATGGTAATTTTTACTTTTTGTTGCATATAAATATTTCTAGCGATTCTTAGAATATTTTTATAAGAATACCCATGCATGAATGTGTTTTCTTATGTTAAAAGAATCATAATTTTCCAAAAGCATTTTATTATCATTGTAATTCAAAGGGTAAAATTTGGTTCTTGTATTTAAAAAAAAAAAATTCGCTTTTAAATTCTGATTAAAAATTTTTTAATTTTAACAAATATTTGTTAGATACATAAAAAATATAATGTTTTTTAGCTTCAGAGTACATTAATTACTCCCTTTAAAACAAAATGATTCTAATAACAACTAGGCTGAAAGTTGAAATAAAACATAGCTATTTTTGTTGCAATTTTTGCTTTTGTGGATGAGTAACAAATGAACAATTCTGTAATTGCAAATAGTTAATTTATATTGCTTTAAACTGTCAAAGAAAATGTTTTAAGAAATGGAAGAAATGAATAAGAAAATTATAAAATGAATAAGAAAATGTTTAAATTATAGGAAAAGAAAATTATAGATATTTTAAGTCTTTATTATATCAAACGACACATGAAAATTCTTTTTGCTACATTTTATTACTATCAAGATGGATGATCAAGTGTTTCTTTCAAGAAATTCATATCTCTGGAATTTAAGCCTCCATTTTAGTACTCAAAAGCCCCCATTTCTCCCATATAATCTATAAAAATGTTTACTTTTCAAATTGTTTTACTATATATGTTTTTTATATTTTGTTTTCCTATACATATTTTACAGTTGTGAAATGAGAAATAGACCTTTCCTAAATTCTGCATCTACAAAAATCATTGTTTTTTACAAGAAAAATGAGTTTAATCAGCATGTGCTTTACATTCAGAATTTTACAAAATAATTTAACTTGTCACCATTTTGTTAAATTCATGTTGATTTTCTTCTGCTTACAAAGAGATTTTCTTTGATTATTATTTTTTGACATAAAGGAAAATGCAAAAATTTTTACTTTTTAATACATTGAATTAAAAAATGAGTGAAGGTATTACAAAGTGGAGAGAGGCTGAAATTAAATGGCATGGTCGCAGCTGCCAGAACGGAACTTGGAACTAACCTGTATACAACTATCAAATTAGAAGCAATATTATTGCACAAGCATAAATAGAAATCCTTTCAAAAGAGAGTCAGAAAGGCAATTTTAAAACAATGAAGAAAACGTTAGTGTAAGATCAACATAAGATATAGATATTTGGATAGGATTGGGTTATATTTGTTATATGTTATTGGAAAGTAATACAAGGCAAATAATCAGATCTCAATTGTAATAAACTCTATACAAATTATCTAATGGCAGCTTTCAAGCAATTAAATTACGGCAGGAAAAATGCTTCTATAATTCAGATGTGATAAGAATAAGAAATTATAGAAAAAATTTTATGAACAGCTCTTAGTAGTATAAAAAAATTCGAACAAATTGTGCTTCATAAAAATATAATATGTAAAATGAAATTGATTCGGAAGGAAGACTAAAGAATTATACAGTATTTACAAGATTACACAGCAATTCTCAGCTAGGTTAAACAATAAATTAACAATCCTAACTTATAACAGTTGAAGAATTTGTGGCTTAAACAAAAATAATCAATCCAAATATAGTATTCCACCACTGTTTCTTGCACTCAGTACTTGACACAAAGACAATACCTAAAAAATTAAATGAAGTATTGCATTATGTAGTTTACATGATTAATTTAATTTAGATGAGGTCAATGAAAAGCCCAATTTTAAAACAATTTAGCTTATCTATGGAAACTGATAATGAATGTTTACGTCTTCAGACAGAAGTGAAATGGCCATCATGTAGGAAAAGTTTTGAATCCTGCATTATCATTGATAAATAAATTGTTAGTTTTTTTAAAAAGAAAGAAAGAAAAGAAAAAAAGAAAATCACGAAAGCTTTGGAAAATATCTGAAAAGTTACAATTGGTACAATAATTTGGCATACTGACTGATATTTCATTATGTCAATCTTAAGCATGTACGGGAACAATGAAAATATTCCTACATCAACAGATAAATTATGTGCTGTAGAAAAAAAAACAAAAAACTTATACCATGCATGGAAGAGATGTACAAGAGAAAAAAAAAAAAAAAACCAGAAATATTCTTGAATGTTCAAGATACAAATTAGGCAATCATTTATTTGATAACCAAACCTTTAACAACAATAGAATACAATTTTGAAACAAATTTTCCCTTTGTTAAGCACTGAATAATTCCATTTGATAAAAAATCTACTCTTTTTTTTCCTTACTTTTCAAATTTTACTCTGAAAGAATTGATGTCCTTCTCTTAAAGTCATGGATTAAAATTGAAATTACTCCAGAAAAAAATCTAGTTCTCTGTTAAAGATGAATACCAGGGTTTAAATAAAAAAAAAAAAAAAAAAAAAAAAAAAAAAAAACATCCACTACACATATTTTTTATATACCTTAGAGAGGGAAGATACTCAATAATAGCCAATATTAAAATAAAGACACGCAAGAGTCTGCAAAATTTAAAGGAAAAGATGCGAGCGGCTATATATTTGCTAAAAATTGCAATGATCATCAAACTCACATACTGCATTAAATTCAAGAAATTTTTTAAATGTCATTTGAATTGATTTTCATACAAATATGCTTCTGCAATTGAAAATGGTATTTTAAATGCTTAAAAAAGTAAAATTTTGAAGCAAGGAGGGTTCAATTCTGCATCCTTAATGCACAGTAACAAAATTCCCATTTCCCTCTTCCTCAGTAATGAGGTTTTTGTTTTTAGAAAATTCTTTTTTTATTATTATTAAAAATAAAAACCCTTGTTTAAAAAAAAAAAAAAAAATCAGAGTTTAGAATTCCTCCAACTTCACAAGTTTGAAAATCCCCAATCTATACCAATAAGCAATGCGAAGGGAAAAAAAAACCAAGTGGCTGATGAGTAAGAACTACTAAGGATCTCAGATATGTATCACCCATGTTAACCAAAGAAAGTAAGCCCCATCAATTAATAAGGTAGATAACTCAAAGTTCAAAATCCTGTACATACCCAAAGAAGGCATGAGAAATTTACATCAATAAGATCAGATGTCTAATTAGTTTTCACAAATATAGTTCCTTGAATGGGAGAGTTAAGTAATTTTTAATCAAAATTTACCATTCAGTTTTTAATTATTTACATATAATAAATATTTTATAAGTGTTTTGCTATAAAACAAGGCCTCACAATACATGTAAAAATATCAAATTCATATAATGCTACATAAGGAATAAATTAATGACGAATTAATAATGCACATTATTCAACACCTTTTTTTTTTTAAATATTTTTAAATATGCCTAATTTAAAAGAGTTTACATCAAGTTCAAAAAATAAAATCTTATTTGGTTCAAATAAGAATTATAAATTCCCCTGAGAAATTGATTATAAAATATTTACTCTAAATGTATCCGTTTTGGTACCATCATGGCCATAATCTATTAACAATGAATAACCTCCTTCCTTTTCTATTCTAGCAGCTATTTCCTGAACTAATACACCACTTTCAGGACTCACTTCTAAACTAGTTCTTGTTTCATCAGCCTAGAATTACATATACACGTATAAGATAAAAACAAATAAATTACAAATAAAACAACACAATTAATATAGAATAGAACAGCTAACAAATGAAGTAAAATACAAAAGAAAAGTCATTTATAAAAAAAAATGAATAATTATGAATGCCTAGCAAAACAAAATCAAATATATATATACACATATATATACACACATATATATACATACATATATACATATATATACATACATACATACATATATACATACATACATATATACATACATACATATATACATACATACATACATACATATATACATACATACATACATACATATATATATA